>CM069138.1:4925469-4973877 GCA_035221665.1 Okamejei kenojei
CCTAAGATATAGTATTCTTCCCTCTCCGTCCCACCTCGCCCTCACCCTTGGGCTCCTCCTCACTCCTTTTTCCTTCTTCCCCACCCCCCACCTCATATCATTCTGAATAGTGTTTTCGGTCCCGAAACGGTTTCTATCGCCTTCGCTCCTTGCACCCGCTGTAGTTTCCCTCCAGCAATTTTGTCTTACCCATCATTTATTTATTTGCCTCTGACTTCTCCACAATTGAGATTTTTTTGTAATTTTTTTTTTAAATAATTTATTTTTTTGTTAGAAGTAATACAGTATGTGTACCTAAGTACCTAAATACATGCATACACATTACCATTCTTGTACAACTTCTTATTTTTTAATTTAATAATAAAAGACACAGTGAAAAGAAAAGGAAATAAAGGGTGTCAAGATAAACTGACAAGCGAGTAGAAACAATAACGAAAAGAGGCAGAGAACAGAGATAAAAAAAGCTAAAAGATTGAAACAAAAGAGAAAGTAGTGAGATAAATAAATTAGGAGTTATATATCTACTTTCAAATCTTTAACCCATCCATCACCCGTTCTGAACCATTTAATTTCTAAGGTTATGTATGTTGCACCATATGCTTGTGAAAAAGTCGATAAATGAGACCAAGTCTTTAAGAATTGGCTACTTTCCTATAGGAGGAATCTCATTTGATCAAGATTAGCGTTTCCCCGACATATCTGACAATCCACATTTTGAACGTTGCGTGTTCGTTTTTTTTCCAGAATTTGAGTATACTTTTTTTGCTGTTATTAAACCATAATTAAGAAAAGCTTCTTGAATATAGTTAATTTATGTCCTCATTCCAGTGATCCAAAGATAAACCGTTCTGTTTGGTTTAATTTTGAGTTAAAATAGTTTTTTGTAAAAATTCCAAAGATGTTATTCCAAAATGTATACAGTTTCTGTACAAAGAATAAAGGAATGTAGTGGCATGTGAGTAGACATATTCACAAATAGGAGACCATGGAAAGAGATTTTAGTATCATTCTGGTTTTTGAGTAATATAATCTGTGTAAAATTGTTAAATTGAATTTTGTTATGTCTTACATTAATCGAACATTTATGTACGTACAATAAAAAAAATTCCCATCTGTCGTTCGGGATTTTTATCAATAACTCTTGTTGCCCAGTCCCTTCTAATTGCCTCTGTCCATTGATGTTACTATAATTAGAATTATATTATATAAATATGATATTAAATTGCGTAGTCTGCCTTTCTATTCATTCCTTCCTCTAATAAATCTGAGGTTAGAGTTTTGATATCCTTGTAAATTTTTTTTCAAATAATCTTGAATTTGAAGATATTTGAAATATTGGATTACTTACTTTCAAGTTAGATTTTAGTTGTAATTGTTGGAAGCTAAAAGTTTTCCCATTTCATACATATCTCCAATCATTTTATTTCCTATTCTTTCCAATGGATAAACATTTTATCAATAATAGAGGTTTGAATGAGGGATTGTTAGCTATTGGGGAAAGAACGATAAATTTCTTAATTTTTAATTAATTTTATTTGTTTCCAGATTCGTATTATACTGTGAATAATTGGATTCTTCTTATATATTATATTGTTCATTTTCAGCCGGGGAAAGAAGAATCGCTCCTATATTATAAGGGGAACAATCCTCTTTCTCCATTCTTATCCAATCGACTTGTTTGTCAGAACTGTCCCAACCAATCGATTATATTTTTAATATTCCACTGCCCAATAGTATACAACAAGTTAGAGAGTGTCAGTCCTCCTGATTCTTCAGATTTACACAAATGTTTTCTTTGAATTCTGTGTGATTTTATAGTCCCATATGGGAAGTTTGTAATATCAGAGTCTAGTTTTTTTAAAAGATTTTTTTTGGTCGATATATTGGTATTGATTGAAATATGTACAGTATTTGTGGTAAGAAGATCATGTTTTATAGCATTTATTCTGCCTGTTAAGGACATCGCAGTGTTGTTTTCCAGAATTTAATCAATCCATTTAATTTAGTTAATAAAGGCATATAGTTTGCGTTGAGTAATGATTGATATTTCCTAGTAATTTGGATACCCAAATACTTAAATATTCTGTTGCAACTCTAAAAGGGAATTTCAACAGATGTGTCGGCTCTTGAGGTTTTTTATCGTCATAATTTCGCTGTTTGTTCCAGTTTATTCTATATCCGAGAAAGAACCAAATTTTCCTCTATTAAATTAAGTATATTTGTATGCTAATTTGTGAATTTGTAATATATAATAATATGTCTTCTGCATAAATGAAATTTTATTATTTGAGTGTTTGGTTATTATATCCAGGAATATTCAGATGACTTCTTATACTTTCTGCTAAAGGCTCTATCACTAGTGCAAATAGCAGGGGCGATAATGCACACCCCTGTCTATTGCCCCTTGATAATTGGAATTTCGGGGATAATATATTATTAGTCAGTATTCTAGCCGTCGGCTTATCGTATAATAATTTTAACCCTGTTTACCCATGAGATAAAAATTATCTCCCATATTAAATTTTTTGCAATACTTTGAATAAATATTGCCATTTTACTTGATCAAAAGCTTTTTCTGCAACAAATGAAATAATTGCTAAGTCTTCCTCTCAGATTTTATGTGAGTACATTATATTAAACAGCCGTCTCAAATTGTTGAATGAGTATCTCTTGAGTATAAACCCCGTTTGGTCCGGGTTTATTAGGTTTGCTAACATATTTACTCAATCTTCTCCGCTAGGTCTTTGCTAATATTTTTTTTATCTGTATTTAGGAGTGTTATGGCTCTATATGAGCCTGGGTCTTCTAGATCTTTATCCTTTTTAGGTATAAGTGTAATAGTTGACTCGGTTAGTGTTTCTGGTAGTATATTTTCTTTAAAAGCATGCATACATAAATTTTGTAAGCGTGGAGAAATTATCTCGTAGAATCTTTTATAGAATGAATTACTAAAGCCTTCTGGTCCTGGCGTTTTACCATTCTTCAACAAATTTAATGTTTCTTCTATTTCCTGAAGTGTAATCTGAGCTAATTCCTCTTGTTCCATCGTATTGAGTTTTGGAAGATTACAATTGTCTAAGAAGTTTGTAATTTTAGTATTATTTGCAGACGTTTTAGATGTATAAAGATTTTGGTAAAATTGAGCAAATCTTTTATTAATGTCTTTAGGTAATGTTAGTAATTCATCTTTATCTGATTTAATTTTAGTGATTGTATTTTCTGTTTCCCATTATTTCAGTTGACGTGCTAAGAGTTTTATGTGGATAAAATGTGAGGTGGTTTATCCACTTTGGTGGCAAAAACAGAAAGCAGACTATTATCTAAATGGTGGCTGATTAGGAAAAGGGGAGATGCACCGAGACCTGGTGTCATGGTAACACCAGTCATTGAAAGTAGGCATGCAGGTGCAGCAGGGCGTGAAAGAAACCGAATGGTAATGTTAGCTTTCATAGCAAAAGGATTTGAGTATAGGAGCAGGGAAGGTCTACTTCAGTTGTATAGGTCTTGGTGAACCACACCTGGAGTATTACGTGCAGTTCTGGTCTCCAAATCTGAGGAAGGACATTATTGCCATAGAGGGAGTGCAAGAGAAGGTTCACCAACTGATTCCTGGGATGTCAGGACTGTCTTATGAAGAAAGACTGGATAGACTCGGTTTATACTCTCTAGAATATAGGAGATTGAGAGGGGATCTTATAGAAACTTACAAAATTCTTTAAGACCGAGATGAGAAATACTTTTTTCACACAGGAGTGGTGAGTCTCTGGAACTCTCCGCCACAAGGGTAATTGAGGTCAGTTCATTGGCTAATTTTAAGAGGGAGTTAGATGTGGCCCTTGTGGCTAAGGGATCAGTGGGGTATGGAGAAAGGGCAGGTACGGATACTGAGTTGGATGATCAGCCATGATCATATTGAATGGCGGTGCAGGCTCGAAAGGCCGAATGGCCTACTCCTGCACCTAATTTCTATGTTTCCCGAACAATGTGGTTTATCACCAAATTCGAAATTGTCTTGTTTGGTAATTTGAAAATAATTTTATTATTCCTTGCCGATAAAATGTTATTTTAATTTATATTTAATATTGTTATCTATTATGTTTTATCTATGGTTGGTTCTTTGGGCATTTTTCTAAATCTAACTTGTCTAATTTCACTGCAATTGTTCAGTGTATTATTTCTTTTTATATTTTGGAAAGCTTGATATGAAATTATAGTTTCCTCTAATAAATGCCTTAAAAGATCCCATAATAAAGAGGATGAAATATCTGATGTATCAAAGAAGAATATCACATCTGCTCTTTTAAATATGTACAACCTTGTGAGTTGTTTAAGATTTGGACGTTAAACCTTCTGAACGATTTTTTATCAGACATTCCTTCTAATTTTAAAAAGAAAGTAACGGAGTGATCAGAAATAATACTATTATGATATTTAGAGTTATATGTATAGGAATTAATTTGTGTCCCACTAAAAAATGATCAAATACGTGAATATTTTTTTTATGTACCGTTGAATAAAATGAATATACCCCTACCTACTGATTGCGATTATCCATACATCTGTTATGTTTGTGTTTTTATGTATGTATTTAGAGTTCACTCGTTTTAGATTTTTATGTATAATCCTTTTTTGTTTTGCTGATTATCCTGATATGGATTTTAGAACGCAATTAAAATCTCCCCCTAACTTATCACATTTTGATAGTTAAATTCTGAAATTATATCCAGAATTTTACTAAAAAATTGGGAGTTATCAAAGTTTGGAGCATAAATATTTATCAAAGTAAGTGAAGTAGAGTGAATTTCTCCCGTAACTATGACGTACCTCCCCTCTTTATCTGCTATGATATTCTTTAATTTGAATGGTATACTTTATGAATAATAATAGCCATGCCTCGGATTAGAAGTAAATGAAGAGTAGTACGGTTTGCCCGATCCAATTTGCCTTCAATCTTATCTGTGTTTGATGTTTTAGATGTGTTTCTTTTAAGAAGATTATGTCACTGTTGAGTGCTTTTAATTGGGCAAAGATCTTACCCCTTTTAATTGGTTCATTAGCGCCCCTAATACGTCCAGCTACAGAACACGACTCCTCCAGTTTTCGTTTGTTTATCATCTTTCATTGTAAATCATGTTTAATACCTTTAATTCATATGGTGCAACCAAGTACCATCAAACTCTAGGTGATGGGTGGTCATCCCCAGCTGTTTAAGTGTTGTTGGCATCTCCTTCAAAATAGACCTTAGAAAAGACCAGAAGGTGTAAAGTGGTGAAAAGATAATTAAAAAAACAAAAAGTGATATTATAATATCTAAAAATAGGGATATTATAATTTTTTTTTAAACCACCAAAAGGCGTAGAAAAATTCCTGTTGACTTCCGTAGCTGTTTGTTATACATTTCGCCCTTGACCAATTATTATTAAAAGGAAAGAGAGACCGGTTCAAAATTAAAAACTATATATAAGCATAAAACGCATTTCAAATCTAACTATTGGAATGTATCTTAAAAAAAAAATTCTAACATTAAGTATATACTTAAATATAGCAGTAATTATGTTAGTTATAATACCCATATCTGCCAATAACAATGCCCGGAATTATTACATTTCTCTCCCCAAGGGGTATGTCCTCATTCTTTTGTATTAGACAGCCAACAGGTTCCAAGGGGTTAACCAGATTCAGACCCTTGGATAACTTCCAAGTATCTGAATCTTCTTCTCCCCCCCCCCCCCCCTTTTACGCACAATTTAAACTAGATCTACTATATCCATAAGATTTGTTAGTATATTGTTATAATCAAATAATTTTTAATTCATTTATTCTTATACTTAGCAATTAATTCACATCATGAGATTAAAATCAGTCATTATTACACTGTGCTTTAATATACACGATAGTGGGTTTATTGTTATTGAAATAATTCTATTAGTTAAATGTTTTATGTTATATATAATTGTATGTTTCTTAAGTCATACATTTCTGTACACGTCCATTAATTATTGTTCTTCCGTATTCCAAAAATTCCGTTTTTTTCCCACAACGGTTTTTTCTTGTTTTCCAAGTCCTTTGTTGAGAGTGAAACATAAAGTTCGACCTTGAGTTAACATTCCAAAGTTAAGGTGTCTAGTCAGTATCTCATGGAGAATCTGCCATTTTAACCAGAGCAGTCTTTTTTATATATTAATAAAAAAAGTCCTTTTCTTTGCCACTTCTCCTCTGTATTGTTGTGGGATACCGACTCCTGATAATCGGTCGGCCTCCTTTGTGATACCTTGTGCATATTTAAATGCCTCTTCTGGATCCGTGAAGGCACGTTCAACAGAGTTATAAATAATCCTCATCTTTGCAGGATATACTATTCCATATCTTACTCCAGAAATTTCTTTCAATATCATTGTGTCTTTGTGAACATGTCCCTCTTTTTCACGATTTCAGCTGGATAGTCACGAAAGAATCTTAGCTTATTCTCTCCAAACATCAAATTCAATCCGTATGGAATCCATTTCATAATTTCTTTCAGGGTAGAGATGTCATAAAATTTCACAATGATCTGTCTTGGGGGGGCAGTTAGGCTTGCTTGAACCTTATGTCGAACCCGGTGAGCCGCGTCTATTCGCGGGGTTTCAGGCGGCTTGAGTTCCTGTTTAAGTAAGTTGGCAGCACCTGAGAGTTTTGTCCACTCACCCTTCCCTCTTTTACTCCAACTATTCTTAAATTCTGCCTCCTCGATCTCGCTTCCAAGTCCAGACATTTATCCTTCATTTTAGCAAGTTTCCCCCCAGTACTTTCTTGTTCCATTCTTAGTCTCTTTATCTCCTTAGACATCTCGGTCATCGTATTATCCATTTCTTCCATACCCGAATCAGTAGACTTAAGCATTGCATCCAACTTTTTATTACAGTCTTTATCAACCCGCCTTAATTATTTGTTTAAATCTTCCTCAATCTCTGCAACACGTTTATTTAAGTTATCAATTTTTCCCATCAACTTCTCATTACCGTGTTTAATTTTTTCAGAGATACTTTTGTCCAGCGCGACGTTCCCCTCTCGTATCACTTAGAAAATGTTTTCGGTAACTGAAGCTGTTACTGACTTTTCCAGTTGTTCCATCTATCCATCCTTTGAAGTCATTTCTGTCGAAGGACTTCGAGAGTCATTTTCTTCTTCTGAGCTTTCAGCTGATGTTTGAGGGGTTTGAGGAGTCTTACCAAGTTTTTTCATGTAGAGTCTTGCAGCAGGTTTTGCAGCTTCTGTGAGGTTTCCCTCTTTTCATTTAAAACTGCCGGTAATCTCCGTTTTTTTCACGGCGATTTCTGATGACGTCACTTACGACGTCACGACGTCAAACAGCTCTGGTGAGTATTTTTAAGATCGGTCCCGTCCTCCAAACAGGCTTTTTTCATGGTTTAGCGGGAGCAGAGGTCGATGCTGAGCCCTTGTTAATTCATGGCGCCACCTCAAGTCCAATTTGAGATTTGTAATAAAAAAAAAAAATCACATGTGGTTAAAGTGCACATTGTCAGATTTAAATAAAGGCCATTTTTTATACATGTAAAATTACGGCAGTATTTATACATAGTCCCCCAATTTCAGGGCACCATAATGTTTGGGACACAGCAATGTCATGTGAATGAAAGTAGTCATGTTTAGTATTTTGTTGCATATCCTTTGCGTGCAATGACTGCTTGAAGTCTGCGATTCATGGACATCACCAGTTGCTGGGTGTCTTCTCTGGTGATGCTCTGCCAGACCTGTATTGCAGCCATCTTTAGCTTATGCTTGTTTTGGGGGCTAGTCCCCTTCAGTTTTCTCTTCAGCATATAAAGGGCATGCTCAATTGGGTTCAGATCGGGTGATTGAATTTACCATTTTTTATCTTTGAAAAACTCCTTTATTGCTTTAGCAGTGTGTTTGGGATCATTGTCTGGCTGTAGAATGAACCACCAGCCAATGAGTTTTGAGGCATTTGTTTAAACTTGAGCAGATTGGATATGTCTAAACACTTCAGATGCTACTACCATCAGCAGTTGTATCATCAATGAAGATAAGTGAGCCAGTACCTTCAGCAGCCACACATGCCCAGGCCATAACACCCCCATCACTGTGTTTCACAGATGAGGTGGTATGCTTTGGATCTTGGGCAGTTCCTCCTCTCCTCCATACTTTGCTCTTGCCATCACTCTGATATCAGTTAATCTTCGTCTCATCTGTCCACAGGACCATTTTCCAGAACTGTGTACTTTAAGTACTTCTTGGCAAACTGTAACCTGGCCATCCTATTTTTGCGGCTAACCAGTGGTTTGCATCTTGCAGTGTAGCCTCTGTATTTCTGTTCATGAAGTCTTCTGCGCACAGTGGTCATTGACAAATCCACACCTGACTCCTCAAGAGTGTTTCTGATCTGTCTGACAGGTGTTTGGAGATGTTTCTTTATTATAGAGATAATTCTTCTGTCATCAGCTGTGGAGGTCTTCCTTGGCCTGCCAGCCCCTTTGCAATTAGTAAGCTCACCAGTGCTCTCTTTCTTCTTAATGATGTTCCAAACAGTTGATTTTGGTAAGCCTAAGGTTTGGCTGATGTCTCTAACAGTTTTATTCTTGTTTCTCAGTCTCATAACGGTTTCTTTGACTTTCATTTGCACAACTTTGGTCCTCATGTTGATAAACAGCAACAAAAGTTTCCAAAGGTGATGGAAAGACGAGGTGCTGAGAGCTCTCTATACCTGCATTAAGGAGGCAATTAAACACACCTGAGCCATTACAAACACCTGTGAAGCCATGTGTCCCAAATATTGCGGTGCCCTGAAATGGGGTGGACTTTGTAGAAACACAGCTGTAATTTCTACATGGTGATATCAAAATGTATAAAAATGGCTTTTAATAAAATCTGACCATGTGTACTTTAACCACATGTGACTTTTTCTATTACAAGTCTTAAATTGTGGAGTACAGAGGCAAATAAATAAATGATGGGTCTTTGTCTCAAACATTATGGAGGGCACTGTATCTATCTCTGTCTTAAAAATACCCATTGACTTGGTCCCCACAGCCTTCTTCCTCCTCATCTCCTTCTTAAAGGAACATCCTTTAAATCTGAGGTTATGAACTCTAGTTCTAGACTCTCCCACTAGTGGAAACATCCTCTCCACATCCACTCTATCCAGGCCTTTCACTATTCGGTAACTTTCAATGACGTCCCACCTTAATGCTGTACAAGTCTCTAAGACTCAAGCCAATGGAGTCCAAGACCTTCCTCTAACTGCACTCCTTTCAATCTCCAGACTCCAGTGTGATAGGCTCGAAAGGGCTGAATGGCCTACTCCTGCACCTGTTGTCCATTGTCTATTGTCTGAGACGGGGGAGAATATGTAGGTCCGTGTGTCGAGACTTTTTACCCAGTGAGTTGTGAATTTATGGAATTCCTGCCACAGAGGGCAGTGGAGGCCAAATCACTGGATGGATTTAAGAGAGAGTTGAATAGAGCTCTGGGGGCTGGTGGAGTCAAGGGATATGGGGAGAAGGCAGGCACGGGTTATTGATAGCGGACGATCAGCCATGATCATATTGAATGGCGGTGCTGGCTCGAAGGGCCGAATGGCCTCCACCTGCACCTATTTTCTATGTTTCTATGTTTCTATGACAAGACTATTAATTACAATTGTACTGTGAGGAGGCAAAATATATTGATGCATTCAACTGATATTTGGAGAGAGATAGCTGCTGTAGTCAACAAGCTATCTACAAGGGGGTACTGAGGAAGGGTCTCAACCCGAAACATCACCCATTCCTTCTCTCCAGAGATGCTGCCTGTCCCACTGAGTTACTCCAGCACTTGGTACATATCTTCAGTGCAAAACGGCATCTGCAGTTCCGTCCTACATAGCTCAAGATTCAAGATTCAAGAGAGTTTATTGTCATGTGTCCCTGATAGGACAATTAAATTCTTGGTTTTCTTCAGCACAACAGAACATAGAAGACATGAATACAGAACAGATCAGTGTGTCCATATACCATTAAATAAATATATACACACATGAATAAATAAACTGATAAAGTGCAAATAAACAGATTATGGGCTATTACTGTTCAGCGTTTTGTCCGAGCCAAGTTTAATAGCCTGATGGCTGTGGGGAAGTAGCTATTCCTGAACCTGGTCGTTGCAGTCTTCAGGCTCCTGCACCTTCTACCTGAAGGTAGCAGGGAGATGAGTGTGTGGCCAGGATGGTGTGGGTCCTTGATGATACTGCCAGCCTTTTTGAGGCAGTGACTGTGATAGATCCCCTCGATGGTAGGGAGGTCAGAGATATCTGATCCAACAGATATTTGTATATTCGTCATATAAACACACAATGCAAACAAAATGCAAGTCACCGTTTTGAGGTGAGGGTTATTTTCTGTGGAGCTGAATTTCTAGTCAATTTGGCTTTATTATTAATATTTTAACTGGAAAAGACCAGTAATGACAAAGTTGGGCTTGAAGCCTAGAACTTCTAATTCCAGGCGCGGGACAGAAGAAGAGATGTATTTCCAATTACTCGTCCGAGGTAGAGTGTCTGTAAGGCATGAGGGATTAACTGACTGAGGGTCTGGTGATGAGAATTCCACGTGCAGGCTGTCCAGTGGGAACTCGGGAAATGGAGATACAAAGTCAAAAATGGAAACTTGAAGCTGGACAAATTCGGTCCGTAAAACTGCGGCCAGAACTATTGGTGTTCGCTGGGCCAAGTTTCCCCTGACATACCGCAGATTGCCTCAAGTCTGCCCTCAGCCTAGACAGGGGCGGCACGCTGGCGCAACGGGTAGAGCTGCTGCATTACAGCGCCAGTGACCCGGGCTTGATCCTGACTACGGGTGCTGGCTGTACGGAGTTTGTACGTTCTCCCCGTGACCTGCGTGGGTTTTATCCGAGATCTTCGGTTTCCTCCCAAAACTCCAAAGATGAACAGGTTTGTAGGTTAATTTGGCTCAGGTAAAACATTTTAACTGTCCCGAGTGTGTCTAGGATTGTGTTGGTGAAAGGGGTAATCGTTGTGACATGTTCTTCTCGTGACCAACGTGGGTTTTCTCCGGGTGCTTCGGTTTCCTCCCACATTCCAAAGACACAGGTTTTTTAGGTTGATGGGCTTCTGTAAATTGTCAGTAGCCAATAGGTGCAGGAGTAGGCCACTCAGCCCTTCAAGCCAGCACCGCCATTCACTGTGATCATGGCTGATCATCCACAACCAGTACCCTGTTCCTGCCTTCTCTCCATATCACCTGACTCCGCTATATTTAAGAGTTCTCTCTAACTCTCTTAAAAGCATCCAGAGAATTGGCCTCCACTGCCTTCTGAGGCAGAGAATTCCACAGATTCACAACTCTCTGGGTGAAAAAGTTTTTCCTCATCTCCGTTCTAAATGGCTTACCCCTTATAGATAGGGCGCTTAAAGATAGCGGAGTCAGGGGATATGGGGTGAAGGCAGGAACGGGGTACTGATTGTGGATGATCAGCCATGATCACATTGAATTGGCGGTGCTGGCTCGAAGGGCCGAATGGCCTCCTCCTGCACCTATTGTCTATTGTCTGTTCTTAAGCCCTTATCCTTATTCTTGTCCCTTGTGTGTAGGATAGAACTACTGTGTGGGTGATCGCTGGTCAGCATAGACTCGGCGGGCCGAAGGGCCTGTTTCCGCGCTGTATCTCTAAACGAAACTAAATTGAACTGCTTCCAGGAGCAAGGCTGCTGCAAGTCCCATCACTAATATCATAGACGTGTAGAGAAGAACATTTAGAACAACATTTGGATAATCGCATTCGGGGCCAGTCCTGGCAATGTCGTGGGAGTTATCAGCTCATCCATTAAACTGCACAAACTAAAAGGTTTGGAAGAGAGAATTTTACGGTGAATTGGCTACCTCATTAAATGGCAGAATCTTGCTTCCAACATTAGATAAACACAAAGTACTGGAGCAACTCAGCGGGTCAGGCAGCATCTCTGGAGAGAAAGGATGTGTGACGTTTCAGGTTGGTACCCTCCATCAGCCCTGACCCAGAACGTCACCGATCCATGTTCTCCAGAAAGGCTGCTTGACCCTCTGAGTTACTTCAGCACCTAGTGTCGATCTTTGGTGTAAACCAGTATCCGCAGTTCTTTGTTTCTACATTTCTGCCAGCAACAATCTTGTCAACAGAGGCTTCTTCACCCCAGCGCGTAGGGGAGAGGGTAGAGCTGCGGATGTCCTGGTTGGGTTGCTCCTGGAAAAATCGAAGATAGACAAAAATGCTGGAGAAACTCAGGGGGTGAGGCAGCATTCATGAAGCGAAGGAAAAGGTGACGTTTTGGGTCACCTTTTCCTTCTCTCCATAGATGTTGCCTCACGCGCTGAGTTTCTCCAGCATTTTTGTCTATCTTCGATTTTTCCAACATCTGCAGTTCTTTCTTAAGCGTTGTATAATAGTTTATCATTTGTCTTGTGCTATGGTGGTGGTTCTGTTTCGTTTTATTGTATTGTAAATATTATTTTAATATTTGAATAAATATTTTTGATTAATAAAAAATTAAAATAGATAAAAAAATAATAAAACAGAGGCTTATTCCCCGATCAGTTCATTAGGCCTTTCCATGGTCACCATAGTCACAGAATCTTATAATTTCATAGCTTCTTGTAGCAGAAATAGGCCATTCTGCCCATCAAGTCTACTCCGCCATTCAATCATGGCTGATCTATCTCCCCCTGCTAACCCCATTCTCCTGCCTTCTCCCCATAACCCCTGACACCCGTACTGATCAAGAATCTATCTATCTCTGTCTTAATAAAAATATCCATTGACGTTATATTGAGGGAGTGCAGCGTGGGTTTACAAGGTTAATTTCAGGGATGGCGGGACTGTAATTTGCTGAGAGAATAGACAATAGATAATAGGTGCAGGAGGAGGCCATTCGGCCCTTCGAGCCAGCACCGCCATTCAATGTGATCATGGCTGATCATCCCCAATCAGTACCCCGTTCCTGCCTTCTCCCCATATCCCCTGACTCCGCTATTTTTAAGAACCCTATCTAGCTCTCTCTTGAAAGCGTCCAGAGAACCTGCCTCCATCGCCTTCTGAGGCAGAGAATTCCACAGACTCACCACTCTCTGTGAGAAAAAGTGTTTCCTCGTCTCCATTCTAAATGGCTTACTCCTTATTCTTCAACAGATTATTGAGGGTTTGGACACGCGAGAGGCAGGAAACATGTTCCCGATGTTGGGGGAGTCCAGAACCAGGGGCCACAGTTTACGAATAAGGAGTAAGCCATTTGGAAAGGAGACGAGGAAACACTTTTTCTCACAGAGAGTTGTGAGTCTGTGGAATTCTCTGCCTCAGAGGGCGGTGGAGGCCCGTTCTGTTTCCATGCTGTGTCCAGTAAAGAAACTGGAACACCCGGAGGAATCCATGAGGTCGCGGGGAGAACGTGCAAACTTCACACAGACTGTGCCCGAGGACGTTGCCGGGACTAGAGGGTGTGAGCTATGGGGAGAGGTTGAGCAGGCTGGGTCTCTATTCCTTGGAGCGCAGGAGGATGAGGGGACATCTTACAGAGGTGTATAAAATCATGAGAGGAATAGATTGCGTAGATGCACAGAGTCTCTTGCCCAGAGTAAGGGAATACAGGACCAGAGCGTATATGTTCAAGGTGAAGGGGAAAGATTTAATAGGAATCCAAGGGGGTAACTTTTTCACAGAGGGTGGTGGGTGTATGGAACAAGCTGCCAGAGGAGGTAGTTGAGGCAGGGACTATCCCATCGTTTAAGAAACAGTTGGACAGGTACATGGATAGGCAATAGACAATAGACAATAGGTGCAGGAGTAGGCCATTCGTCCCTTCGAGTCGGCACTGCCATTCAATGTGATCATAGCTGATCATCCTCAACCAGTAGGACAGGTTTGGAGGGATATGGACCAAGCGCAGGCAAGTGGGACTAGGGTCGCTGGGACAATGTTGTGCTGAAGGGCCTGTTTCCACACTGTATGTATCTATGACTCTCCGATTTTAGCACCCGTAGTCAGGATCGACCTCTGCAACCGTAACTCTACCCCTGCGCCATTGTTTCCCTCCAAAGACGTGCGGGTTTGTAGGTTAATCGACCCACTGTAAATTGCCCCTGGAGTGTAGGGAGTGGGTAAGAAAGTGGGATAACATAGAACTACTGTGAACGGGTGATCGATGGTTGGCACGTACGCGGCTATGGGCCGAAGGGCCTGTTTCCATGTATCTTTCAATCAATTAATAACTATTAAAGGTGTAGGAAGGAACTGCAGATGCTGGTTTACCCCGAAGACAGATACAAAATGCTGGAGTAACTCAGCGGGTCAGACAGCATCTCTGGAGAAAAGGAACAGGTGATGTTTCGGGTCAAGAACCTTCTTCAGACTTCAGAATCAATATTAAATCAATATACATCTTTGCCTGCAGAAACCTATTTAAAATAGAGAATTTTAATAGGGTCTTAATGTTCTTCTGTGGAAAGTCTAACTGATCTGCCAACAGTTTGAACTACATTGAACAGATTGAAATTCACAAATGTATTAATTAGTTGTAGTTCTTCTTCTACTTTCGTGTTGCGTGCACAGCCTAAAGTTGTTGGACAACTTGTTCTATTTGACCTTCCGTTTGTGCGCGTCGAGTTGATTGCATTAGTCAAAACAGGGCGGACCACGTGAAGGTTGCAATCTCCCACCCCAGTTGTAGTTAATGCACTAAAATTTATTGCACTTGCATTGGTGGCCCCCTGCTGGTAGCAAAATGTAGTACTGTAAACCCTCATTATAACTGTAGACACAAATAGACAATAGACAATAGGTGCAGGAGTAGGCCATTCGGCCCTTCGAGCCAGCACCGCCATTCAATGTGATCATGGCTGATCATCCACAATCAGTACCCCGTTCCTGCCTTCTCCCCATATCCCCTGACTCTGCTATCTTTAAGAGCCCTGTCTAGCTCTCTCTTGAAAGCATCCAGAGAACCTGCCTCCACCGCCCTCTGAGGCAGAGAATTCCACAGACTCACCACTCTCTGTGAGAAAAAGTTCCTCGTCTCCGTTCTAAATGGCTTACTCTTTATTCTTAATCCTGGAGAAACTCAGCGGATGAGACAGCATCTATGGAGCGAAGGAAATAAGCGACGTTTCGGGTCGAGACCCTTCTTCAGACTGATGTGAGGGTCGGGGGGGAGGGGTGGGGGGGAACGGGAAGAAGAAAGGAAAGATGAAAGGAAGAGGAGGAGCCAGAGGGCTAGAGAGCGAGCTGAGTAGAGGAGACAGTAAGGACTTGGAGAAATCAATGTTCATACAGGACAGAGAGGTTGGATTCGGAATGGGAATGGCAGTTGAAGTGCTGAGCCACCGGGAGATCAGGTTGGTTAGTGCGCTTCTCGGCCTTTTGGCTAAGATCAAGTGTAGTATCTGTTCTTATCTGTTCTGAGTGAAAGAGACTATCTGTTCTTATTAGAACAGTTCTGGCGGTCCCTTGGGCACAAGGGCCGTGGATTGCGGAGCGAAATCGTTGAGGAGTCGGTCGGCTGCGGGCTTAGAGGTGGATCCATGCTGGTTGGGAAACCAACCTAACACCTTATTCAGCCACAATGTCAGCAGGAGCAGGAGCAGGAGTGCAGGGTATTCGGAATACCCTGCGAATAAGCGTCAAGGACCTCAGCAAGGGGACCCCCTTCTCACGAGACCTGTTCGTGAAGAAGGTCTTGCTAGAGGCCTGCAAATTTGAGGCCAAGGACATCTACTGCCTCCAAGATTTCCCGGGTGTAGATGGTTTATATGCAACCAATAATATAGTTACCTCACTCCCATTAACCCCGCCCAGTTTAACATCAATCATAACGCCTTCCCCTCAGTAGAAAAATGTAGCCGGTGCTTGAAGGTGTGTGTAATACCCAGTGCTATCATTAAAAGATGTTGTACACTTAAGAGCTTGTAAAGTTTTCATTTACATGGTGTCAAAGCTGGAAGATACTTGCGTCTCCTGTTTATCGGTTTTTATTTCTTTTTTTTGATTTGTGTTTTTTGTGCTTTGATTCTCTTTGGCCATGGCGTCCTCTTGCAGAAAGCCGAGCAGCTTGTCTTTGATGCTGACATCTCTGAGCGCTGGGCCACGTTTGAATTTGATTTCACACACTTTGTCAACGTCGCACACCGCGCTGATCCTGACTCCCTTAAAGCTTCCCTCCTCCTCAACCTTGTCGGACCTGATGCCATGAAGAGAGCCAGAACTTTCACCTACGCTCCAGCGGTCCTGGGCGTCGATGGTGCGGTGATTACTCCTGCAGAGTCTGCTGACGACCCCGCTTGCCTGCTACGTAAGTTCAGGGAGATTTGTGACCTGCCCTCGAACCGCATTCTAGAGAGGGCACGGTTCTTTACGAGGAGACAGTTGCCTGATGAACCTGTTGAATGTTTTATTGCTGATTTGCGTTTATCTCGCCCAGCGGTGCCGTTTTGGCGACATGACAGACCAGCTCACTAGAGACATTTTAGTAACTGGCATGCGTGACCAGAAGCTGCGATGTGAGCTTTTGAGGGATCCGGATCTAACGTTGGACAAGGCTATGCATGCCTGCAGATTGTCTGAGGTCGTTGTTTTGCAAGAGGACCACCGGGATTTGGGCAATAAATCTGTCAACCTGGCTGGGTTTCGGAGCCCACAGCCTCGGGTGGGAAACAATGTTTTTCTGCCGCGTGCCCGCCCTGGACCTGGCGATGTGCCCCGAAAAAGATGCCCGAACTGTAACTACATGCACCATAGACTGTCGACGTGTCCCGCCTCTGGTAAAACCTGTAACTTTTGTAAAAAGCTGAACCATTTCTCAGCCTCCTGTCGCTTACTCCGTTCCCGTGGGAGCCAGGCACAAGCTTCCAGTCCCAGTCTAAACATGCTGGCCCAATCTGATCTCTGTTTCGACTCACAGCCCAATTTAGTTGAGTGCAATGGTGCGGAGCCAATTAATTCTGCCGAGGACTCTCATGTGTTTACCCTCCTACAGACACCCGCCCACCGCAATGATCCCTCCGTACCTGTGACTGTCAATGGCGTAACCTTCTCTGCCAAATTAGATACTGGCGCGAGAGTCAATGTTTTGTCCATGAATCTTTTCAACAAGATAAGGAGTAATGAGCCTCTGGTTGTTGACGATGCTACCCTGCACGCCTATGGTGGAGAGATTCTAAGGCCTGCGGGGAGGGCCACTTTAACTTGCGTGCTGCAAAAGGCCACAAGAAACCTGGTTTTCTATGTTTTGAACTCTGACTGTGTAACCCTGTTGGGCAACCGTGCGTGCCAGGATCTTGGCCTGGTCTCCTTTGACCGCACGGTCCACAAAGTGCAACTCTCGTTTGACCCGGTTGCTGAATACCAGGACCTGTTCGACGATGACCTGGGGAAGTTACCAGTGTCATACCATATTTCCATTGACCCAAATATACAACCCGTGGTCCGCGCACCTCACAGGGTGTCTCACGCCATGAAGGACAAGGTCGAGGCGATGCTCAACGAGATGGTCGAAAAGGGGGTGCTAGTAGCAGTTAGCGAGCCCACCGATTGGGTCTCCACCATGGTTGCCACGATTAAGAAAGACAAGAATGAGATACGCGTGTGTATCAACCCGAAGGACTTAAACCTTGCCATCAGGCGACCACATTACCCCATGCGGTCTGTTGAGGATGTGGCGGCAAAGGTCGGGCAAGCCACCATCTTTTCGGTCCTAGACGCTAAGAACTCGTTTTGGCAGGTCCCGTTGGACAAAGCGTCTTCTGACCTGACGACCTTCGCCACACCGTTCGGCAGATTCAAGTTCCTGCGAATGCCATTCGGCATCAATTCTGCTAGCGAGGTGTTCCAGCAGACGATGGAGCAATTATTCGCGCACCTGCCATGTGCCATCATCGTGGATGATATCCTGGTTTACGGGAAGGACCTTGCCGAGCACGACCTGAACCTCCGCCACGTCCTGGATCGCGCGCGGACAGGCGAACCTGAAGCTGAATCCCAAGAAGTGCCGGTTTCGTGTCTCAGAGGTCACGTATGTTGGACATGTTTTCACCCCTAACGGACTAAAGCCCGACCCCTTGAAGGCCTGCTGCCATCTCCGAAATGGCAGCCCCCACCGACGTGCCAGGTCTGCAACGATTCTTGGGCATGGTGAACTACCAGATCCACCGTCCCGATTGCCCAGCGCCAGCTGAAACCTCGGGTGCTGGAGCCCGCCTCCGTGCAGAGGCGAATTCAAGAGAAACATGACAGCCAGCGGCGTTCCCACGATCGGTCGTGCAGACCACTCGATCCTCTGTTGCCCGGACAGGTTGTTCGTTTGCAGACCGCCAGTGGGCACTACCGTCTGGCCACCGTGGTTGGGGTGGCCGACTCACCTCGTTCGTATCTGGTCGACTGTGAGGGTTCCATCTACCGAAGGAGCCGACAACACCTGCTTGCGGTTAATGAGCCACAGCCGCAGCCTGGGCCCTATGCCCCTCCACTCTCCTATCAGCAGCCGGCTGCCGCCCCGGCTGGTGTTCCCTGCATGCCTCGGTCCCCGTCGCGGGCGCCTGGTTCCCCTCTGCGCGGGTCCCCTGTTGCCGATCGCGGTTCTCCCTCTCCTGTTTCTCCCACCCCAATGCCCTTCCCTGGTTCCCCGGCTGCCTTGCGTCCTCCTGCTTCTTCTGCTCTTTCGGGGGGAGGGGGGAGACATCCGTACGCGCTCGGGCAGGATCAGTAAGCCGCCTGTTCGCTACGGCGATTTCGTTTAATTCTGCTGTTTAATTCGGTTGTCGTGACAACAATCTGTTTTTTTTGATTTCTAAGGGGAAGGATGTAGATGGTTTATATGCAACCAATAATATAGTTACCTCACTCCCATTAACCCCGCCCAGTTAACATCAATCATAACGCCTTCCCCTCAGTAGAAAATGTAGCCGGTGCTTGAAGGTGTGTGTAATACCCAGTGCTATCATTTAAAAGATGTTGTACACTTAAGAGCTTGTAAAGTTTTCATTTACACCGGGTAAACGGATATTTTGATGTTACCTTCAAGTATCCGACGGGATGGCAGAAGGTGATGGAAGTGCAGCCGCTCTTCACCCTCCCCACCCAGAAGGAAAGGTTCATCACGGCTCACATGTTCAACCCACACGTGCCCGTAGTGGATGTCCTCACCTTGCTCGCTACGTGGAGGGAACAGGAGACTGTGTGGACGTGAAGGACATGCACGGGATTTGGACCAGCAAGCGGCAAGTCAAGGTAAAGCTGAGGGTGGACAAGGATGGAGAAATCGTCCACCCCCCCTCGGTTTTCGCGATTGGAGGAAACCGAGGATACTTGAGCTATGTAGGGCAACCCAGGCTGTGCAGGAAATGCAACAAGCCTGGGCATGTGATGGCCCAATGCACTGCAGTTGTCTGCAAAAACTCCAAGATGGAGGGCCATGAGACAAAGGACTGTCAGGCCAGCAAGAACTGCAACCTGTGCGGGGAGGCAGGCCACCTTTACAGGGCTTGCCCTAAAAGAGCCTGCATCCACTGCTGCCAGCACCCCAAAGGGGGGCGAGGCACCCCCCACCACTGCCAAGACCCCAGCAGAAAGAGGGAACATGGGTGAGGACAGCCTAACCACCTCGAGGTCCCAAGTGGCAGAAGGAGACGCCCAGCATCCTGCCCAGGAGGGAGAGTCGATGGAGGAGGGGGAACAGCAGGAGAAATGGACAACGGTGAAGTATAAGAAGAGGGGTCAGCCCAAAGAGCCAAGGCCGGAAAGGAGTGGTAAGTCTAAAAGTAAATCAGAAAAAAGGTGTCTTTCTCTTACACAAGGCAGCAACCTCTCCTCCTCGTCGGAGGATGAGGCGAACGGGAAGTCCCAATGAGGGAGGCAGAGGAAGAAAACGGGGGAGGAAAAGAGAGAGGCCACGACGATCACCTCCCAGCCTCAGGAGACCGAGAGCAGAGAAGTGGTCGAGGGGCTCCAGCCCCAGGACATCGGGAGCAGTGCAGTGGTCGAGGAGCTCCAGCACCTAGAGACAGGGATCATCACAGCGGCCATTGGGCCCCAGCTCCGGGCGACCGGGAGCAGCGCAGAGGCCATTGGGCCCCAGCTACAGGAGACAGAGGAAGCGGCATGCCCAAAAGGGGGTGGAACGAGAAGGCCTCCCCCAACGACACCTTTGGTTACGCCACCTGAAACTCACCTCACCGCTGGATTCCTGAGCCCAGGAAAGCTGAGGCTATTCACCGAAGCGTTGGGAATGAGGGGACATGGAAATGGTCAGTGACTCTAAAGACAATGGAGCTCAAACTGGCATCTTTAAACGTGCGCAGTATAAAGAGCACTGCGCGATGTGTTAATGCCTTACAGTACCTGGCCAAGGTCAAGGCAGATGTGACTTTTCTTCAGGAGTGCGGGCTGCCACACCTCCGCTGCTATCGGAGGTGGTCGCGATGGTGGCCCCACGGACTGTCTGTGTGGTCGGGGGGAAATGACTGTCGTGCTTCCAGCCTGGGGATTTTGCTGCGGGGAGGGAACTTCACCATCACTGAGGTCAAGGAAGTGGTTGGAGGGCGTCTCCTCGTGGTGGACGTTATGTACCGTGGCTCTCCGCTCCGGCTGATAAATGTGTATGCCTCACCCACGCAGAGCGAGCGGCTGGCCGTTCTCCAGCAGCTCCCAGTGCTGCTGGCCACGTCCCGGCAGCTCGTTCTGGCCGGTGACTTCAACTGCATCATTGATGCGGCTGGACGATCCGGCAGTGCCGACAGCAGACTGGACAGCACGTCCAAGTTCCTGATGGAGATGGTAAAAGACGCAAAGCTGCGCGATGCCTTCAGCGACCCTGCAGGCGGGTCCCAGCCACGGTTCACCTGGTCGAGATCGGACGGTTTAGCCCGATCTCGGATAGACTATGTCTTCACGACGAAGGCCGTCACGGTGAGACTCACCGACCTCACGCCGGTGTTCTTCTCCGACCACTGCCTCCTTCAGGCTTCCTGTCACCTACAGGAGGACCGGAAGGCAGGCAGAGGGACGTGGAAGTTAAACATGAAGCTGTTGACCCCAGAGAATGTTGAGGAGCTAAAGGGACTACGCATGTTGGAGAACGGTGAGGCCCCTCTTTGACTCCCCCACACTCTGGTGGGAAGCAACCAAGGAGAACATTAAGAGGTTCTTCATAATTAAAGGGGTTCAGAGAGTCAGAGGGAATTGTGCCAACTCCAGACAGATTTGCAACAACTGCTCCTTCTGCAGTCGAGCGGGGTGGATGTGAGGGAGGAACTTAGAGAGTTGAAGGACCGGCAAGCTCGGCTCTTTAACTCTGAATCCTCCAAGATCATCTTCCGATCCAGGGTCCGCCATGTGGAGCAGGATGAGACGTGCTCACGTTTCTTCTTCCATAAGGTTCACAGGGGGAGCTCTGTGATGAACAGCCTTCTTGGAGGACAGCAAGCGGGGAGAGTCTGGACCAACCACTGACCCTAGAGGAGCTGACTGGCTCCATCCGTTCCTTTGACTCGAATAAAACTCCCAGAAGCGATGGCTTTCTGGCCGGGTTGTATTTGGCTCTGTGGGACTGGATGGGCCCGGACCTGCTAGAAGTGTACAATGACATGCTTCTAGCTGGGTAGCATGTCAGACTCCATGAGGAAGGGCAACATCACCCTAATCTACAAGCAGAAGGGGGAGATGAAGGACATAAAGAATTGGAGACCCATAACACTCTTGAATGTAGACTACAAGATCCTGTCTAAGGCCATCGCCAACCGGGTCAAGTCTGCTCTGGGAGAGGTGATCCACCCGGACCAAACCTGTGCTGTACCTGGCAGGAAAATCTCAGATAGCCTAGCGCTGCTGAGAGATACCATCGCCTACGTGCAGGACAGACGGGTGGACGCCTGCCTAGTCAGCTTGGACCAGGAGAAGGCCTTCGACAGGATTTCGCACACGTACATGAGCGACGTGCTCTCCAAAATGGGTTTTGGGGAGGGAATCAGAAATTGGATCAAACTGCTCTACACCAACATCCGTAGTGCAGTCCAAATCAATGGGTGGGAATCAGACAGTTTCCCTGTAAGGTCTGGAGTTAGGCAGGGTTGTCCTCTCTCTCCTGTCTTGTTTGACTGCTGTATTGAACCTTTTGCTGAATCCATCAGAAGAATGCGAGCATAAGAGGAGTGACATTGCCAGGCAGTGGGGGCATTCAAGTAAAGACCTCCCTGTACATGGACGATGTCGCTGTCTTCTGCTCGGATCCAGGGTCGGTTTCGCAGACTGATTAGTATCTGCGACAGTTTGAGTCGGCCACGGGAGCCAGGGTGAACCGCAGGAAGAGCGAGGCCCTGCTTTTGGCAACTGGCCCGACAGATCCTCCGTCCCCTTCACCATCAAGCCTGACTTCTTGAAGGTGCTGGGGATCTGGTTCGGGGGGGCTGAGGCATGTAACAAAAATTGGCTGGAGCGGATAGCCAGGGTGGGGAGGAAGCTGGAGCTGTGGAGGCAACGCTCCCTCTCCATAACTGGAAAGAATTTGGTCATCAGGGGCTGCTGTACTTGGCACAAGTGTGGCCTGACCCTCCCTCCTACGCCACAGGGATCACCTGGGCCATTTTACAATTCATCTGGGGGTCGAGGATGGACCGGGTGCGACGGGCCACAATGTACAAGTCGGCAGACAACGGGGGTAAAAGCGTGCAACGTCGCCCTCATTCTGATGACCACCTTCGTGTGTAACTGCATCAGGCGGATTGTAGAGCCAAGGCACGTGGGCACCAAGTGTCACTACCTGCTGAGGTTCTACCTGTCCCCGGTGTTGAGAAGGATGGGCCTGGCGCAGTCAGCTGGACATTGCCGCCCCATCTGTCGTCGGTGGAAGGGTTCTTCTGGACCAACACCTTTGACCACATGTCCATCGGGCAGTGGTCAGCACAGAATGTCCTGCAGGCACTGCAGGGAAAGGACTCTATGGACCCGGTGGCGTGGTTCCCTGAGCAGACTGCCCCAGCTTGTCTGGCAAAATGCCTCATCGCCAGAACTCACCAACAAGCACCAAGACCTGGCTTGGCTGGCGGTGAGGGGAGCCCTCCCAGTCAGATCCTTCCTGCACCGTCGGAACCTCACTGCCAGCGCACGCTGCCCTCGGACGGCTGCTATGGCGAGGAGACGGTTGCCCACCTCTTCACAGAATGTGGTTTTGCTAAAAGAGTCTGGAGAAAAATGCAAGGGTCCCTGGTACGCTTTATCCCGAAACAGCTCCGTCACAGAGGACTCGGTGATTTTACGGACTGTTCCCAGGGACACATTCAGAGGCTGACATCGAGTGCTGCTGGAGGTCATCAACTCGGTAAAAGACGCCCTTTGGTCTGCCCGAGCATTGTTCACCACCCAGCAGAGTGAGATGTCCGTCAGGGAATGTTGACGACTGGTCCGCTGCAGACTGCAGGAGTACGTGCTGAGGGACGCACTGAAGCTCGGTGCAGCCCAACGCCAAGGCTCGTGGGGGAGGGTCACAGTCTAAGGTCCTTCCGCTGCTGGACATGGGGGGCACGGTATGGTGGAGACGCCCCTCAAAATAAGGGAAGGTATCCCACGCCACTGTGGCACATGAGTGGCACGAGTGGGGGACTGATTTGTGGAAATTTGGGGAAAAGAAATGTCTAAACTGTATTCATCAATTTGTACAGCCTCCGAAAATGTCGGATGGATTTTCCACAAGGTTCATGTATTGTATATATTTATCATTTGATTAAGTATATTTTGAAAATTTTTTTTTTTCTAAAGTGCGAACCGAGCGGAGGTGTTCGGTGAAACGATCGGCAAGCCTATGCTTGGTCTCACCGATGTAGATCAGCTGACACCTAGAGCAGCGGATGCAATAGATGAGGTTGGAGGAGGTGCAGGTGAACCTCTGCCTCACCTGGAAAGACAGCTTGGGTCCTTGAATGGAGTCAAGGGGGGAGGTAAAGTGACAATGGTAGCATTTCCTGAATTTGCAAGGGAAAGTGCCCGGGGAGGGGGTGGTACGGGTGGGAAGGGACGAATTGACCAGGTAGTTACGGAGGGAGCGGTCTCTGTGGAAAGCGGACGGGGGAGAGATGGGAAGATACGGCAAGTGGTGGGGTGACGTTGGAGGTGGCGAAAATGATGGAGGACTATTTGTTGTACGTGACGGCTAGTGGGGTGGAAGGTGATGACAAGGGGGACTCTGCCCTTGTTTCCGAGTGGGGGGATGGAGAATGAGAGCAGTGTTACGGGGTATAGAAGAGACCCTGGTGAGAGCCATCTATAGTAGAAGAGGGGATCCCCCGTTCCCTGAAAAATGAGGACATCTCCGATGCCCTGGTGTGGAACACCTCATCCTGGGAGCAGATGCAGCATAGACGGAGGAGTTGGGAGTAGGGGATGGAGTCCTTACAGGAAGCAGGGTGAGAAGAAGTGTAGTCCAGATAGCCGTGGGAGTCAGTGGGTTTATAGCAGATGTCGGTCAGTAGTCTGTCACCTGCGATGGAGATAGTGAGGTCACGAAATGGTAGGGAAATGGCGGAAATGGTCCAGGTGTATTTGAGTGCCGGATGGAAGTTGGTGATGAAATGGATGAAGTCAGTGAGTTGTGTGTGGGTGCAGGAGGTAGCACCAATGCAGTCATCGATGTAACGGAGGTAGAGGTCGGGGATTGTTCGACGTACCCTACAAAGAGGCAGGCGTAGCTGGGGCCCATGCGTGTGCCCATAGCTATGCCTTGTATTTGGAGGAAATGGGAGGAGTCAAACAAAAAGTTATTAAGGGGAAGGACCAACTCCGCTAGCCGGAGGAGGGTGTCAGTGGACGGGTATTGGTTGGTTCTCCGGTCGAGGAAGAAACTGAGGGCTTTGAGACCCTCCTGGTGGGGGATGGAGGTGTAGAGTGACTGGACGTCCATGGTGAAGATGAGGGGATGGGGGCCTAGGAATGCCCGGAGACGACAGAGAGCGTGTGAGGTGTATTGAACATAGATGGGGAGGGATTTAACCAGGGGGAATAGGATGGAGTCGAGGTATGTGGAAATAAGTTCGGTGGGACACTAACAGGCAGAGACAATGGGTCTGCCAGTACAGTCAGTTTTGTGGATTTTGGGGAGGTAAAATCGGGCCGTGCGGGCTGGGAAACGAGGAGGTTGGAGGCTCGGGGGGGCAGGGAGCCGGAGTTGATGAAGTTAGTGATTGTGTTAGAGATGGTGGCCTGGTGTTTGTCTGTGGCCCTCATTGGCGGGTTTGACGGACTCATTATAACAGACCATGGGGGGGAATGGTGTCCATTAGTGCCCGTAGTCCGCTATAACCAAAGGTGGCACGGTGACGCAGCGGTAGAGTTGCTGCCTCACATCGCCAGAGACCCGGGTTCAATCCTGACTACGGCCGCTGTACGTGCGGAGTTTGTACGTTCTCCCCGTGACCTGTTTAAGAAAGAACTGCTGATGCTGGTAAAATTGAAAGTAGGCACAAAATGCTGGAGAAACTCAGCGGGTGAGGCAGCATCTATGGAGAGAAGGAATTGGCGACATTTCGGGTCTGAAGAAGGGTCTCGACCCGAAATGTCATCAATTCCTTCTCTCCATAGATGCTGCCTCACCCGCTGAGGTTCTCCAGCATTTTGAGTCTACCTGCATGGGATTTCTCCGGGTGCTCCGGTTTCCTTCCACAGAACAAAGGCGTACAGGTTTGTAGGTTAATTCGAAGGGCCAAATGGCTCCTCCTGCACCTATTTTGTCTGTTTAATTGGCTTGATAAAATTGTAAATTGTCCCTAGTGTGTGTAGGATAGTGTTAGTGTGCGGGGATCGCTGGTCGGTGCGGACCCGGTGGGCAGAAGCTCCTGTTTCTGCGCTGTTTCTCCAAACTGAACTAAACTAAACCAAATGTAAAATATGGGATTTCACATATAGAGACCCAACAATAAAATATAGGCTGAGGAACTGCAGGGACAGACGTGCCTTTTTTTAGCTGAAACATTAAAAGCAAAGCCTTACCTCAGTTTCAGTTTTAGTTTATTGTCACGTGTACCGAGATACAGTGAAAAGCTTTTGTTGCATTCTAACCAGTCAGCGGAAAGACAATACATGATTACAATCGGGCCATTCACAGTGTACAGATCCATGATAAGGGAATAACGTTTAGTGCAAGGTAAAGCCAGCAAAGTCCGATCAAAGATAGTCCGAGGGTCACCAATGAGGTAGATAGTAGTGCAGCACTGCTCTCTGGTTGTGGTAGGATGGTTCAGTTGCCTGAGAAAAGCTGGGAAGAAACTGTCTCTGTGTCTGGAGGTATACGTTTTCGCATTTCTGTACCTTTTGCCTGATGGGAGAGCGGAGAAGAGGGAGTGGCCGGGGTGTGACTGGTCCTTGATTATGCTGCTGGACCTGTCCTAAGCCACAAAGCTCCAAGAGCCCAATGCAGCAATACAGGCAGCAGCTGTGGTGGACAGTGTTGAGGTGGGGGCTGGAGGTGGCGATAAACAGTCCAGACTGGCGGTGAGGGTCGGGAGGTCCGTCCACTCGCAACTAAAACCATTATAAAGAAATCCATGAAAACTAGGGTTTACTTTATCTACAATACGATACGACAGAACTTTATTTCCCCAAGAGGGAAATTGATCTGCCAACAGTCATAAAACACGAGATACATGAAACAAAGTGACGAATGGAAAGGATTGGGGGATGTGCAAAAATTGGGGGGGGGGGTGTGGTGGGGGGGTGGGGGGAGCGTCAGTCGACCCACGACAAAGGGGGAGGAGTTGTAACTGTGAATCTCCTGTGGCGTTCTGTGCTGCATCTTGGTGGGACCAGTCTGTTGCTGAAGGTGCTCCTCAGGTTGACCAGTGTGTCACGGAGGGGGTGAGCTGTATTGTCCAGGATGTTCCGCAGTTTGAGGAGCATCCTCCCCTCCAAGACCAACCTCCCGTGAATCCAACTCCAACTCCAACTCCATCCCAGGATGGAGCCGGCCTTCCTGATGAGCTCGTTGATCCTGTTGGCATCCTCGGCCTCTGCCCCGGCACACGGCAGCGAGAAAGATGACACTGGCTACCACCGACTGGTAGAAGATCTGCACCTTCCTACTTAAGGAGCGGGGCCTTCTAACCTAAGGTAAATTTAAAATATTTCTATGGAATAATTTCAAAATACTTATGATCCTACCAACAAAATACTTAACAGTCCAAATGTATATTAAAATCGTTCTGTAGTTAAAACGTGTAGGAAGGAACTGCAGATGCTGGTTTACACCGAAGATAGACACAAAAAGCTGGAGTAACTCAGCGGGACAGGCAGTGTCTTGAGAGAAAAGGAATAGGTGACGTTTTGGGTTGAGACCCTTCTTCAGACCAGTCTGATGAAGGGTCTCGACCCGAAACGTCACCCATTCCTTCTCTCCAGAGAGGCTGCCTGAACCGCTGAGTTACTTTTGTGCGTATGTTCTGATAGACAAATTGTTGATTAGAATGGGTGTGAAGGGTTATGGGGGAGAAGGCAGGAAAATGGGATTAGGAGGAAGAAATCAGCCATGATTGAATGGCGGAGAGGACTCGATGGGCCGAATGGCCTAATTCTACTCCTATAACTTGTGAACTTGTGAAATGTAATCCCTTCACGATTCTCAGCCCCCTCTCTCGGATCATCGTCATGCTTTTGTGAAGCTCACCAGGAAAACGTTATTTTATATTGTTTGATATTATTTTATCAGCATTGGGAACAGCCAATTTTCACACAGAGAATTGTGAGTCTGTGGAATTCTCTGCCTCAGAGGGCGGTGGAGGCGGGTTCTCTGGATGCTTTCAAGAGAGAGCTAGATAGGGCTCTTAAAATTAGCGGAGTCAGGGGATATGGGGAGAAGGTAGGAACGGGGTACTGATTGGGGATGATCAGCCATGATCACATTGAATGGCGGTGCTGGTTCGAAGGACCGAATGGCCTACTCCTGCACCTATTGTCTATTGTCTAACACTGGAAAAACACTAGAGCCCCTTTTTTCCACCCACTTGTCAGCAAGTGAAATCTGTTTTGGAGAGTGTGCAGAAATGGTTTAGCTGAACAAAGCCAGGATTAGAGGGTGTGAGCTCCAGGGAGAGGTTGGACAGACTTGGATTGTTTTCTCTGGAGCGCTGGAGGGTGAGGGGTGACCTGATAGCAATGTGTAAGATTATGAGAGAAATATATAGCATGGAATGTCAGAAATGTCAGAGACCAGAGGATATACCTTTAAGGTGAGAGCGGGCAAAGTTTAAAGCAGAGATGCGGAGGAAAGCTTTTTATTACAGAGGTTGATGGGTGCGTGAAACGTGCTGCCAGGGGGGGTGGTGGAGGCAGATATGATTGTGGGTCAACTAGAGAGCCGTCCTGAGCTACGAACCACCTCAGTGGAGATCCTCGGACTTTCTTTGATCGGACTTTACTGGCGTTATCTTGCATCTAATGTTATTCACGTTATTCCCTTTATCTTGTGTTTGTACACAGTGGATGGTTCTAATGTATTCATGTCATGTTCATAAGAGATAGGAGCAGAATTAGGCCATTCGGCCCATCAAGTCTACTCCACCATTCAATCAAGGCTGATCTATCTCTCCCTCCTAACCCCATTCCCCTGCCTTCTCCCCATAACCCCTGATGCCCGTACTAATCAAGAATCTATCTACCTCTGCCTTAAATATATACATTGGCTGCGTACATGCTGTGGAAGACCGTGACGGTCTGCAGTAACAAGTCTGGGTAACATCAGCATCATTCCCAGCACTTGGTTCACGTTCAGTTTCAGTTTCTGTTTAGTTTATTGTCACGTGCACCGAGGTCCAGTGCAAAGCTTTTGCTGCACGTTAACCAGGAAAGACAATACATGATTCCAATCCAGCCATCCACAGTGTACACACGAGTGATTGGGGAACAAAATAAAGTCAGGAAAGTCTGATCGAAGGTTGTCCGAGGGCCACCAAGGAGGTAGGTAGTGGTTCAGGACCGCTCTCTGGTTGTGCTAGGATGATTCATTTGCCTGATAACAGCGGGGAAGAAACTGAATCTGGAAGTGTGCCTTTTCTCACATCTATAGCTTTCGAGTCGAGGGAGTGGCCAGGGTGCGACTGGTCCTTGATTACGCTGCAGGCCTTGCCGAGGCAGCGTGAGGTGTAAATACGAGCTTTGCTCCGCTCGCCCCGTCAGGTAAGAAGGCAGAGGCGTCACAACGTCCGCGATCAATCGCAAACTGAGTTCCTTCTCAGTCTCCTTCTACAGCTCATGCAAGCTTTCCACAGTTTAAGAATAGATGGTCTTTAGGACTGAGATGAGGAAAATCTTTTTCACCCAGAGAGTTGTGAATCTGTGGAATTCTCTGCCACGAGGCAGTGGAGGCCAATTCACTGGGTGTGTTCTAGAGTAACGGGCATGTCCCACTTAGGCAATTTTTTCGGCGACTGCCGGCAACTGTCATAGTCGTAGCAGGTTTCCGAAAAAACGGCGACTGGACCCCCCGACGACAATGTCTACAACAACCTGGCTCCTAGTCAACGTCAAGCTACGGCAAGGTACCAACAACCGGCGACTCATCAGAACGTCCACCTGCGAACACATCTACGACAACCTACGTCCACCCGCGACAACCTACGACAAGGTAAGACAATTCAGTCACCGGTACCTGTCGCCGGTTGACGTAGATAATCGCCAATGGAATTCACTGAAGTCAGCACCCGGCGACAACCTACATCATACTGGCAACAACTTACGTTAACCTTGCGACAACCTACCGTAGCACCTACGTCAGGAGAAGTCAAGATACGCTCCTATGCGTCAAACCCACTGTCGCCCAAAATTTTTCAACATGTTGAAAATCCAGCGGCGACCAGAAAGACGCTACGACTCTTTGCGCGACTGAGGAGACGACTCACAACGATACAGGCAACACCCCGGCGACCATTTGGCGACAGCCTAGTAGCCTAAAAAATCGCCTAAGTGGGACTGGACATTAGAGTTAGCTCTTATGGTTAAAGGAATCAAAGGAATCAAGGGATATGGGGTAAAAGCAGGAACGGGGTACTGATTTAGGAAGATCAGCCATGATTATATTGAATGGCGGTGCTGGCTCGAAGGGCCGAATGGCCTACTCCTTCACCTATTGTCTATGTTTCTATGATTTGTCTCTTTAGCAAAGACGCTTTATCAAGTCTTTTCAGCTCCACGTACTGGGAATGGTGGTGCCGGGGGCTTTTGGCCACAAGCACTTTTGCGGAGTTCCAAATAACCGTGCGGCACGGTGGCGCAGCGGTAGAGTTGCTGCCTCACAGCGCCAGAGACACGGGTTCGATCCTGACTACGGGTTCTGACTGTTACGGAGTTTGAACGTTCTCCCCGTGACCTGCGTGGGTTTTCTCCAAGATCTTCCGTTTCCTCCCACACTCCAAAGACAAACAGGTACGTAGGTTAATTGGCTTGGTATATGTGTAAATTATGCCCAGTGTGTGCAGGGTAGGGTTAATGTGTGGGATCGCTGGTCGCTGCGGACTCGGTGGGCCAAAGGGCCTGTTTCCGTGATAAACCATACTAAATTTATCAGCCAGTCATGTTGCCAAAACACCTGCAGAGGTTGAATGAGGTGTAATTGAAGATTAGTCCTGGACATTCCCCTAAAGGGAGTACAGTGCACTGTATAAGATGTTTAAAAAATTTTAAACATGCATTTTGTTTCCTTTGGCCGCCTGTGAGAATTTTTCACTGATTTTCTACACAGCTGATCTATAGACATCACTATGGATGAACAGCCAGGATTCCCTTCAATTACCAACCAATGTCACAATTGTACAGCGGTAGAGCCCCTGCCTCACAGCGTCTGAGACCCTGGATCGATCCTGACCTCGGGTGCTGTGTGTGCGGAGTTTGCACATTCTCCACATGACTGCATTGGGTTTCCTCTGGTTTCCCATGGGAAACGTTGGGATAGTCCCAGCCTCAACTACCTCCTCTGGCAGCTCGTTCCATACACGCACCACCCTTTGTGTGAAAACGTTACCCTCAGATTCCCATTGAATCTTTTCCCCTTCACCTTCAACCTGTATCCTCTGGTCTTCGACTCACCTACTCTGGGCAAGAGACACAATGCATCTACCCGATCTATTCCTCTCATGATTTTATATACAGTGGCTTGCAAAAATTTTCATACCCCTTGAACTTTTCCACATTTTGTCACGTTACAACCACAAACGTAAATGTATTTTATTGGGATTTTATGTGATAGACCTACACAAAGTGGTGCATAATTGTGTAGTGGAAGGATACATGGTTTCCAAATTTTATTACAAATAAAAAACTGAAAAGTGTGGCGTGCAAAAGTATTCAGCCCCCCTGAGTCAATACTTTGTAGAACCACCTTTCGCTGCAAATACGGCTGCAAGTCTTTTGGGGTATGTCTCTACCAGCTTTGCACATCTAGAGACTGAAATTTTTGCCCATTCTTCTTTGCAAAATAGCTCAAGCTCAGTCAGATTGGATGGAGAGCGTCTGTGAACAGCAATTTTCAACTCTTGCCAGAGATTCTCAATTGGATTTAGGCCTGGACTTTGACTGGGCCATTCTAACACATGAATATGCTTTGATCTAAACCATTCCATTGTAGCTCTGGCTGTATGTTTAGGGTCGTTGTCCTGCTGGAAGGTGAACCTCCGCCCCAGTTTCAAGTCTTTTGCAGACTAACAGGTTTTCTTCTAAGATTGCCCTGTATTTGGCTCCATCCATCTTCCCATCAATTCTGACCAGCTTCCCTGTCCCTGCTGAAGAAAAGTATCCCCACAGCATGATGCTGCCACCACCATGTTTCACATGTGTTCAGGGTGATGTGCAGTGTTAGTTTTCCGCCACACATAACGTTTTGCATTATGGCCAAAAACTTCAATTTTGGTCTCATCAGACCAGAGCACCTTTCTCCACATGTTTGCTGTGTCCCCCACATGGCTTGTGGCAAACTGCGAACGGGACTTCTTATGGCTTTGTTTCAACAATGGCTTTCTTCTTGCCACTCTTCCATAAAGGCCCGATTTGTGGAGTGCACGACTAATAGTTGTCCTGTGGACAGATTCTCCCACCTGATCTGTGGATCTCTGCAGCTCCTCCAGAGTTATGATGGGCCACTTGGCTGCTTCTCTGATCAATGCTCTCCTTGCCCGGCCTGTCAGTTTAGGTGGACGGCCATGTCTTGGTAGTTTGCAGTTGTGCCATACTCTTTCCATTTTCGGATGATGGATTGAACAGTGCTCCATGAGATGTTCAAAGCTTGGGATATTTTTTTATAACCTAACCCTGCTTTAAACTTCTCCACAACTTTATCCCTGACCTGTCTGGTGTGTTCCTTGGGCTTCATGATGCTGTTTGTTCACTAATGTTCTCTAACAAACCTCTGAGGCCTTCACAGAACAGCTGTATTTATACTGAGATTAGATTACACACATGTGGACTCTATTTACTAATTAGGTGACTTCTGAAGGCAATTGGTTGCACTGGATTTTATTTAGTGGTATCGGAGTAAAGGGGACTGAATACTTTTGCGTGCCACACTTTTCAGTTTTTTATTTGTAAAAAAATCTGAAAACCATGTATCATTTTCCTTCCACTTCACAATTATACGCCACTTTGTGTTGGTCTAACACATAAAATCCCAATAAAATACATTTACGTTTGTTGTTGTAACGTGACAAAATGTGGAAAAGTGCAAGGGGTATGAATACTTTTGCAAGCCACTGTAGATCTATAAGATCACCCCTTATCCTCCTGCACTTCATGGAATAGCCTACTCAACCTCTCCCTATAGCTCACACCCTCAAATCCTGGCAACATCCTCGTAAATCTTCTCTGTACCCTTTCCAGCTTGACAACATCTTTCCTCTAACAGAACTGAACACAATACTCTAAATGCGGTCTCACCAACGTCTTATACAACTGCAACATGACCTCCCAACTTCTATACTCAATACTCTGACTGATGCAGACCAAAGTGCCAAAGGTTTTTTTGACCACCTTATCTACCTGCGACTCGATATTCAAGGAACCATGCACCTGTACCCCTAGATCCCTCTGCTCTACGACACTATCCAGAGGCCTGCCATTCGCTATGTAGGTCCTGCCCATGTTAGACTTTCCAAAATCCAACACCTCACATTTCTCTGTATTAAATTCCATCTACCCATTCCTCAGCCCACCTGGCCAATCACGATCCAGATCCTGCTGCAATCGTTCACAACCATCTTCACTATCTGCAAACCCACTCACTTTTGTATCATCAGCAAACTTGCTAATCTTGTCCTGTATGTTCTCGTCCAAATCATTGATATAGATGACAAAAAGTAAAAGGCCCAGCACCGAACCCTGAGGCACACCACTAAACACAGCCTTCCACCATCACCCTCTGCTTCCTTTCATAAAGACAATTTTCTATCCATTCAGCTATCTCCTTGGATCCCATGCAATGTAACCTTCCAGAGCAGCCTACCATGTGGAACCTTGTCGAATGCTTTGCTGAAGTCCATATGTACAAGGGTACACAAAAAGCTGGAGAAACTCAGCGGGTGCAGCAGCATCTAAGGAGCGAAGGAGATAGGCGACGTTTCGGGTCGAGACCCTTCTTCAGACATATGTACAACATCTACAACTCTGCCCTCGTCAACATTTTTGGTCACATCTTCCAAAAACTCAAATCAGATTTGTGAGACACGGCCTCCCGTGTACAAACCCATGCTGACTATCCCTGATCAGCCCATGTAAGTCTAAATGCCTACATCCTATCCCTCAGAATTCTCTCCAGTAGCTTTCCGACTACAGATATTAAACTCACTGGCCTGTAGTATGTCATCATATTTGGGTCCACTACCTTTTATAGGCTGTGAATTGGGAAACATTGGAAAGGAGGTCAGAGTTTGCATTGTGACACAGCTGGTAGTGGGTTCAACCCCCGACCTCGAGTGCTATCTGCGTGGAGTTTGCACGTTTCTCCCTGTGACCACATACATTTCCTCCGGGTGCTCCAGATTCCTCCCACATCCCAAAGACATGTGGGTTTGTAGGTTAATCGGCCCCTCTGTAATTGCCCCTAGTGTGTAGGGAGTGGATGAGAAAGTGGGATGACATAGAACTACTGTGAACCGGTGATCTGTGTTATCCCCACTATGTTATCCCACTATCGACCTGGACTCGGTGGGCCGATAGGGCCTGTTTCCGTGCTGGGAAACCAGACTAATATGAAGTTAGGCAAGAGCGCAAGACAGATTAAATTTTTAAATGGCCGTGCCCAGACACCTTATCTTCTCAAGGCCATACTGCCCAGCCATGAAGTTACTTACAGCTCTGTGCTCACCAGATGTCCATCTTGTGACCATTTTCACTATGCTCCTTTGTCCTCCTGGCTCCAGCATTTTGCTCTGTCTGTCTCTAGCTAGTAGCATCTTCCCAAAGCCTGTCGGGATATTTGACATCCAGTCCCAGGCAATGGGTGATTCTTCAGTAAGTGTCCACTGTGGTGTCCCGCTACTTTGATGCTGTGTTTAAGGAAAATCCATAATTCTATCCCATTTCTTCTTTTTCTATATTGATAATAAACATAATCCTCAAAAATAAAGATTAAACCCTAAATGAATCAAGTGTTATTTTTTTTTAATTTTCCCAATGTTCGATCCCCCCCCCCCCCACCCCCACCCCCCCGGAAAACTGCATGTTCCAATGGTTACTTGTGGAATTTCAAGTCGGCATATTTATTTAATGGGGGATCTATCTGAAATGAATTAAAAACTTCTCGGGCCAGCTGAGTGTGTCAATCAGTCTGTCAGTCAGACACTAGCAAGTGGTTTGTTTTCAGTTTACAAACTACTAATTTGAGCCTCACACATTGATGTTTCATTAGTTTAGTTCAGAGATACAGCGCACAAACGAGCCCTAGGGACCACTGAGTCCACACCGACCAGCGATCCCCGCACACTAACACTCTCCTACACCCACTAGGGACAATTTTACATTTATACCAAGCCAATTAACCTACAAACCTGTACGTCTTTGGAGTGTGGGAGGAAACCGAAGATCTCGGAGAAAACCCACGCAGGTCGCGGGAGAACGTACAAACTCCGTACAGACAGCACCTGTGGTCAGGATTGAACACGGGTCTCTGGCGCTGTGAGGCAGCAACTCTACCGCTGCGCCACCCCACTTGATGTTAACAATGGACAATAGACAATAGGTGCAGGAGTAGGCCATTCGGCCCTTCGAGCCAGCACCGCCATTCAATGTGATCATGGCTGATCATCCACAATCAGTACCCCGTTCCTGCCTTCTCCCCATATCCCCTGACTCCGCTATCTTTAAGAGCCCTATCTAGCTCTCTCTTGAAAGTATCCAGAGAACCGGCCTCCACTGCCCTCTGAGGCAGAGAATTCCACAGAATCACAACTCTCTGTGTGAAGAAGTGTTTCCTCGTCTCCGTTCTAAATGGCTTACCCCTTATTCTTAAAATGTGGCCCCTGGTTCTGGACTCCCCCTATATTGGGAACATGCTTCCTGCCTCTAGCAGGTTCAAACCCTTCATAATCTTATATGTTTCAATAAGATCCGCTCTCATCCTTCTAAATTCCAGCGTAAACAAGCCCACCCGCTCCATTCTCTCAGCATATGACAGTCCCGCCATCCCAGGAATTAACCTTGTGAACCTACTCTGCACTCCCTCAATAGCAAGAATGTCATTCCTCAACTTAGGGTACCAAAACTGCACACAAAACTGCACACAATTCCTTCTCTCCAGATATGCTGCCTGTCCCGCTGAGTTACTCCAGCATTTTGAGCCTTTCTTCGGTTTAAACCAGCATCGATGTGGATAGAGAACTGGCTGGTAGACAGGAAGCAAAAGGCAGGAGTAATCGGGTCCTTTTCAGAATGGCAGGCAGTGAGTAGTGGGGTACCGCAAGGCTCAGTGCTGGGACCCCAGCTATTTACAATATATATTAATGATTTGGACGAGGGAATTGAATGCAACATCTCCAAGTTTGCGGATGACACTAAGCTGGGGGGCAGTGTTAGCTGTGAGGAGGATGCTAGGAGGCTGCAGGATGACTTGGATAGACTGGGTGAGTGGGCAAATGCATGGCAGATGCAGTATAATGTGGATAAATGTGAGGTTATCCACTTTGGTGGCAAAAACAGGAGGGTAACTATTATCTGAATGGTGGCAGATTAGGAAAAGGGGAGATGCAACAAGACCTGGGTGTCATGGTACACCAGTCATTGAAAGTAGGCATGCAGGTGCAGCAGGCAGTGAAGAAAGCGAATGGTATGTTAGCATTCATAGCGAAAGGATTTGAGTACAGGATCAGGGAGGTTCTACTGCAGTTGTACAGGGTTTTGGTGAGACCACACCTGGAGTATTGCGTACAGTTTTGGTCTCCAAATCTGAGGAAAGACATTCTTGCCATAGAGGGGGTACAGAGAACGTTCACCAGACTGGTTCCTGGGATGTCAGGACTTCCATATGAGGAAAGACTGGATAGACTTGGCTTGTACTCGCTAGAATTTAGAAGAATGAGGGGGGATCTTATAGAAACTTACATAATTCTTAAGAGGTTGGATAGGCTAGATGCAGGAAGATTGTTCCCGATGTTGGGGAGGTCCAGAACAAGGGGTCACAGTCTAAGGATAAGGGGGAAATCCTTTAGGACCGAGATGAGGAAAACATTTTTCTCAGAGAATGGTGTCTCTGGAATTCTCTGCCTCAAAAGGTAGTTAAGGCCAGTTCATTGGCTATATTTAAGAGGGTTAGATGTGGCCCTTGTGGCTAAAGGGATCAGGGGGTATGGAGAGAAGGCAGGTACGGGATACTGAGTTGGATGGTCAGCCATGATTCATATTGAATGGCGGTGCAGGCTCGAAGGGCCGAATGGCCTACTCCTGCACCTATTTTCTATGTTTCTATCTGCAGTTCCTTCCTGCACCACATATTGTTTCTTCAACTTATCAATTGATTTCCCCTTTGTTTTTTAATATCATTCTCCACTTTAACTTGCATTTTAAACTTTGTTTTATCTCTGACCTGATCCGGTTATGATGAAATGGAGGCACGAGAAACTGTGGACGTTGGAATCTGGAGCAAAAAAAAAAAAACTGCTGGAGGATCTAAGTGGGTCAGGCAGTATCAGGCAGCTGGAGTCACAGGTAGATCGGGTGGTCAAAAACACCTTTGGCCCATTGGCCTTTATCAGTCAGAGTATTGAGTCTACAAGCTGGGAGGTCGTATTGCAGTTATATAAGATGTTGGTGAGGCCACATTTAAAGTATTGTGTTTATTTCTGGGCACCGTGTTACAGGAAATAAGTTGTCAAGCTGGAAAGGGTACAGAGAACATATATAAAGATGTTGCCAGGACTTAATGGTCTGAGCGGTCCCATAGCAGAAGAATCCACGTCGCGGGGCTGGAGGCTGGAAGTATCCTGAGCTAATTCCGCTACCACCATCATAGAAACATAGAAAATAGGTGCAGGAGGAGGCCATTCAGCTTCAGCTTTTGAGCCAGCACCGCCATTCATTGTGATCATGGCTGATCGTCCCCTATCAATAACCCGTGCCTGCCTTCTCTCCATTTCCCTTGACTCCACTAGCCCCTAGAGCTCTAGCTAACTCTCTCTTAAATCATCTACTGCGACAAGTGATGGCTTCCACTGATTGTCGCCGGAAGCTTGCGTCCTTTTCAGGACGGACGAAGACAGCGAGGTCAACATTTGTAACAAGATGACCATGAAAAGAAGAACGGTCTGAGCAAAAGGGAGAGGTTGAGCAGGCTGGGACTCTATACCTTGGAGTGCAGGAGGATGACGGGTAATCTAATAGAGGTGTACAAAAACATTAGAGGATTAGTTCATAAGTATTTGGAGCAGAATTATGCCATTCGGCCCATCAAGTCTACTCTGCCATTCAATCATGGCTGACCCACCTCTCCCTCCTAACCCCATTCTCCTGCCTTCTCCCCGTAACCCCTGACACCCGCACTAATCAAGATTCTATCTATCTCTGCTAATGATTCAGAACCAATGGCTAAAATATTTTTTTTAAATGAAGCATGTGACTCAAATGCGTTTGAAGTCGTATTTTTCAGTTTAGTTCACAGTTAAGCCCAGGAAATTGAGTCCAGTCGTTTGGCTGGAAACCAAAGGTTGAAATTTTAAATTGGTTGGAAACCAACTGAAAGAAGATTTTGTAGAAGAGTAAGCAATGACGCTGGAGAAACTCAGGTGAGGCAGCATCTGTGGAGCGAAGGAATATGTGACGTTTTGGGTCGAGACCCTTCTTGAGACTGATGTGTGGGGGTGGGGGGGGGAGGGAAGAAGAAAGGAAGAGGCGGAGACAGTGGGCTGTGGGAGAGCTGGGAAGGGGAGGGGAAGGAGGGAGAAAGCAAGGACTACCTGAAATTGGAGAAGTCAATGTTCATACCGCTGGGGTGTAAACTGCCCAAGGGAAATATGAGGCGCTGCTCCTCCAATTTGCGGTGGGATTCACTCTGGCCATGGAGGAGGCCCAGGACAGAAAGGTCAAATTCGGAATGGGAAGGGGGTTGGAGATTGGAGATGAGTAGCAGGGAAAGTTTTGTTAGGCCGGATAAAGGGAAACTGAGGTCAGGTATTTCCAGAGATTCTCCCAGCTACCCAACTGGGAATGTGCCAGGAATTGCCTTCTAACACTTGCTTGCTCTGGAACTCGGGATAATAGATCGGTTGGCCCACAGAGTCTCTTGCCAGGAGTAGAGGAATCGAGAACCAGATGACAGAGGTTGAAGGTGAAGGGGGAAAGATTTTATAGGATTCTGAGACAATAGACAATAGACAATAGGTGCAGGAGTAGGCCATTCGGCCCTTCGAGCCAGCACCGCCATTCAATGTGATCATGGCTGATCATCCCCAATCAGTACCCCGTTCCTGCCTTCTCCCCATATCCCCTGACTCCACTATTTTTAAGAGCCCTATCTAGCTCTCTCTTGAAAGTATCCAGAGAACCCCCTCCACCGCCCTCTGAGGCAGAGAATTCCACAGACTCACCACTCTCTGTGAGAAAAAGTGTTTCCTTGTCTCCGTTCTAAATTGCTTACCCCTTATTCTTAAACTGTGGCCCCTGGTCCTGGACTCTAGCGTGTCCAAACCCTTAACAATCTTATATGTTTCAATGAGATCCCCTCTCCTCCTTCTAAACTGAGGGGCAAACTGTTTCACACAAAGGGTTGTGTGTCCCTGGAACAAGCTGCCAGAGGAGGTAGTTGAGGCTGGGACTATCCCATCGTTTCCCAGGGAAACCAGAGGAAACCCATGCGGTCACGGGGAGAACGTGCAAACTCCACACACACAGCACCCGAGGTCAGGATCGAACCAGGGTATCAGACGCGGTGAGGCAGGGCTCTACCGCTGTACCATTATGACGTTGGTTGGTAATTGAAGGGAATCCTGGCTGTTCAGCCATCGTGATGTCTGCAGATCAGCTGAGTAGAAAATCAGTGAAAAATTCTCACAGACGGCCAAAGGAAACAAAATGCATGTTTAAACATTTTTAAACATCTTATAGAGTGCGTCCTTCCTTTAGGGGAATGTCCAGGACTAATCTTCAATTACACCTCATTCAACCTCTGCAGGGGTTTTGGCAAGGGACCATCCGAATGTTTAAGAAACATTTTGACAGGTACATGGATAGGACAGATTTGGAAGGATATTGGCCAAACGCAGGCAGCTGGGACTAGTGTAGATGGGACACGTTGGTTGGCATGGGCAAGTTGGGCCGAAGGGCCTGTTTCTACATTGCATGTCTCTAGGACTCTATCTGTGGAGGCAAGTGGCTATCTTCCTTCTACGCTCTCAATCCTGAGGCAGTGTCTCAACTCGATACGTCGACACTCTCCCTCTCTCCACAGATGCTGCCTGACCCACTGAGTTACTCCACAGCTTGTGTTTTACCTCCACCTACCTGAAAGTTTTTTCCCACTGAAGAAGGTGTTTGCCAGCTTGATTTTACTTTATTTCACATTGTTTTTAACTGTTTTTAGTTTAGTTTAGTTTAGAGATACAGCACGGAAATTGGCCCTACGGACCACCGAGTCCGCGCCGACCAGCGATCGGCGAGCACGCTGACCGGTTGCATCGTGGCTTGGTTCGGCAACTTGAGCGCGCTGGAGAGGATATGACTACACAAAGTAGTAAACACTGCCCAGTCCATCATCGGCTCTGACCTTCCCTTCCATCGCTGCCTCAAAAAGGCTGGCAGCATCATCAAGGACCCACACCATCCTGGCCACACACTCATCTCCCCGCTACCTTCAGGTAGAAGGTACAGGAGCCTGAAGACTGCAACGTGACCAGGTTCAGGAATAGCTACTTCGCAGCCATCAGGCTATTACTTGGCTCGGAACAAAACTCTGAACATTAATAGCTCGTTATCTGTTATTTGCACTTTTATCAGTTTATTTATTCATGTGTGTATATATTTATATAATGATATATGGACACACTGATCTGTTCTGTATTCATGCCTACTAAGTTCCTGTTGTGCTGAAGCAGAGCAAAAATTTCATTGTCCTATCAGGGACACACGACAATAAACTCTCTTGAATCTTTAATCTTGACCCCCGCGCACTAACACAACCCTACACACACGAGGGACAGTTTAACATTTACACCAAGCCAATTAACCTACAAGCCTGTACGTCTTTGGAGTGTGGAAGGAAACCGGAGATCTCGGAAGAGAAAACCCACGCAGGTCACGGGGGAACGTACAAACTGCATACCGACAGCACCCATAGTCGGGATCGAACCCGGGTCTCCGGGGCTGTGAGGCAGCAACTCTATCGCTGCGCCACGTGCCATTTTGTGTGATATGTTGTGACATTTTTCAGTCTGAATCATCAGTGATGGCAAAAACACTCTGCTCAGATTTTCTCCACTTAACCAGATGTCGAATTTGGTGACCTGTATCACTAGTAATATAACCTAATATTTTGATGACTCACCTAAACTCTGTTCCAATAAATTAATGCGGTGAATGTATGTTAAATGTAACTGAAGTTCAGTCAATCTGTTGTGATTCCTTCTCTCCAGAGATGCTGCCTGTCCCACTGAGTGACTCCAGCATTTTGTTCGTCCTATCTTATAAATATAACCATATAACAATTACAGGTCACACGGAAGACAGGACACAATTCGAGGGGCCCTGGCCATTCCAGTCCGTATATGCCGAACCATGTGTTTTCCCCTAGTCCCATCTACCTGCACTCAGACCATACCCCTCCATTCCCTTCCCGTCCATATACCTATCCACTTTACTTTTAAATGTTAAAAATCGATCCTGCCTCCACCACGTTTCTGCTGGAAGCTCATTCCACACAGCCACCAGGGCCCTCTGAGGGAGAGGTGGAAGGGGAAGGAGACAGCAAGTTAACGTTACCCTAAACCTCTGATCGCAGACTCCCTTAAGGTCGCTGTTCTCCAATGTCCATGACATCCTTCCTATATTGGCCGTAGGCAACCAAAATTGTACACCATGGGAGAGGGATTGAAGTGCTCACCGGGGGCGGGTTGTTATATTTGTTCGGCGAAACATTACTTCGCTTGGTCTCACGATATATTCAATGCTCTGATGATAAGGGGTTGGAGGAGCAACAAAGGCTATGTCTTTACCTGGTGGGAGTGAAAGGGTGAGGGACCAAACCCCATCTGTTTGCGAGGGGGGGAACTAGCCGAGGGCAGTGTTGCGGGGTATAGTCCTGGTGCGAGCCTCATCAGGGAACTGAAAATGCACAGTTATTGACCTGGTGTGGAACACTCATCTCTGGTTGAGATGCAACATTCCTTACTCAGGGTGGTAGGAAGATTCCCTAGCTGTGGGAGTCAGTTGGTTTTAATGGAATGTCGGTCAGGAGTGTATTCACCTGCTATTGGTTTGGTAGGGATTTGTCCAAGTGTATTTGAGTGCCAAGATGTTGGCACTTCACACTTATCAGCATTAACTCCATCGATGCCATACTTTCAAGCCCAGCGTAGCTCCATATGGCCCAAAAGAAATCTCTCTGCAGACTTTGAAAATCTACTTCCATTATCCACAAAACAACCATTCTTCCCCTATCTTAGGACTTCGAAATCTTGCCACTTTACACTTATCCAATTTTCAGGGACCAGCCCCATCATCAGATCATTGCAGTACATGACAAAATCAACTGCATCGGTGGCTCCAGACACAGATCTTGAGACCAACTGGTCACCGTCGCAATTACCAACCCGACCTCCGGTGGACACTTCAACAGCCCCATCCGACCTCTACTGGGCCCTCTCCAGGACATCTCCCAAGTTCAGCCACTGTTGAATCAATTCTGTGAAATCTTGCTACTCCACCATTCCCTCTTCTCTAACACCCAAAGTTGAACTCACCTTTTCACACACAAAAGCTTCCAAATGGCTTGTCAAAGGCCTTACTGAAATCCATTTTGTGTCTATCTTCGGTTTAAACCAGCATCTGCAGTTCGCTCTTACATGTATTGAAGACAGATCAATCTGAAAATGGAAGACAGACACAAAATGCTGAGTAACTCAGCGGGACATACAGCTTCTCTGGAGAGAAGGATTGGATGATGTTTCGGGTTGAATCCCAAAATGGGTTTTTCTCTTACCCAATTGGATACTTTGAGATTGATCCCTGGGATGGCGGGACTGTCATATGAGGAAAGATTGAAAAGACTAGGCTTGTATTCACTGGAGTTTAGAAGGATGAGGGGGGGGTCTTATAGAAACATCTAAAATTTTAAAAGGACTTGGACAAGCTAGATGCAGGAAAAATGTTCCCAATGTTGGCTGAGTCCAGAACCAGGGGCCACAGTCTTAGAATAAAGGGGAGGTCATTTAAGACTGAGAGTTGTGAATTTATGGAATTCCCTGCCACAGAGGGCAGTGGAGGCCAATGTCACTGGATGGATTTAAAGAGACGATTTAGATAGAGCTCTAGGGGCTAGTGGAGTCAAGGGATATGAGGAGAAGGCAGGCACGGGTTATTGATAGGGGACGATCAGCCATGATCACAATGAATGGCGGTGCTGGCTCGAAGGGCCGAATGGCCTCCTCCTGCACCTATTTTATGTCTATGTCTATGATACAAATTTTCGAAACAAGGAACTGCAGATGCTGGTTTATACCAAAGACAGACACAAGTGCTGGAGTAACTCAGCAGCTCAGGCAGCATCTCTGGATAAAAGTGATGATTACGTTTCGGGTTGGGACCCTTCATCAGACTGGAGCTCCAAAGTTAAACACTTTGTGTCTTTATATTGTGAACCAAGAGTTAGCTTCACTTTGGGCAACACTTCAGATTATTAGAGGCACAGAGCGTTAGAAAGAAGCCGAAAGAAGGTCTGTAGAAGGGTCTCGACCTGTAACCTCACCCATTCCTTTCTCTCCAGAAATGCTGCCTGTCCCGCTGAGTTACTCCAGCATTTTGTGTCTGTCTTTGGAGTAAACCAGCATCAACATGTCATAAGGTCATATGTCTACTCCGCCTTTCAGTCATGGCTGATCTATCCCTCTCACCCCATTCTCCTGCCATTCTCCCCATAACTTCTGACACCCATACTAATCAAGAATCTATCTATATCTCATATTCCGCTTGGGCAGTCTGCATCCGGTGGCCTGAACATTGACTTCTCCAATTTTCCGTAGCCATTGCTGTCTCCTCCCCTTCCCAGCTCTCCCTCAGCCCTCTGACTGCTCTTCGTTTCTGCATCCCACCCTACATCAGTCTGAAGAAGGGTTTCGGCCCAAAACGTTGCCTATTTCCTTCGCTCCATAGATACTGCCGCACTCGCTGAGTTTCTCCAGCAATTTTGTCTACCCAAGAATCTATCTATCTCAGTCTTAAAAATATCCATTGACTTGTCCTCCACAACCTTCTGTGACAAAGATTTCCACAGATTCACCACACTCTGACTAAAGACATTTCTCCGCATCTCCTGCCTAAAAGAACACCCTGTCCCGGCGCCTGCTGGAGCACGCAGGTATCGAACCCGGCGTTTGGAAGCCGCGGTCACGTGACTCGGGAGGGGCTGATGTTTTCGCGTGGTTTCACTTTAGGGCGGCAGTTGATCGACTAACCACGGTGGTGAACACGTCGACCAAAGAAACGGTTTCAAAATAAATATGTTTAAATAAACTGGTTGTCATCTCTGCACCGCTAAAAACTATTTAATTCTGAAGCTGTGACCTCTAGTTCTAGACTCTCCCACTAGTGGATAACATCCTTCCACATCCACTCTACCCAAGATTCTTTCAATGAGGTCCTCATTCTTCTAAACTCAGCGAGTACAAGCCAGTGCGCGACAAATGCTCATCATAGGTTAACCCTCTCATTCCTGGGATCATTCTTGTTAAACCCCTCTGGACCCTCTCCAGAGCCAGCACATCCTTCCTCAGATATGGTGGCCAAAATTGCTCACCATATTGCCTTGACCTCTTATAGAGCCTTAGCATTACATCCCTGTTTTGGTATCATAGCCTTCGAGAAAAATAATGCTGGCATTGCGTTTGCTTTCTTTGCTACCAATTCGACTTGCAAATTAACTTTTTGGGAATCCTGCACCAGCACTCTCAAGTCCCTTTGCACCTCCGATTTCTGGATTCCCACCCCATTTAGAAAATAGTTTACGCTTTTTTAAAGGGGCCTGTCCCACTTGGCGATTTTTTGGGCGACTGTCGGCATGATTGACTGGCATCAGGGTCGGTGAAAGATTTTGAACATTTCAAAATCCAGCGGTGACAATAAAAATGTTGCGACACTTGAGGAAAGGGCCGCGCGTCAGTTACGTCTTCACGCCGTGACTTTTTTCAGTGACCTGATACGTCAGTCCAGTGATGCCGACAGTCGCCAAAAAAAAGTGGGACAGGGCCCTTTATTCCTACTACCAAAATTCCCATGACTCCACACTAGACCATTCTAGTGTGGAAGGGAGGAATTGTTGATGAGTTGGTCGAGATCCCACTTCACTAATTATTTAGGCGATAGTGTGTTACTTTGTCATTGGGCACTGACAACTGAACACTGTGGAATTGATCTCGAAATCAATCTGTGGCATTGATCATCATAGTTTAGTTCAGTTCAGCTACACAGCGCGGAAAAACAGGCCCTTCGGCCCACCGAGTCCATGCTTGTCCAGCGATCTGCGCACATTCTTCTCCTTCTTGTTACAAATGGTGACTCGCTGCCATCGTCCGTCCTGCAAAAAGGACGCGAGCTTCCCGTGACAGTCAGTGGGCAGCCATCACTTGTCGCAATAGATGATGGTGGTAGCAGAATTAGCTCGGGATACTCCAGTTCCAGCCCCGCGACGTGGACGCTTTGCTATGGGGCCACCATTCCCGCACACACACTAGGGACGGTTTTGCATTTAAACCAAGCCAATTAACCTGCAAACCTGTATGGTTTATGGAGTGCGGGAGGAATCCGAAGATCTCGGAGAAAACCCACGCGAGTCACGCGGAAAACGTACAAACTCTGTAGAGACAGCACCCGTAGTCGGGATTAAACCCGTGTCTCTGGGGCTGTGAGGCAGCAACTCTACCGCTGCGCTATGAAACAATATGGCATTTAGAGACTTTTGGATGGAGGGCACATGGATAAGCAAGGAATGGTGGGATAGGGATTATGTACAGGCAGGTAAGCGTTGGTTGGCATCATGTTTGGCACAACTATTGTGGGGCTGAAGGGCCTGTTCTTGCGCTGTACTGTTCTATGTTGAATCCACAGTACATTATTGATAATTAACTAATCACTGGATAGATACTGTAGATCAAATATCAGAAGGCCTTAGTTTTAAGATGAGAGGAGTAAAGTTTAAAGGAGATATGTGGGGAATAAGGTCGGCAAAACTGTCCCATATTAGCTGGGACATCCCGTATTTTGGGCTAAATTGGTTTGTCCGTACGGGACAGCACCATTGTACCATATTTGACCGATTACTACTCGGGTCGTGAGGGGACTGTCGGGTCGGAGGCGCCGGTCCGGCCCCGCCTCGCCGTCCCGACGTAGTGCAGCCCCATGGAGTGCAGCAGCAGCACTGCGCCTCGCCCGTGGCCCGTCGGTCGGTCGGCAGCCCGGACAGCTGTTCCGACGCTTTCCGTCGACGCCACCACCACCCCTCCTTCTCACGGCCAGATAATCGGTTTCACGAGCTGGACGGGGCGCCGGACTTTGCACGTGCGACGTCGACGCGGCACTGAGCCAAAACTCCTCAGCTGGCCGCGGCTGGGCTTTGGGGCAGTCCAGATCCCGGTCCAAATCATCATTTCACCCAGCCACGGCCGTTCGCGTCAACGAATTGCCGTCGGTATTTTTCCCATACTTTGTACTTTTGTCCTTTTTTGGGAGTGAGAAGGTTGGGCAACCCCTAACGGAGTAAGGTCATTACAGAGGGTGGTGGGGGTGCCTGGATCACACTGCCAGGGATGGTGGTGGAGGCAGATACGATAGTGGAATTTCAGAGACTTGTGGATAGGTGCTTGGATATGGTGAGGATTTTGGATTATCTGATGACACAGAGCTGATGGCTCGGGCATTCTGTTAGCAGGACATCATGGGGCTTATTTTTGTGCTTGTGTACTCTTCTAAATACTATCATCGTTATATAGTTCCACCATGAGCTGTTAAGAAATTAAGCTGGGTGGGAAAGGATGGCATGGGGCACAGCAGTAGAGTGGATGCCTTACAGGCAGAGACCGGGTTCGATCCTGACTACGGGTGCCGTCCTGTAGGAGTTTGTACGTTCTCCCGTGACCTGCGTGGGTTTTCTCCGAGATCTTCGGTTTCCTCCCACACTCCAAAGACCACACAGTTTGGTTATAAATTGCAAATTCTCCCTTAGTGTGTGAAGGATTAGCGGTTTTAGTGTGCAGGGATCGCTGGTTCGATGCGGGCTCATGGGCGAAGGGCCTGTTTCCGGAGCTGTATCTCTTAAACTGAAAATTATATAAAAGGCCTGTCCCACTTATGTGAGCTTGCTCGCAAATTACACGAACTCGTGGTGGCTTTGTGGCGTTAGGGCACGTATGGCTGAGCGGGGCCGGACCCATTTAGAAGCGCGGAGTGTGCGGGGCTGGTCGCGACATCGCGCGGGGCTCTAAAATTCTGGCAGTGGCCGAAATCTTCGCAAGCGCCCAACGGCTGTCGGCACGAGGGCATTGTGTTCGTACGAGCTTTTTTGACAGCGTACGCAAAGTCTTGATGGCATACGCTAGCAAGTGGAATTGCGCGATGACGTCACCACCCAGGGTGGCGTTGCGTGATGACGTCAACGCCCGAAGCCATGTGATGCCCAATTCTGCCGGCCAGCCTCCTGCCCTGCTGATTGGTAAGCATGAAGCAAATGGGAACATCACGGCGATATCAGCACGTATTTAGCGCATAATTTGCGGTACTTAGCGCGTACTTAGCGCAAACTTCGCTTCCGTTTGGTCGCACCAAACGCCTCGCAATCGCATTCAAGTGGGACAGGCCCTTAAATCTGTGTGAGATAAATTGTATTCCAGCAAATGCTGGAAACTTAATTTTGCTTCCTCTAATTCCTGAAAGCACTAGACTTCCACCCGTGGACGAACCTCAACACAACTCTATGCTGAATGTTAGTTTTCGACGACAATTTATTCCAACTTTTGTTTCAGTGCAACGGTATGATTCAAATAACTGAGAAGGTGAATCAAAATTATGGGATTTGCAGACTGGATATTTAAGGTCTTGACATTTGGTAGTGTCGTTTGTTTAGGTACACTTGCACAGTTTGTGAGATTAAATGCAATTCTATTCATTTAGTTAGTTAGTTTAGGAGATACAGCGCGGAAACAGGGCCGCCTTCGGCCCACCGGGTCCGTGCCGACCAGCGTTCAACGCTCATTTTACTCTATCCTACACCCCGATGGGGACAATTTTTTAAAACATTTATACCAAGCCAATTAAATCCTCCAGGACCTGCACGTCTTTTGGAAGTGTGGGATGGAAACGAAGATCTTGGAGAAAACCCACGCAGGGTCACGGGGAGGAACTGGTACAAACTCTGTACAGTGGCACCCGTAGTCGGCGCGAACCGGGTCTCCAGGCATGCATTCGCTGTGAGGCAGCAAACTTCTACCGCTGCGCCAACGTGACTGCCCTAGGTAATCGCCGCATAGATTTGTATGGCAGGCATCGAGTTATAGAATCAATCGTGTCTTACAGTATGGAATCGCCCTTCGGGCCAACTTGCCCACGTCGACGACACCGTTCCAATCTACACTCGAAGATAGACACACAATGCTGGCGTAACTCAGCGGGTCAGGCAGGCAGCATCTCTGGAGAGAAGGAAGGTGACGGCCCTTCATCAGACCCACTAGACCGCGTTTG
>CM069138.1:4974377-5409377 GCA_035221665.1 Okamejei kenojei
TCAAGAAGATGATCTACATAAAGAAACAAATGTTAGTAAAGATAATTGAATTGATGTGAAATTCATAGTGTTGGAAACAGGCCGTTCAGCTCCCCGCGAGTTCCATGCCAACCCTTTCGCCTACTATTTCTTATTATCCCTCTATTATCATGCCACTCCACTAGGGCAAGTTACAAGCGCAATTAACCAGACCTAACCCGCACTCTTTGAGTGAGGAAAGCCAAGCACATGAGAAAACCATCGGTGTCACAGGATCAAACCCTCCTCCGTGTTGAGGCATCGAGTATCACATCTATCCCTTAAACCAAACTTTCCTTTTTTCCCAATATGCTGTCTGGCCAGCTGATTACTCCAGCACTTTGCGTCTATCTTCGGCTTACTTTTTTGACTTACTGCTTACACTATTGAATACAGTTCTCTTTCGCCTAATCCTGCGTTGCATTTTTAACCTTGCAGTTAAATAACAGTTATTCCCTTCCACCCAACATAATTCTTTAATTCATTCATCTTGTTTTCATTGATCTGTGACTTACGTTCACACAAGTATTTGTTATTGCAGCCAATTAAGAATTTTTGTTCAGGTGTTGCTTGTTACAGGTGACAATAAAGTCTGAAATCCGTCTTGCAACCAATGTACAACCCTTTGAGTGCTCGAATTCTCTTCTTGTTTTCTGCTATTTTTAATTTGTTTCTGCTCTAATTGTAATTGGCTTTCGTCACCCATCTCTTTTTGCCCCATCCTGCGGATTTGTTTGAAAATCTGGATGTTTTTAAATACTTTAATGTTTAGCTTTAAAGTCTTTGTCCAGATGACTGACTTGACAATGACTGTCCACCTCATTCGTGCCCATACCCAACTCTTTACCCATCCTTGGGGCTTCATGTGTCTTTCATTTAGTATAGCATCATTTTAAATAACACATAACTTGCTTGTTTCTGGACCTTGAACCTTCTCTAGCAGTCATCCTCATAAAACTTGCCCGTATGGCCAACTCATCCAATGCTGACCATGATGTCCCATCTTACAGCCTCCCCACAAACATTTAAACCTGTAGCTGTCCCAATGTGTTATTTCTACCATGCCTCTCCTTTCTTTGGCCCTGTGTTCCATGTGTCGCCTCTATATTTTCATACTCATTGCACTTGATTAACAGTAGCCGGCACAGGAAAAATTTGTCCTCCACCAGTGATCCACTTTGTTTTTCAACAGCATTTATTTTTTTTAAAGAGAGCTTTTCTCCTTAATGTCAAATGTGCAGTTTTAAAAAAGGTCATCACACATACTGAAGCGGCCATGAGAAAGCAAGCACCACATCCATTAACTGTGAAACATAAACAATTTTTATCTTTTGCAAAATATTCCCATGTCTCCACTAAACATTTGTTGAGGAAAGCACTAGATAATAACCTGTCATTCATTGTCTTTTAAGCAGTTTATTCAGGAAACTGGAGGTCAATAAAGGGGCCCTGTCCCACTCTCACGACCTCCTGCCGAGTTATGCCCTGGACTCATACTCGCAGCATGGTCCATCATGAAGTCGTGATGCTATTCATGCAACCAAAGTAGGGCCGGGGGCGTTCTTATTTCTAGCCTGAGCAAAATGTCCACGAGTGGAAAAGTCGTGAAAGTGGGACAGTCCCTTAATGCAGTTTCCGAGCTTGTTTTAAGTTGAATAGAGAATGTATGCTGATGTCATGATGTGCATGTGAAATAAAACATTACTGATCGCGTGGCGGCCGCATCATCTTGAGACCCGGGTTCGCCCCGCTACGGGAGCTGTTTGTACCTTCTCCCCCCCGAGATCTTCGGATTTTCCTCCTCCCGCACTCCAAAGTACGTACAGGTATGTAAGGTTTAATGGGCTTGGAGGTAATCCTAAGTGATGTGGAGATGCACTGGTCGCCATCTTCTAAACTAAACTAATCACTTTCTCAACAGGAAAGTGCACATCCTGGGCTCCTTTCAGAACATTAAGATGCTCGACAGCGATCGCAAACCTTATTCTAAGGTATGATCTTGCTGATTAAGACACTTTGTGTAATTTAAGAAAAGTTTCAGCCTATGAGAACCAGTGTATGAAATGTTAAAAATGCACATTTCTTTAATTACAAATACATGATACCAAATGTGTTTGAACAATGTTTCGACTGTAAAGGATAAGTGTCTATAAAGAGCAATTTCAACTTGAATACTGTTCTTGTCAGCTTCCAATACTTGCAAAAATATTGATCATTCCAACTGTAGCAATCATAATGAGGTTCATGATGGTTTTTGTTTTAGACCAGGAAGATGCTACACGATTTTCTCTTTTGTTAATTTACACCGCATGTAATATTTAAAGTTTGCAGAATTGATGTCACAATGTGTGTGGCATTGAGAACAATTATTACAAGTCTCATACGACCGAGAATTTGAACAACTACCTTGGTGTCCATACCAACTGAAATGAACAGCATTTTCTGTACCTTTTTAGATGCATTACCAACGAAATACTGGTATTGTGGTGATTGGTGAATAGTTCCAAGTATACCTGATTACACTTCATTAGTTTGTTTTTTGTACATTTGAAAGTGTGGGGTTTTTTTTCCTGCAAATTCAACCGGGGCAAGATTCTGGCAGTAAACATCTCTCTCGCATTTGGTTCCACAAATTCCTGCCTTATTAATACTACCCTTTTTGAGACTCCATGACAATCTGTCTAACGTAAGTTGGGTGACATGTCCTAAAGTTGGCCTGATTTCCTCCCCCACACAGTATCATGCCCAAAATGGTATAAACCCTTCCTAGGGCTCATTGGATACAGTTTCTGGTTCACCAAAGGAATGATGTGAAAATTGCACGGACCATTACCACAATGAACACTTCAACCTGAGAAAGGGGGGACAAACAGCTGATATAAAGGGACCATGTCAATATAGAAGCAAAATATTTAAATGTAATTGGAAAAGATTAGAAACACCTAATGTTTGGATAGGTATGGGAGATGTTTTAATAAAGTGCTCGCATATGTACGTTCCCTGCAGAGTGGGTTAATTCTGTACTCAACTGGAACAAACCAATGGCTGCAAACTATGTTCATTACTCAAAGTAGATCGTCCTTGAGCTTGCTTCCTGCCTCAAGCACTTTATGCTCACTGGAACAAGCATACCAAGCAAGTTAATCATTTTTCAAAACTGTAAAGTATACCAAGATTGAGAATCCTCCCCATTGCAATGCTTTCCGGCTCCTGAATCTCAGTCATGACAACTGTGAAATGTAATCTGACGTGACAAGAAGCTGATATCTAATTTTTTGTATAAATTAGGAAGCCCTCCGTTCAAAGTTTACGGTAACATTCGAGCTGTGTCGAGCAGAGCGGCTGAGCGTTCTGAGCGGCGCTGAACTTCTGCTTTGAATTTGCACCTTATTGGACCAGAAATGAACCATACAGATTAACGAATGGAAATCAGTTTGGCTGTGCTGCAACTAAAGAACAAGGAACTTTTCCTCAATTTGTATTCGTGCTTGGACAATAAACAGCTTCACATTGATTACATTGATCTGCTGTCACTTAGTCCTCGTTATTCCAAGGCCATGATCACAGGCATTCTATACCCTCTTCCTTCCCCGGATGCCTAAGGACTCGAAATCATCACCTATTCAATGTCTCGCAGAAATGTCGAGTTATTCCAGCTTTGTGTCCATCTTCATTACCTACTAACGATAGACAACATGCTGGAGTAACGCACGGAGTTACTCCCACTTGTGTTACTCTCGAATCTGCCTGACCCACTCTAGTATTTTGCGTCGAAGGAACTGCTGGTTTAAATGAAGAGGACTCTAAATTATGTCCAATCTTCAGTTAAATCAGCACCTCCAATCTCTGCTACTGTTTGATACTACACACAGACCTCTCCCTAATTGAAACTCACCTAAGCTGACTATATATCAAGTAAACAGCTGAAGGACTAAAACCAAAACCGTTTCATTTTTTATTTTCCATTTACTTATCATAGACAGTATGAAGGTTCCAATAGTCCCACCGCAAATAAGCAACATGCAAAGAAAAAAAAACTCAACATCACTTGTTTCCACCCCCCCCTACATAAAACTAAAAACATTTCCATTGTTTACGGAAAAGATGTACACTAGTTCAGACAGCATCAAATTATGCACGAAGCAAAGAACATTTTCCGCGACATGACTAACAAATATGTACAAATAAATTCACAAGACTAGATTCCCCCCTTGAAACAGAGCACATGGCCATTGACACTTGGAGCGAGATACGACTGGCTATGAATTACAGCCATGTACTGATCCAGAGAAGAAAGTAGTGGATTTTTTTTTTCCTTCAACAGTTTACCAACATTTGCAACTTTTAATATGACATTGTAATTTATGTAAACAAGAGGAACAACAGTCAATCATACATGCAGAAAAGTTTATCATGCAGAGGAAAACCAAGCACCTGGATCTCTCACGCATAGTCAGAGCCCATCCAGTGGTGCAGCAACTTAAATGAAGGAACAGCAACAGTACAGAGGCACGTGCAATAACCTTTGCAGAAAGAGAAATCGAGCCCACCCCTTTTCCCAACAGAACGTCTTGCTAAAATGGAGAGTAAGATTAAGTAGCTAATTGTTGGTAGCTCTTGTTTACTATAACCAAATGGACCGTAATCTTGTCTGACCGCAGAAACCCTCGCCTCCTCATGCACTGCACATGCACTAACAACACAACGTGTTAACAAGACGCAAAATTCAAATTGAAATGGCAGCCAATCTAAAAACAAGATTAAAGACGATTACCAATCTGTAGAGTGCATCGCTAATTATAGTTGGAGTCATGTTTTTTTTTTTCAAGCCAAGTTTCCCCTCAAGTTATATTGTTTATGCATTGGAACTGCAAAAATAATGGACTCTTGGTTAAATGTCTGATATTCTCACCAAAGTTAACCAGACCAAAGATCAACCACCGCCATTTATACGTAAGTAAAGTTCTTGGCCTCCACATTATCGTGAGGAATTACTGAAAAAGAACTAGCTAAAGATAATGCCCAAGAAAGGACATTTATTAACTTGTAAATAGCTATCAGAATGCAATGTTGAACAGTCGACATACCAAAACAATAGCAAAGTTAAACCCTGCTAACAAGAATCAACATTTTTCCCCAATATTTTTGTATTTGTAATCTATCTGCGAAATGAAAGTACACATGGGAACCCAATCAAAACAAATGACAAAAGTATTTAAAATGGTTTTGTAATCCATGCGTGGCACTCTTCGTAGACTACTTTATTTTTAAATCAAGTCTCGTTTGCGTCGTTTATTGAAGCACCGCAATTACTACTTTTACATTTTTCAAAGCTATATGATTGTATACGTCCATATTATAAAGATGAGAAGAAATAAATAAACAATACCAACCCTGCCCCTCCACCACATACCCGAATGATCCTTTCACTGTGCCTTCAATTTAAAGTGCTACAAAACAGGGTTATTGAGAGAGTTGAAAGTTCAATAACACTTTATTGGCTTCTTGAGGCTCATGGTGGAAAAAGTGGCTTCACAGAGAAAATACTCCATTAAAATACACAAAGCATGTGCTGGACATTTGGGCAGATCTTCAAAAAGGAGAAAGAAAGCAGAAGTGTTTTGGTGAGTCTTGAAGAGGTCACACACAGACCACCATCTGTTGTGATGTCTAGGACTCCAACGACCTGGATCGGAAGAGTACATCTTTTGAATGTTCAATCACAATTCGAATCATGCAAACGTACCATACATTTTTAAATAACATATACATATTTTTATGTTAAATTAAAAATAAATGTCCAAACAGAGACACATTTAGAGCATACAGCTGGAAACAGCCCACAGCCAGCAGAGTCCATGCTGACCATCGATCACCTAACCGATCACATAGTTTTGTATTTGCACCATTTTTTGCATCCATATCCAGAACATTGGAAAATTGCAAATATTACCCCGCTGAACAAGAAAGGAGCAAAGCAGAATAGTGGGCACTATAGGCCAGTTAGTGGACTCAGTGGTTGGTAAGATTGATCCAAAATAGAATATGTATTTAGAAGTTTCATGATAAAATAGGCCAAAGTCAGCATGGTTTTGTGATCTAGCCTGATGAATCTGCTTGAATTCTTTGAAGAAGTAAATAGCAAGACAGACAAAGGAAAATCAGTGGATGTCCTTTAAACTAGATTTTCAGAAAGCCTTTGAATAAGCTGCGAGGAAGATGAGAGCCCATGGTAATCAAAGGGTAGATACCCTGTTGGTCACAACAGTGAATGTCATTAAACTTCATATAAAAACATCTAAATATTAGATCATTTAAAACAAAAAAATGAAAGTAACATAATAAGTAAAATATGAGTTGGTTTTCTCAAATAGAGTGCAAAGTCCCAAAACCAAGGTTATGTCCAAATCTTAAAAAATACATTGAATTGACACAACAGGTACACAATTCTGACACCAATTCATGAGGATGCCACAGAGCGTTGCAAAATATGCAAGGAACTAGAACACAAAGCAAAAGGGTGGTGAGAGAATGTTTTTGTTTTCCTTCACAGAATGCTTCGACATGTAATAAGCAACAAAGATCAATGACAATAGGTTCAGGCGTAGGACATTTGGCCCATCGACCAGCACTGCCATTCATTCAATGGCTGATCATCCCCAAAGATGAAAGCTGCACTGAGCCGAACTGCGTAGGCAGATGGGGAGAAATAAGATCTACAGATTAAAAGAGCAGATAAAAGGAACGGTTGTATCAAAGAGCTGTTGGTATGTGTAAGGTGAAGCTTGATGACGCTGCAATGAAACCATCACTCTACAATTGATGGAATCCACCCATCTCATCTTATATTTAAATACTGTATTCAAGGCAGTGAAAATGTAATCACAGGAGAAATCCTGCATCAAAAATTCGATTCCTGGTTGAGAGCTGAAACAAAGTACTATTCTCATTTGTTCAATGACCAGGATTTGAAACCTTCATCCCTGTCTGTTGGTTTCACCCAAGTCATTGCTTGGGGGGGTTTGAGTTTCAATATCGTAGATGCTCTGGTATTCATTTTCAACGACCACTAAAATGGGCAAGACAAGTTTTTTTTCATTTCCTCATTTCATACAATTAGCATTATTAACTAAAGACAGCGCCCACCATAATGTTTAGGGACATGACCCGTCATTTATTTACCTCTGTACTCCACAATTTGAAGTCCTTTCTAGTTAAAAATAAAAATCAATTGGTAAAAAGTGCGCAGTGAGATTTTAAAATAAATCATCATCATCATCGTTTGAAAACATCAACGGCACAGGCCTATTACATGCTAATGTACGACAGTGAATCGCGACCTTCTACTGACCGTGTGGGTGGCTGTTGGCTCTCTAGACTCGTCCGCCCGTTGACAGTCTTGATTTTGTCCTGCTGGGGGGCCACAGCCCCCGCCTCACCGCAACCAGGTGGGGAGACGGTTTAGTCGCCGACGTAACGCCATTGAGGGAGGGGGTAGCACGGTGATTACATGGTACCCATGCGGGGAAACTTCCCCCTGACCTGACCGTTAATAAGCCATTTTCATACATTTTTGGTTTCACCAATGTAGAAGAATACAGCAGTGTTATACACAGTACACCCCCTAGTTCAGGGCAACCATAAAGTTGGACACATGGCTTCACAGGCCCCCCCCCCATAAAAAAAATTTGTATGGCTCAGGTGTTTTAATTGCCTCCTTAATGCAGTTATAACAGAGAGCTCTCAGCACCTCGTCGTCTTTCCTCCACTCTTTCCATTCACCTTTGGAAACTTATTTGTTGCTGTTTATCAACATGAGGACCAAAGTTTGTGCCAAGAAAGTCAAAAACCATTATGAAGACTGAGAAACAAGAATAAAACTGTTAGGAGACATCAGCCCAAACTGTGGGCTTAAACCAAAATCAACTGTTTGGAACATTATTATAAGAAGAGACACTGGTGAGCTCACTAATCGCTAATGGAATGAATGGCAGCCAAGGGAAAAACCTCCACCCTGATGAGAGAAGAATTCTCTCAAAATAAAGAAAAATCCCCAAACATCCTTCCAACAGAGCAGAACATTCTTTCAGAGTCAGGTGTAGGTTTGTCAATGACTTCATGAACAGAAATACAGAGGCTACACTGCAAGATAGCAAACCACTGGTTAGCCACAAAAATAGGATGGCCAGGTTATTTTGCCAAGAAGTACTTAAAAAGAGCAAACCACAGTTCGGGAAAAGGGTCTTGTGAGAAATAGATGAAAATTAAACTGATATCAGAGTGATGGCAAGAGCAAAGTATGGAGGAGAGAAGAAACTGCCCTAGATCAAAGCATACCACCATCATCTGTAAACACGGTGTGGGGGTTTATGGGCCTTGGGCATGTAGTGTCTGCTTGAGGTACACTCCGCTTATCTTCATTGAAGATGCAACTGCTGATGGTATAGCATAATGAATTCTGGAAGTGTATCGACACATCCTCTAATCTGCTCAAAGTTTCAAACAATACCCAAAACTCATTGCCGTGGTTCATTCCTCCAGCAAGACAATGAAACCCAAAACAATACTGCTAAAGCAACAAAGGCGTTTTCAAAGCTAAAACATGGTCGAATCTGGAGTGACCAAGGTCGATCACGTCCACCGATCTGAACCCATTGAGCTTGCCATGTTAGATGCTAAGAAAACAGAAGGGACTAGCCCCAAACAAAGCATAAGCTAAAAGATGGCTGCAATAACAGCCTGCAGAGCATCCACCAGAGAAGACCCCAGCAACTGGTGATGACCATGAATCGCATTCAATCAGTTCATTGCTGGCCAAGAATATACGAACAAAATACTAAAAGCATTTACATTACATAGCTGTGTCCCAAACATTATGGGCCCGAAAGGGGGGGGGGGGGGGACTATGTATAAAACCATGCTGTAAATGTATAAAAATGGGCCTTTATTAAAATCTGACAATGTGCACTTTAAACCACATTGATTTTTTTTCTATTACAAATCTCAATTTGTGAGTACAGAGGCAACATAAATAAATGATGGGTCTTTGCCCCCACATTATGGATGCACTTGTATCCAGATAGGAAATAATAGATCCGACCACCATATGTCAAAGTTCAAAAGGTATATGCTAGCACATAAAAACCTATACACTGGCCTACAGACAAAGAAAATCAGAACTATTCTGGTAGCCTTTCTAAGGAATTCACATCATCTGCACGTAAATCTTGTGCAAAATTACACTCCCCAAGCTTTTAGTGACACATACAATTACAGAAGATAATGACCAAATGCTAGGGGATACAGCAGGGGTAGATGTTTATAACATTTTCCATCAGCAACTGTGCTGGAGAAGTATGCCAGAAGGAATTGAGCTAATCCGGGGACATACAAAACTGCAAACGAATAGCACTTAATAATCCATGTGGCTTGCCCAATTGCTAGAAACGCCAAAAATAACGTGTCATGAAACCATTAATATTAGGAGTACTCCAGCAGAGTAGAAACTTCAGCTATATTCCATTCTGAAAATCTATTTTGTGCATTCAAATCCAATTAAAGTTAATTTAATTTCAAATTTTTCATTTGACATCATTGCTAACAAATGGATGAAAATTAAATTGAACGTGCAAGTGTGAAGGGCTGCACTTTGGGAGGCTGAATGCAAGGGGAAAAATACACACTTAATGGCATGACCAGGCAACAGCACTGATGTAGAGGGATCATGAGACCGTCGCCAACTCCTTGAAGGTGGCAACACAAGCAGTCAAGAGTGGTAAAGGCAGTGTCTGGTATGCTTGGTGGACACAAAAATGCTGGAGTAACTCAGCGGGACAGCAGCATCTCTGGAAGAAGAATGGTGACTTTCGTTCGAGACCCTTCGTTCAGATGACGTCAGGGTGGGGGCGGGACATAAGATAGAATGTAGGCAAGACGTAAGACTGGTGGGAGAAATGGGAAGGAAGGGGAGGAGAAGAAAGCAAGGGCTATCTAGAGGTTATAGAAAGTCCACGTTCTCTTACGCTGGGGTTAAACTACCCAAGGCGAAATACGAGGTGCTGTTTCCTTTCCTCCAATTTGCGCAGGGCCTCACTCTCGTGACAATGGAGGAGACAGACAGAAAGGACAGATTGGAAAGGGAGGGGGGAGTGAACTGCTGAGCTATAGACTAGGTTAAGACGGCACTGAGCGGACATTGTGATCAGCGAAACAATTTGCTGACCTGCGGCTTGGTCTCGCCGAATGGGGAAGTTGACACCTGGAGCACGGATACAGTCAGATAGGTTGGAGAGTGCAAGTGAACCTCTGCCTCACCCTGGAAAAGACTGTTTTGGGGTCCTTGGATGGAGTCGAGGGGGGAGGTAAAGGACAGGTGTTGCATCTCCTGCGGATTGCAGTGGCAAGTACCCGGAGGGGGTGATTTGGGTGTGGGACTAACGAGTTTGACCAGGGAGTTCGAGGGAACTGTCCTCTGCGGAATGCAGGAACGGGTGGAGATGGGAAGGAGTGCCATAGTGATCCCGTTTGGAGTGGCCAAAAATGTTTTTTTTTTTTTTTTTCTGGAGGTTATATGCTGTTACTGGCGACGGCTGAAATGGGGATGGTATGCTTGCTTTCATTCAGAACAATGAGTACAGATGTCAGAAGTCATGATGCCAGCCATTATGGTCTCATTGGGCCATTGAGAGTATTCAAGCGCAGTTCCGTTCCACCGCAGCACATGGCGGATGTGGAGGCTTTGAAAGGCGCAGAGTAGGTTTAACTTACACTAGAATGGTGCCAAGGCATAGCTTGAGGTGAGGGGCAATGTTTTAAAGTAGATGTGGAGGGCTGAGTGGGTAAGGAGGCAAGATATATGGTGAGTTATAGACTTTTGGATAGCACATGGATATACTGGGAATGGAGGGTTATGAATAATGTTCAGGAGATTAAACTTATTCTTGTATCATGTTCAGTCAGGGCAGAAGTGCCGGTTTCGTATGCTCAACTGTTCTAACGTTACTACAATCATAATAAATCTTAGCAAAACTAAATAAGCATTCTTGAAAGTTAAAAATAGATCAACTTACTGCGCAAAACTCTTCGAAGGATAATCTCGTTCCATCCCATCCTTATCTGCATTAATTATGGTTTTAGTCAACAATTGCTGGAGCTGTGTGTCCTTTAATTTTCCAACCATCCATCTTAAGCACCTGGAAAAGCTCTCCGTTAGAATGTAACCATCCTTTCCCATGTCGTAATGGCGGAAAGCTAACTGATGAGACGGAAAAGGCGACGGAACAGTGGTTGGATAAAAACTTGTGAAGCTGCTAACATTCAGGTTTCACATTTAACATCAAATGATTTCTTCAACTGCTTTGGCTTTCCTCTATCACACAGCTACAATCACCATTTGGCAAACAGATCCATATTGTTTCTATAACCAGCATTAGTGGTTGGGGATTTAACATAAAATTTATCATAAACCTTAGCGAAGTAAATTGAAATGTCAAAAGTTCCTTGAACACTTTGAAATATAATATCAATCATTTTCACGAAACACAACAATTTTTGGACGTACGGCTAACATATTGAAGGGGGGGGGGGGGGGCTATATGATAGTGTTTTTCAGAGGTCCAACACATAACCCATAGCAAAATAACTGAACTGGCCTGGGAAACCAGCAGAAGACTGCATTTATAATGGGGCCTTTTGGAAATGTTATTAATGATACCCAAAAAAAAACTAGGTTGAGACCCAGCTGTTCACGTGCAGTTATTGGGGGAGGGGCGATTGCAACCTCACCTGGTCCGCCCTGTTCGACGAATGCAATCAACCCGCGTGCACCAATCAAGGTCTAGATCAAATAGAACAAGTTGTCCTCCCAACTTTTAGGCTGTGCATGCCATAATACGCAAGAGAAGATTGCATTTGTGAGGCAACAGTGATGGAGAACATATCTTGATTGCTGGAGTAAGTAGAACCATACAAGCACAACAACATTTATGGAGACCATTGATAGACTTGTGATTAGATACTATTGTGGCATAAAGCCATCGGTGTAGACATGTGCAAGTCGTGCCCTTTGAAACACAAGGGTTTGAATAAGAAATATAGAAGATGAATAACAATGGATGGGAGAACTGAACATTTGAAAGGTCATGGACCCCCACTTAAAGCTAACAGCTGTTAACATTTTTTACCTCAATACAAATATTAAAAGGTAATTTAATGATACCAACACCTGACCTCTGGGAAAAGTTTTGGTTCTCATCCCTGGATAAGAGACGTGCACCAAGATCTTATGTCATGCCTTAAACTCCAAATGCTAAATTATAGGAGAGATTTGGCACCATATTTGTGTAAATTCGTGCTAAAATTAAAGACAATGGCTGATGTTGGAGGAGACTATCCGAAAGTTGAGTCCAGCACAAGGGACAGAATGTAAAAATCCATATCCAGTGTTTCAGGATTAGAGTTGAATCAAATTACACATCATATTTTTCCATGCAAAAACACCATCAGAAGTTTGAAATTCTCCTCCGCAATTCAATAGACAAAGGTGCAGAGTAGACATTCGGCCCCTTCGAGCCAGACCGCCATTCAATGTGATCATGCTGATCATCCACAATCAGGCCCAGTTCCTGACTTCCTCCCCATACCACTGACTCCACTACTTTATGACCCCTGTCCTAGCTCTCTCTTGAAATCATCCAAGAACCGGCCTCCACCGTCCTCCGAGGCAGAGAATTTCACAACTCACAACACTGTGTGGTAAAAAATGTTCCTCATCTCCTGTTATAAAGCTTACCCCTTATTCTTAAACGTTGGCCCCTGGTTTTCTGGATTCCTCCAACATCGGGAATAGTGTCCTGCCTCTAGCGTGAGTCCAAACCCTTAATAATCTTACATGTTTCAATAGAGATCCCTCGCTTCCATCTAAACTCCAGAGTATACAAGGCCCAGCCGCTCCATTCTCTCAGCATATACAGTCCCCCAGCTGCCGGGAATTAACCTTGCAAGTCATTCGTAAATTTAAAACATTGATTTTTTCACCTATATACAAGGACACGGTGCAAATGACTTGAGTATTGAATTTGGTTACAGATAAGGTATACCTTTGAATGGTGAAGTACGCTTGGGGGGGGGGATAAATCATTCCCTGATATTCCTTAGGTCTAATGATTTTCTTCTGAAGTGGTGTCACGAATGAAACACAACAACTCACACAGTAGGAAATAAATAAATGTACAGGACATCTGTTTCCTTTGTAATGTGACTGATAATGAAGCCGGCCAAGTAACACTTTTGTTTATTAGTGCCACAGGATCCATTCTATCGATCAAGCCTAAGTTCTTCAACCAATTCGCAAGAAGGCACAATCATCACATCCACCCCACTGTATTACTGGTGCATGAACAGGCAGAATACCGAGAATGGCCTCTGAAACACGGCTTCGATCCATAAACCTGAGATCGTAAAAATGCTGCTCAAGAACAAATATCCGAGGATCAATTTAATCGCAGCAATTTCCCTTTGAACGCTAAGGAACAGTAAATAACATTAAAGTGGGGACAAAAAATGGCGGAGACACGCAGCAGAGCGACAGCATCTAGGAGCGAAGAATTAACCTTGTCTTAAACTTCCCATACACTATCCATTATTGAAACCATATCCCGGGTAATCATAGTAAAATTTTAAAATTTTTACATGTACGAAGGACTTAAAATCATGTTAAATACAGGGTTAATTCCGGCGCTCCATAGATCTGCCTCACACCCCTATTTCTCCCAGCATTTTGTCCACCTTAGATCATTCCAGCATCTCAGTTCTTTCTTAAACATTAAGCCAAATAACTTGGGGGCCATTGAAGTACAATATACTTACATCGCAATGTATGGTTTTCTTTTGTCACCTTTAACACTAACTGGGAGACTCCTTCATAAACTCTGCAAGAAATGATTACAAAACAGGTAGTTTATAACTGAGTTTGGCTGATCACTTAAAATATTGCTTCAACCAGTTTTACTAACCATTAATATAAGTAAATTGCATTTATGAATCATGGTAATAGCACCCCACTATCGCAAAAAAGGAGACTCCACCAGTTCTGATCTACAATAAGCTTTCACTTTCTGGCTAATACTTGGGGAGATTCAAGATGATGTAGCCATGAATGGAGGAAAACATCTGCAGCAAGTGAATGTGCGGGTCATCACCTCCTAACCTGGAGGTCCTTGGGCTTTGAAGTCGGGCTGTGGAGCGCACCCCGGGGCATGGATTCTGAGCCTGAAGGGAACGAACGATTTGTGGGTGGGGGTGTTGGCGGGGTGGGTCGCTGCAGCCTGGGGCTCGTGTGGCTCAGACGCCGCTCCTGGAGGCCGAGCGTGCTGAACATAACGCAGCCTGCAGCGGCACAGAGCGGCGGAGGACGTCAACAACATTGCCGGGCCAGGCCGACCACAGCAACTCAGGCCCAGTGCCATTGCCAGGACAAAGGACTTATGGCCAAGTTAAGAGCAATATTTTCAGCAGCTCTGAACTTGCAGGGTAGAAGCCAGAAACATGGTGAATCGTGTACTGCCTCAGTGCAATCTACTATCTTGCACTTGTACTTAAGAACGATTGTTCCTCATGTATAGTAAGACTATTACTGAAGTGTATGCAAAAATGGAATTTCACTGTACCTAGGTAATAGACCTTTTAGAAGTTTTCCAGAGTGGAACAGGGCCTTCCAACATAAATCCCCAACAACACTGTCCCCCCCTGCCTGCGTTTGACCCATATCCCACTAAACCCTATCCTTATCCATGGTGCTGACCAAATGTTTGTTTTTGTCTTAAACATTGAAATAGTACCTGCCTCAACTACCTCCTCCAACCCAGCCTGTTCCATAAAACCCACCACCCTTTTGTAAAAAAGTTGCCCCAAAGATTTCCTATTAAATCCCTCCCCCCCCACCCACCTTAAACCTATGTTCTTGTTTCCCCATACTCGGTGCATTTATCTATCTCATCTCTTATTAGCTCCGCGGTCAGGCAGCATCTCTGGAGATAGGAGGATGGATGATGTTTCGAGCAATTGAAGATGCTGGCCTGAACCCGTTTGAGCCTGCCCACTTTTTGGTGTCTATCTTTTGGTAATAAACCAGCATTGCGTTCAACTATCCTACACATTTTGTCCTGCATTCTATGTTCCCTACATTTGTTCAAGTTTCTGCCACTGCAAAAGATCACCAGCAGATCCAGTTAATTAATTCCGCTGACTTACCCAACAAGTCACCTAGTGCAATGGCCCAATAAGTTTGGTCATACACAGACATTTCATTTGTTTTTGTCTTGTGGGTATAAAAAAGGTATATCACAATTGTTTTAGTGGAAAAAAACAATGAAAGTGCTGAGTCCATTGCAGACCTCCTTTGCAGAATCCACTTCAGAGGCGCATCGGCATGGTTGCAGCTGGTCCGAGATCATCACATGATAACACTAGATTTCAAGTACTGTCCCTACAACCAACAACTGGCCAAGTAGGGAAGATTCCTGTTGCAACTCATCAATTTGAACAGGTTGCCAACTTCAACCTGAATACTACCAACATGACATGTAAGCAAGGAACTCAGAATGCTTGTTTACATCCAGATAGACACCAAAGCTGAGTACCATCAGGGGACAAGGCACAACTCTGGATATAAACGAATGGTCCAGAAGTCTGAGAGAGGCAGAAGAAGATCTCGAAGCGAAACCGTCACCCATTCCTTCTATCCAGAGATCTGCCTATCCCCTGCGTTGCTTTCAACATATTGTGTCTCATCTTCTTGTTATCTACCACAGGAATGTGGCTTCTGTTGCAAACTCATACCCGTCCCCAGAGGTATTAATGATTGTTCAACACTTTAACATTGCTCCTGCGCATGCTTAAGATCCACACAAAGTTTGTCATATTTAACTAGTACTTCTCTGCCCGTCTACTTCAATCCAGAGTCCAGAAATACCCAATCATCCAAGTCCTATCCCCAGTTGTCTTATTTAAATTCCAAGAGATTCCGACAATACAGAAGATTCGGCAATTATAAAGCAGTGAATATGGCCTCAATTATATCATACACTAATCAAGAGTCAACCTGCCTCCCAAAGTCCTGCATTCCCTACAGCAATATGGATTCATCAAATCCACTTCAACTTTACTCATTCTCTCGCATAAAGGAAGACCCTCACTGATGAAATTCACATCTTTAGCGTGCCCGCACAACCTGTGATGGTCAGTTCAAAACGGGTCAAAACTCGACGGTTCACCTGACAGAGTGACATTGCCCCTCCTCTATGCTTTGAGACATTACTACCGGTACAAACACTTTCAAACGCTAGGGAATGTTACCTAAGAGAGTTTCTAGAAACCCCTTCCGATTCATTGACAGCTTCCTCTCCTGGCCTAACATTCCCTAATAGTGGTGTCCCTGTTGGTTCCAATGGCATTGCACCATTCACATCGCTGACATTGGACTTCCACACCAGCTATTCTCTTCCCAGCCCTTCACAGCAAGAATTATCAATTTAATAAGAGATGATGATTCAAGAGTCCTCAAACCTTCCTAATAGAATCCAGGAACATGATCACAGCAAAGTGAAACTCCTGCAATTGGGGCGCATTGCTAGAGTAGACAATGTGTGACAGTGTTTGAAGGAAGATCTGCTTCCCGCCCCCAACCCATACCCACCTACCAATCCAGATCCCTTCATAGCATAGACTGCATGAGTTACATTAGGGTCCGAGGATGGTTCAGAGGCAAAAGACCTGGAGCCGGAGCCAATCAGCCTTGATCCCGTAAAGAACTGCTCCAAGAGACAAACTAGTGACAACTTGGGACAAGTTTTTCTATTGGTTTGCCAAACTCCAAACCTCAAGAAAAAATAGACCACGTCAGCACTTTGTGCAAGCTCCCAACGCAAGAACCATTGTTGATCTTCTACCACTATCTCAGACATTAGTTCCACTAGGCCAGCTTTTCTCAACCGGGGCTCCCCAAAACGCTAGGGTTCCTCGAGAGGTCGCTAGGGGTTCCGAGAGAAAGTGGACAATGCTAATCATGTGTAAATGTATTTTTGAAGTCATTTTTGTGTAATATTTCATATGTAATTTTATTATATACATATGGCATATTTACCCGACGACTACACAGCGCCTGTGGAAACAGCCTTTAGGGGTCAGTGGATGAGAGCTGTATGTTGCGGATTTGTTTATCATCAAGTGACTCACACGAGTAGACACATGCAAACAGTCCCAATACAGTCCTGTCTGGCCGCCTGGGCTGCAGGTACAGTCCCCCTCATTCACCACGTTTATTTAGTAATTATTACCATCATCATTTAGGAATGTTATATATGATTTAAAATGTTTTTACATATATTATTTTTGTTAGTTTTATCAAGTTTATGTAGGTATGTTTTTTGTCAATTTTTTGGAAAAGTTTGTGTCTTTTTTCTCCTCTCTCTCTCTCCTCCCTCAAGGTTAGTTCTTCTTTTTGCCTTTATTTGCTTCGGTTTTGGAACAAGCTGGTTGATTTCAGTTTTTTATTTGCATTATCAATAAACTTGAGAAAAAAAGTTGTTTTTTTTGCTTAAACGAAGTTATCAGAAAAATATATTATGTTTGCTTTATAGTAGATAAAAATGCTGGAGAAACTCAGCGGTGAGGCAGCACTATGTAGCGAGGAATAGGTGACGTTTCCGGGGGCTTGACCCAAATGTCACCTAGTCCCCACTCTAATAATGCTGCCTCCACCCGCTGAGTTTCTCCACATTTTATCCATCTTCGATTTTTCAGCATCTGCAGTGCCTGCTTAAACATTATGTTTGCCCTTATGAACTTTAAGTTTATGATAAGAGAAAGGGATTAATAAAGACACGCAAATAATGTTTATGTAGGGTTGCCCCGAGATTCTTTCAAGGGTTCCACAAGTTGTAAAAGGGTTTGCGAAACCCTGCACTAGGGAATCCCTGGCCTTCGGGGATTCCAAGAATCTTTGAGTCTCCCGTAATAATCTGAAACAATGGGACAGCATCCATCCAGTGGTGGCAATGCAAGAAAGAACAGGTCCACTTGATAGTACAGATATTTTCTTAAATAAATAAGAAAGAAGTGGTTTGAAATTCACTGGTCTTAAAATTCAAGGAAATCCCGCAGCTTACAGGCTGTAATTGGATATAATTTATTTGTGTCCGATTGAAAGCATCAACAAAACTGAAGTCATCCACGTGATATCACTCTGAATAAGTTAATGATTGAGACAAAAGCAACAGTGGATGCTGGTTTACAAGAGAAGACACAGAACTGGAGTAACTCAGCGGGTCAGGCAGCATCTCTGGAGAATATGGCAGATACAGCGATGTTCTGCAGAAATGTCGCCTGACTTACTCCAACGCTTTGTCTCTTGTTTATACTGTGACCAGGTTGTGTAAAATTCACAATTTTTAATATTGTGATCGGGCTTCGACCAGCATGTGCTTCATCTTAAAATTAGAATTTGAGTACTGGTTAGCAATTTGAGTACTGGTTAGTTTTGTTATTGTAAGCTAAAAATACTCAGGCTTTATATTACATTGTTTAATAGAGTAAGGTGCACAAGTCAATAGAAGTGATTCTTATCAATTTTATGTGATAGGAACAGAATGAGACCATTCGGCCCATCATGTCTACGCCATTCAATCATGGCTGATCTATCTCTCCCTCCTAACCCCTTTCTCCTGCTTTCTTCCCAATTTCAACTACCTGAGGTAAACCTGACAGACTGTGTTCTTGGAGACAGGGATGTCTGATTTGTTCAGTTCAGTTTTATTTGTCATATGTAGGTTAACACAGGGACAACAGAACAATTAAATGTTTTTGACAAGACAACGGGTCACCTCAGCAATGATATTCCCCTATTATGGTTTAGATGGAAACAATTTCTTTACCTTGGATTTTTTAAACCCAAGACAGTTTTCTGCTTTTCTCTAGTTCGCAATAGAAACCATGTTGTAACCAATTCAACCAATGTAATACAATTTTTTCCCTCTAATTCAATCGTATTATATTCCACTCGTATTACAAAATAAATGGTTGTACCAGGACTGCCTGTGTATGGATGAATGTTTTTACTGCGATATTTAAAAATACAAAATCCCAGTTTCAATTGTATCATAAAATGACAATTCTCCAGGATAACCTGATCATTCCAATCTATATATAACTCACAAAAAAAGATATAAAGTGCTGGAGGCATTTAGCGGGTCAGACAACATCCCTGGAGAACATGGACAGGTAACCATTCGGGTCGGGACCCGTCTTCAGACTGATTCAAAGGGTCCCAACCAGAATCACCAACCTCCAGAAACCTCATTTCACACAGAGGGTTGTGAATCTGTGGAATTCTCTGCCTCAGAAGGCAGTGGAGGCCAATTCTCTGTATGCTTTCAAGAGAGAGTTGGATAGAGCTCTTAAAGATAGCTGAGTCAGGGGATATGGGGAGAAGGCAGGAACGGGGTACTGAGTGGTGGATGATCAGCCGTGATCACATTGAATGGTGGTACTGGCTCGAAGGGCCGAATGGCCTACTCTTGCACCTATTGTCCATATAGCATTCTTTTTTCAGTAAACAGCACCTGCAGTTCCTGGTACCTCCTTATACACCAGTCACCCCTGAAATTACTATCTCCTTCTTTACAACCAGCTCTGATTATCGAGTTATGTTTATGCGAGGTGGGGCTTGACATTAGCTTCAACTGAATCCATTCAAGGACTCTAGGAATTACTGCTAAATACTTAACATGGCCATATGGGAGATGAAACCAGCTTATGATCAATGCAACCTGGTCACACTTCATTATCACGTCAATCTACAAACAAAATCAAATTCTGGAGCACTTTCTGAAAGTTATCTGGTAGTTGGTCCTTTTACTCTGTCGAAACATTTATAAAAATCACAAATTTCCTGAGCACTCTCGACTTCAACTCAAATGTCTTTTTCTTAAGATCAATATTCACGTTAGTAGTTTCTGGAGCAAGATTGAAACTTTAGCAACTATTAATGATGATAAATATTTAATCAATATTTAAATACATCATTGATACTTTGTAATGGGAAATCATAAAAATACTAAATTCTAGCTATTGTGTAATTGTCAAATTACTCAAGGTCAGGAAAAGTTTCTCATAGGACTGCATGTAAAATTGTTGTAATGACCGACATAAAAGATCATTCCAATCTAATCTGAATCTAATTTTCCACATAAATTAATTAACTATTTAGTAGAGTTGGACAGACATCCAACCTTTTGCTAACAAAGACCTCTAATTTCAAGTATGAATGCAAAACTAAAATGATTCACTTCATGCACGTACATTGATTTTTATTCGAAAAAGTGGTCAATCAGAAATGTGTCTATCCATTGAAAAGCACATCCATTTTAAATATTGAAGAAGGAACTGCAGATGCTGGAAAAATCGAAGGTAGATAAAAATGCTGGAGAAACTGAGCAAGTTTCTCAGACTCTGAGTCTGAAGAAGGGTCTCGACCCGAAACGTCACCTATTCCTTCACTCCATAAATGCTGCCTCACCCGCTGAGTTTCTCCAGCATTTTTAACTACCTTCCATTTTTATACATATGTAGGTGTAATTTTAAAGTCTTATTATTTAAATAATTACACAAAGTTATCAACTATCGTTTGCGTTTCACTTGTCCAAAGAGGGGGACAAAATAGTGCTTGCCTGCCCCCCCCACTCCTGACCCAGAAAATCCACCGTTTATCTTTGAGAGAATTCAGGGTAAATCCTCCATGTGACAATCAGATTACAGCTATCATCTTCGCGGCTATTTAAATAGATCATCAAACAGCTGAAATTTTGCAAAAAAATGGCAGTCATTTGGGTTGAGCAACGGTCATTTAAAAAAATTAACATTTATCATTACACTGTAACCTCTCAGCATTGTTTTAAACAATTCAAATTCAGACAGTCCACCCAGCTGGCAACTGCGGGCAGCAGGAATTGCTGGGAGTATACAAAAATTGTCCCACAGGTACTAAGTTAAAAAAAACTCAGATGTATCAATCAACCTCATTATTTAGTATATTATCAAGGGTTTCAGTCTAACAAAGAAATGAATAAAGTGTATGTAATACTACACCAAAAATAATTTTCACAGAGCATGGAAGAACAATGAACACATCTACCCTGTTCCCAATAATATACATTTTGCTTTCAATAAATTATAAACATCCAACAATATTTAAATACTGAAAACACCTTACCTTTAAAATCAACTTCACCATTTCCATCCGTGTCAAAGATATCTATAACTCGCTGCACGAGTGGGTTCTGTTGCAACTCGGGCAGGGACATAAACTCCTCCACACTTAGTGAGCCAGAATTGTCCAAATCCAGTTTCTTAAAACGCTTTCCTAGTCGTTTAATCTCATCAGCATCAACTAGAAAAGTAAAATTGGTAATTTACTCGACATATAAAAATGAAACGACCAAAATAGTACTTAAAAGAAAAACAAAAACAAAAAAATCCCAAGTTGCCTGGCAAATCTGCAAGATGGATAGAAGATTCAAACTTCAACGAAACAACTTTCTTCCTTGCGGCAACCTCTATTTCTAAGTGTTGAAGACACTGAACAAGCCACTCACTCAGCTTTTTGCCTGTTCGAGCATTGGCCATTTTGATCAGATTTCTGTTGGTACAACGCTGAGATCAGAGCCAGACAACACATGCGTTTCCAATATTAGCAGTGGCGGATTGTCACGTGACTCACCACAGATTAATTAATCCCAGTTCTATCCAAGCATTAGGGAGTCGAGCTGTAGTATGTTTCAGCAGACAAATATCAAAAGCCTATTAATCTTTACACAGCATTACCGTAACAAGAATGCAGGCAAAGATGATTCTGTGTAAAGTTTACATGGGTTCACTGATTTCAGAGTAAACATGGCAACCCACCAGTTGCTGCTTGATTTTATAATTCCTATGTTCGCATAAAATGTTGGACCATTTAGAATAAAGAGCTGCAAAGTCACACATTAAATGGCAGGTGGAGTTAATTTGTACCAAACATTAAAAATGAGGCAACTTTCAAAGCCAAACATGAAAACAAGAGCATGGGATAAATAATCATGTAATTTTAAAACAAACTTACTGCCACAAATCGGAACATCGCTGGACTGTCAAAAATTGGGAACTAATGTCTAATTTACATAAAAGAAAAGGTCACCTTCTTTGGTTGGGTGCGGGAAGAAAGCATTTGGAAAATGGTACAGTTAAAGCGATAATACGTTAAAGATATTCATTAAATACTTAACATTAAAACAGATTATGTATATACACCTGGTTTTTAATATTGTTCCCCTTCCCTCTTCTCAAGAAATAACCGAAATGTCATAAATAACAGAGTGGAGAAAATATAAGCCAGTTATCAGAATTAGGATACATTATCTGCAGAATTGCCAAATAAGTCAAATGGCAAAGGGGAACCAAACATTCAGACAAACCCAGGGAGGTTTAGGAATTATTAGATTGCCAAGTCATTAACCCAAGTTTCTATAAATACATTAAATGCGAACATCAACTTTCACCATGAGTTATATAAATGTTTGCAATGCAATTAGTTCTGGTTTGGTTTTGGATATTTAAAAACTAGAGGACATTAAATTTATTTAAACGTGTACAAGATAAAGGCGCAGAGAAAGATTAAAATGGCAACTTTGCATTATCTAGATCAGGGGTGGGGAACCTGCAGCCTTCTAGGCCATTAAGTGCGGCCTTTTGAATGAATCCAAATTTTGTAGAACAAATCCTTTTATTTTTATTAATATGTTTTTGTTCATCTTTTATTATTTTTATTTTAATCTTAAAATGAACGTATTTAAAATACCAAAGAGTAAAAGAAGATTCAACGAAATAATCCTATATCTAATTGAAGTTTCTTGGAATGCGGCTTTATTAGATTACAGCTAATGCGGCCTTCCAACATGAATAAGTTCCCCACCCCTGATCTGGATATATCAAATTAAATGACCATGAAAATCAAGGAGGAATCATTATCACAAGAAAGAGATAGGAGCTACTGGGAATTTTACTGGCTCAATTATACCAGAGCGTATTTACTCATTGTAAATTATTCCTTTGATATAACCAGCTCTATGTACTACAATATAAAACCAACTTTTCTGTACTCCATCATACCATTCTTGTTATGATAATGTCTAGTGAGTGCGCATGGAGCTGGAAAGTGCAGCATTATGTGAGAAAATTGTGACATTTAGACAAAGCAATTTTGGGGGTGAGAAATTGAAGATTTCTGAGCTGCAAGGGGTCTGGGTATCCCAGTGCAAAACACAGGCACAGTAGATAATTAGGAAAGCTACCACATGTTGACATTCATTGCTCAGGGAATCAAATACAAATGGAAGGAGAGGATGCTTTTTATTGTACCAAGACATTGGTGAGACCAGATCTGGAATTCTAGGTATAGAACAGGTCCCCTTATCTGAGAAAAGATGCTGAAACATTAGAAGCAGTTAAAATTTACTTGACCAACGCCCAGAGTGGGCAGGTTGTCTCACAATGAAGAAATAGACAACTAGTCTTGTCTCTGACTGGAGTTCAGAAAAATGAAGAGTGGATTTGTCACAAAAAACACTAGCTTCAGGAGGACTTTGACAGGATGGATGTGGAGGACAGTTCCTCTTTTGGGAGATAAGACAAAATTCTGGAGTAACTCAGCGGACAGGACAGGCAACACCTCTGGGGGGGAAGGAAAGGGTGCGTTTCGGGTCGAGAATCTGAAAGCACAGTTCGCTACTATGAATAACCCATTCACGGCAGCAAAGATTTTTTTTTTTAAAGGAGTGAGAGACAAGAAATGTCTCAGAGGGTAAATGGAAGCATTACAAGTAAAAGCGTGGAAGTTTACAAAGGATGGATAGAAATGCACAGCTGAGTTCACATTCAGATCAGCCACGATCTCATTAAATGGCAGAGGAGGGCCTACTAACTGCTGAATACAACAATAACAAATCAGATAATTTGGACAGAAAAAATAAGTACGATTACGATGGCACATCAAAGTGGGGGTTGTATCAAACGGCTATAATTGATTTGTGCATATTAAAATAATGTTGAATGTAAGCATTGGTACATGTTAGGACCTGCAGACAGGTTTGTGTTTTCGTGCACGCAGGAAATGACTTCAGAGATAAGCTGGATTCCAAATCATCAATAGTAAAGACAATGATTATAGGCGAGTAAAATTTTAAAAGCAGCTTGCAGACAGGGGACATACAGACAGGTACGATTAGTTGTGCAGAGAAGTACAGGCTCTATATTGTGATAGGTGCATGATTAAAATTTCAAGACAGAGTCTGCAAGCTAAAGTTACATTTAAGAATTGAAACTGCTCAAGGTTGTTCGAAAATAAGATCATCAGTGCACAATATTATGGTATTTTACATTACTCAATCTTGCGCAATTTCTTGTAACATGTAATATTATTTGCAATGTTAAGAAGGAACTGCAGATGCTGGAAAATCGAAGGTAGACAAAACTGGTGGAGAAACTCAGCATCTATGGAGAGAAGGAATAGGAGACGTTTCGGGTCGAGACCTTTCTTCAGACTGATGGGGGGGAGAAAGGAAGCGGCGGGGACAGTAGGCTTGTGGGGGAGCTGGGAAGGGGGAGGGGAAGGTGGGAGAGAGCAAGGACTATCTGAAATTACTGAAGTCCATGTTCGTACTGCTGGGGTGTAAACTACCCAAGTGAAATATGAGGTGCTGTTCCTCCATTTCAGTTAATCATATGTTTTGCAAAAATCCAAAGGACTGAGCGACAACCATTACCCTTGCACGCTGCCACTAAACCAATTTAGTCATATCTGTCACTATCCTATATTAAATAAACTGCCCTCATTGACTCTCCTTGTTATTTCCTTAAAGATAAATTATTAGAGATGCAGCATCTTTGACAAATCCATGTCCAAGACAGACTGCCCTTCAGAATATGATTCAGAATCAACAGGATCATACTATTGTCAGGAAGGATTGAAACATGGTCAAAGGGTCTGTAATTTCTGCCCTTGCTGCTTTGAATAGTCTGGGTATATTTTACATGGGCCCAGCAATTTACTCACTTTCAAAGATGCCAAAATACTTCTTGCTATTGTGAAAAGAGGTATAAAACACATATTGTTTCTGCACATGGGTAACCTTTCTGGCCTAAAAGGTCCAACTCTTCCCTTAGCTATTCTCTTGGACTTCATCTACTTACAAAAGGAAGGGCAAGGCCATGCACTCCATGAAAGAAAAGGTGCTGGTTGCTCGCAAGCCACTGTCAGTAAGCACAGGACCAATGGGGAAAACCGGGCTTAAGACACAGAGCACTGGATAGACATAAAACGCTGGAGTAACTCAGCGGGACAGGCGGCATCTCTGGAGAGAAGGAATGGATGACGTTTCGGTTCGAAACCTTTCTTCAGACTCCGGCAGAGTGCTGGATTATTTTTATGGAGAATTAATAGGATGAGAAGGACAGTCACAGTGTATCAGAGTCATATTTGAAGTTAACAGAAGCATATAATGTTTCAATAACTAAGGCAAGGGCACTTGCAATCTATCTGTATCAACACTAATACTTTAAATCCATTTGTTGTGGAAAACCTCAACAACTTCAGCCAGCAATCAGACTTTTTTCTCTCTACATCCTCCATCCAATCATACCATTAACTTGAACTTCAAGAAAGGTCATGGTGAGAACGCAACATCTGGGAAATTCACAAAGAGAGCCAATAGCATTTACTGAGCTGATGAGATATCTGGGAAAGGACAAACACAATGGAGCAGAGAATCTTAAAGTTAAATCAAATGAATGAGGAAATGACTGATTGGTATAAGGGATAAAAAAAATCAGAAAAGAAAGAGAATTGGAAAAATACATTTTCAAGTTTCAAACAACAATTTAGGTTCACACAATAAGAGATAGAGCACACTTAAACCAATTTTCTTTCTCTGAAGTTAAATGCATTACCTTAGCAATTTCTACAATGTAAAATAATTTACAGTACAGAAACAGGTTATTAGGACAAACAAGTTTGTGTATACTCCACACACTGCATCTACACCATTTATACTCTTTTGGCCGACTAAAATGTGGCAGCTTGTACACAAGAAAAGCTTATCGTTCACATGTACATTCCCCAGATGGTTACTCATGTTTTTCTCTAGTAAAGTTACCTGCTCCCAAATCTAATTCTGAACTTCTTGCTATGCTAAATAAGCAATTGATGCAAAAATCCTAGAGCTCTTTAAAAAAAAAACGTGAGCTCAAGGATGAGGATGCCTGTCGCAAATTAAGTGATGTAGAACAAATCAGCAAGTTCTTAAGATTCATAACTCATTTCCAGTCTCTTGAGTTTGTCCAATAACTTGCACAATGACAGCACTTTTACCAGTAGGATCTGGTCCATATATTTTCTTGAGAAAAATATATATTTTTAAAGTTTAGATACAGCATGGAAACAGGCCCTTCGGCCCAGCGAGTCCACACCGACCAGCTATCACCCATACACTGGTTCTATTCAACACACGGGCAATTTACAGAAGCCAATTAACCTGCACGTCTTTGGAATGTAGGAGGAAACCGGAGCACCCGGACAAAACCCACACTGTCACAGGGAGAACGTAAAACTCTGTGCAGAGAGCACCCATTGTCAGGGCTGAACCCGGGTCTCTGGCGCAGCAACTCTACAAAATAACCCAAATCCTGATGCGCACAAGTCTTTTTCAATTTATTGTGGAGATTATATTTTAAAAGTAAGCATGGGGCTGGATCCATCAAACAAATACTTAGGATAATGGCTTATCTAAAATAGTTCTTAGAGTCATTCTGCACAGTGTAAATTTAATGTTAGGAATAGGTCTCTCCAACTTGAAATCGCTCGTAAAACCCATCGCTAATACAATTTTAATGCCAAGGATACAAAGTACCCCAGAGGATTAATGTTAGATCATGAGATACTTTTAAAATATACACTGTACAAAAGACTGATTTTGTTTAATGCAAAGTACTTAGCAAAGATCAATTCAAATCTTAACTTTATATGCAATGTGCATTCAACATTATTTCAAAGCTTGAAATATAAGCCAATGTGTCAAACAATGCATGCACCACTGGTAAGTAACGGGAAAACTGAGTTAAGTAAATCAATCTGAATTGAAAGGAGCCCGAATAAGGGTCCAATCCCAAAACATCATCTATCCATTGGGGTCAAGGAAAGAGCGTTCATGTCGCGGCCCTGTTTCCACCACCACGCACAAGAAGTGACAAGACAGACCTATCCATTCTGGCTGAACAACTTCTAATCTTGTGTGTGGACTTGATAAGAAGATGACCTATCCATTTTATCTGGAGTTGCCACCTGCTGAGTTACTCCAGCATTTTACGTCTATCTTTGGTATAACCCAGCATCTGCAGTTTCTTTTTATTACACAAGTTAATTAATCTGTGTTCCTCCAAGGGGAAGGGTGGGTGAGAGGGCAACATCAAAACTTCAAAAAACATTTTATACAGGTGACTCGATCCTCTTGAGCCTGCAACTCTACTCAGATACATATTCTCTGTACTTTAAAAAGAGCATTCCCTCGGCTGTTTGCTGCTGTACTGGGAACCTGGCACAAATCCCTGCCATCCTGGAACTCTATGAATGTTAAAGTAAAACGTGACTGTCAGTAGCTGGCTAACATTAGCTGCAAACTCACACAAAAATCTCTGAAAAGCTTTAACGAGGTGTTTTTGTTTTCACAAAATGTATTCCTTACGAGTAAATAGGATACAAATATTTTCACAGCATTAATTGGTGTCTGTCTACCAATAAACCAATGTGGAATATGTTTAAACCCCTGTTGCTCTCCACTGTAAAATCAGAGCACAGCACCTCTCTTAACATTTTATAGACAATAGGCAATAGGTGCAGGAGTAGGCCATTCAGCTCTTTGAGCCAGCACCGGCATTCACTGTGATCACGGCTGATCATCCCCATTCAGTACCCCGTTCCTGCCTTCTCCCCATATCCCCTGACCACGCTATCTTTAAGAGCCCTATCTAGCTCTCGAAAGTATCCAGAGAACCGGCCTCCACCGCCCTCTGAGGCAGAGAATTCCACAGACTCACAACTCTCTGTGTGAAAAAGACCCATTCTGAAATTCAAAATATATAAAATCAACACCTATTCATTTAGTCCTCAGAGCTACAACACAAAAGTCAGTTCCTTACATTCTCAGCAAAGAGGACACGCATTGTTGTGCACAGTGCGCTATTATCAACAGATGCATGCTACCAAATAAACCTGAATATTAGAACAAAGGCTGCTGAACTGACATTGTACTGGACTGCACTGCATACAAAGGCTACATCCTTCTAAACAGAGATGACCAGAATGTCAAATTGTAGTTTTGTTCAGTTTATTTTAATGCAAGTTCAAAACTGCACAAAAGGGTCAATACGACAGTACATTAAAAGGAAATTTCTGGCAAAAAGACATCAATAAGTCAACTAAACAAGCTACCTGTACAACTACCATTCCCGACTGTGTCAAACCACTGCGTTCAAATACAAATTTTACTTTCCCAACTAAATTTTCGCATCGCATCTTATAATTAACAACTTATTGAAAATTTAGTTGTTTAAGAAGGAACTGCAGATGCTGGAAAACATTTCGGTAGACAAAAATGCTGGAGAAACTCAGCGGGTGATTTTCTCGAGACCCGAAACGTCACCTATTCCTTCACCCGCTGAGTCTCTCCATCATTTTCGTCTACCTCTGAAAATTTAGTTTGTAAAAAAAAATAAAGTAAAAGTAAACACTAAGGCTAATCTGCAGAGAGAGAAGCAGAGCCAACTTTTCAGGTCATTTGCATCCTTAGCCTATCCTAAATCCCTGCATTCTCCAATTTCTTCCATTTCCAGTCTGCGAAGAATTCCCAATTCCTATCTAAACAGTGACAGTTCTTTCAGTAACCTCTGCATCCAGTTCTGGAATGCTTCCCCTGACATTCCATTACAATTTCTTGAAATTGACTTCTATTTAATTCAGGCTTCCAAATATCTTTGTGCCTTGGTAATAATCGCTGATGGTGTAGTGGCCATTTGGCTTTATTTTGTGTGTCATTAATTATGGCATCTGCCTTTAATTTTAGTTTGCCCGTAATTATGTGGGTGGGATTTATTACGTAGTTGGTGGCGTATTTGCTGCTGGGCTTCTTGCGCAGAAGCTGTTTTCTAGTTAGTTTAGTTCAGAGGACCATGACTGAAGGTATAACTTTTTGACAATGAGAGTTTTCTAACGTTTCTAAGCGATAAACTGAAGTTTGACGAGGTTTAAAATGTACAAGTAAAAGAAGGTTGGATGAATATCTTACTGTTGTTCTTCAACAATAAAGAAACTATTAATCAAGAGACTGTTATGAAGATTTATCTTTCGAGAAGTTTTGAAGTGAAGGACGTGGAGAGCTCACATGCGTAATGAAACAACATACTCCTAATGCCATGTGGTCTCCGGAGTGGCTAGAGAGATAACGGAGCGATCTCTTGAACGATATAACAATCTGCTGCTAAATTAGGGAAACAGCATGAGAAGCACCAATTGAAAATTGCGACATCCCCACTACCTCCAAGGAGTCTCGGACACATGACCGCTTGGGGTGGCACTGAGGATTGAGTCCAATGCTGAATACACATGGAAATCTACTGTAATGTGGCACAACCTATCCACCTGTACCATCAGGCATCTCCTGCCCCATATGTGGAAGAAATCTGTGGATTAATGTCATCGTGAACGCAATGACTCCATTTATTTAATGCCTTAACTTGGAGTTAAGATACACTTTGGTTGAGAATGAATATGCACTCCATCAAACTATTCCCGTGTATTATTGCTACAAAGCAATTAGAGACAGCTTATCACCAGTGGAACTGCTGCTGATTCTACAAACTGCTTTGGGTGAGCCCAATTCATCTGCTCTTGACGTCAATATTAAATCTAATAAAAACTTTAAAATTACCATCGGGATGTTTAATTTGGAGGCAGTGGTGAAGATGTTTAATGTGGATTTAGAAATCAACTGAAATATAAAAGGGTGTATGTGGGTCAGCCACAGTTATATAATCATTCTCAAATAATCCCAGCCAGATGAGGATGGACAGACTTTTGGTATAACAAGAGCACTAGTAAAATTAATATCTTAATATTCTTGGTAGGATATTGCAACTTTCATCATCACTTTTCTAGCTTCTCTAAAGCTCCATTGTAAATTTGCACAATCAATGCATTTCCATCGCCTTGAAGGCTTCTAACCTCCATACATCTGCATCTTGGGGGAAATGATTAATGATTTTGGATTTTTAATACGTGCAATAAATAACATGCAGAATTATTTATCTTTAGGAATTCAAAACTTGCAGGAAACACAGGCAATTAACTGCATTTGTATAGCACTTTTAATGTGGTAGCAAGTCGTGTCTACATATCTTAAAGGGGAGATAGACACAACATTCTGGAGTAACTCAGCGGGTGAGGCAGCATCTCTGTAGAATCTTAAAGGGGAACTATGAGCTCAAGGGTTGAGAGAATTCCTGCACTTTAGTGCTTGTTACATCTTACGCCATGGCCAAAAAATAATAAAATTCATAGATGCACAAGCAGCCAGAACTAGAGGAACCCAAGACCTTGGGACAGATAATAGAGGTCAGGCAATGAGAGGGTTGTTGCTTAAACTAACACAGCCTTTACTCATTCAACAAAAATTTAAGCTGGAGAATTCCCTTCCCATTATGGGTGTTTCATGAACTCTCAGCAGCTATAATTGGCAAATTTCAACCAAATTGAGTTTCACATTGTTTTCCAAATGTAGTACAAGCACAGGATGTTCAGCACAAGCCTGTTCTACCATTCAGTTAGTACACAGCAGATCTACATATTTTGCATCCTATCATGTCTACTCTACAAAACGCCCATCTGTGTCTCCTGCTTCTGATGAGAAGAAGTGGAAGGCAATAATTCTTGAGATAAAACTCAAGATCATTGCCCAGCGTGAAGGCGGCAAGCCAGTAATGGCCATCGCACGGGAGGGAGGGTGGTTGGTGACTGGCAGATGGTTGGAGTAAATGACTAAGGCGAGAGGTGAATAGGAAACAAAAGGGTGCCACATAAGTAAAGAAGAAGAGCAAAATATAGCTGGAGGGAGCGATAGGGATGGGGTCGGGGATATAAAGGGAAATGTGGAATTGGATATGAGCATACGGAGGGAAAGGAGCAGGGTGACAAGGGCTGTGGGAGAAATGTATGCGCACTCCCGATGGTGGGGACGGGGGAGAGAGGGAAAGTGGGAAGGGGATTACTTAATTTGCCACACGCGGGATAAGGTATGTACTGAGGTGAGACATGACTGTGGTAGCGAGTTTGGGTCAGACATGGTCGAAGAGCGTGGAGAGCAACAGGAATAACCGAGGGGGAGCAGTGAGAGGGTCTTGGGATTCCTACAGAGAGAGAGAACTTTGAGATTTTGCAGTGGAGCAGTGAATCTAGCACAGTATGCCAGTGTCCTGTATGCATCCCAGCATGTATCCACACACTTGTGTCTCATATTCCTCCTTTTTAAGAAACAGGAATAAGATCAGAAAATAAGAGCAATAAACAAGGTGAACAGAGGTGACTGAAGAGAGAAAGGGATTGTGCTAATGGAATGATGACAGAAATTGATTTTATTGCTGTGCATAGAGTCTGATTGAAGGTTTCGAGTTAAGAAGTTTTACGCTAGGAAGTTGCATGGAAATTGAGAGATTGTATACGGAAAGATCTCATAAGAGGAAGTAATAGTGGCAGACAGAAATGCTAGTGTATATTAAAAAATGTGCAAAACTTATTAAATCAATTTAACTATTTCACTGTAATTAATGTTGAGCCAGAACTAATTTAAGTAGATAGTTTCATCAAAATAGTGCTCTAGAAGGATCGTAATTAGTATGAAAATAAAACTGCACAGGTAACTGGGGAACAGTTGGCAAGTTCATTATATGCAAACATATGGAAAATAGAAAAGATCATTTGACTTTCAGTTAGCACACAAGGTTCACCACCACCAAAATACCATTAATTATTGAGAACAAAACAAAAAAAAGTCCTGAAAGTTTCTACAAAGCATTCGAAGAATTTAAAGAAACTCCATTTTGCTCAATGTTGAAGAATGCGGAGAGCAACGGATTGCACATACAAGTTTAGATGTTCAAATCAAGATATTTGTCAACAAAACCAAAATGTATCTTAAATGAAGATGAACTTACAGTGCGAGCACATTTCCAGGGGGTAGCTTGCTTCGTTTCCCTTAAATGAAAGAAAACAGTTCATAATTACTCCTCAGATTGAAGTCTACATTACAAGAATATATTTGCAACGGCCAAAGATTTCTGTATTGCATAATGCAAAGCTTGAAATTATTTAGCAAATTATGGATAATTTTGGAAACTGGGAATACCTGTAACCAATTTTGAAAAAAAGTTCACCCTTTTTTTTAAAAACACGTTTTTTTAAAAACACTAACATACACCTCCAACAAAATATGACAAAGACGCTGCTTTCAAGTCTGTTAAGTGCACAATATTTGAATTTAAGCAAGTATTATTTTATCCAGTTATTAAACATTCTGTTAATAAGTGCAGTGTCATGTGTTTTATGGCATCCTGAATATTCATTTTTAAGGAATGGCATATAAGGAGCAAAGAGAAGCAGAGCACAATTTCGGGAAGGAATTCCAGGACCAAGGACAAAGGAAGCCGGAGATACATTTGCCAAGGTTAGAACTGCACTGTTAAATCTGGGTGCACGACAAGCAGAAATGTGGGTAGGTAAAGGTGTGAAGTCAAGGGGATATAAAAACAAATGAGCAAAGGGGTAATGTGAGGACAGGGCTTAGTATTATAAGATGCAGGCAGTTACAGATTAGCTTACATCTTCAGATGGCGTAAAATGGGAAGAAAGCCAGGAGCCTACTGAGAAAGCCAAATCTAAAGACAAGGCGTGAATATGGTCTTCAGCTGCAGATGAACTAACAGGAGGATGTTATGGAGATTCAAGTAGATGATCTGTGTTCTGGAGTGGAAATACCTCCAATATTCTGGGGTGGGAGGGTTTCATACACGAGAACACTTCTTTAGTTGGATGTATCTTAATTGATGATCAGCCATGATCATATTGAATGGCGGTGTAGGCTCGAAGGGCCGAATGGCCTACTCCTGCACCTATTTTCTATGTTTTACTCCACATTGTCCTTAAAACTGTGCTTCACAGTTAGCCAACAGAACTACATTTTGCAACTTCCCTCAAAAGCTGTTCAATCTCCGGAATATCCTACAGACAACCTTAAGTAATAGTCCATGCTGTTTATATGGTGGCAGTTTAAAAATGCAAAAAAAAAAAATCAGAAAATAGCCATGCTCATTATAGTCATGTCATTTCTATAGAACTTTCAATACGGTGATGTTAAGTTCTATAAAAGGTTAAAAAAAAGGCCAATTTCCGCAAATCTTACTCCAGTTCCGTGATGAAGCATAATCCAATAAACCTTGATTACCCATCATACTTGGTGCACGGGATTTGTTCCTTGACTATCCACTGTTGGCAAATCTTTCATAACACATTAAAAATAATCCATGTACAAACACCCTAGATACTAGGAACTCATTGCCCTCAGCTCCGCACACCCCTCTCACCTTAAAGCAATGCCCTTGAATATCTGATTTTTCCATCCTGGGATAAAGTTTCTAACTGTCTACCCCATTTACGCCTCTCATAATTTTATATACTTCTGTCAGGTCATAGAAACATAGAAAATAGGTGCAGGAGTAGGCCATTCGGCCCTTCGAGCCTGCACCGCCATTCAATATGATCATGGCTGATCATCCAACTCAGTATCCTGTACCTGCCTTCTCTCCATACCCCCTGATCCCTTTAGCCACAAGGGCCACATCTAACTCCCTCTTAAATATAGCCAATGAACTGGCCTCAAATACCTTCTGTGGCAGATAATTCCAGAGACTCACCACTCTCTGTGTGAAAAATGTTTTCCTCATCTCGGTCCTAAAGGAATTCCCCCTTATCCTTAGACTGTGACCCCCTTGTTCTGGACCCTCCCCAACATCGGAACAATCTTCCTGCATCTAGACTATCCAACCCCCTTAAGAATTTTGTAAGTTTCTATAAGATCCCCCCTCAGTCTTCTAAATTCTAGCGAGTACAAGCCAAGTCTATCCTCATATGAAAGTCCTGACATCCCAGGAATCAGTCTGGTGAACCTTCTCTGTACCCCCTCTATGGCAAGAATGTATTTTCTCAGATTTGGAGACCAAAACTGTATGCAATACTCCAGGTGTGGTCTCACCAAAACCCTGTACAGCTGCAGTAGAACTTCCCTCCTCCTATACTCAAATCCTTTCGCTATGAATGCTAACATACCATTTGCTTTCTTCACTGCCTGCTGCACCTGCATGCCTACTTTCAATGACTGGTGTACCATGACACCCAGGTCTCGTTGCATCTCCCCTTTTCCTAATTTGCCACCATTAAGATAACAGTCTACCCTCCTATTTTTGTCACCAAAGTGGATAACCTCACATTTATCCACATGCCCTGGTCGCCGCACAACAACCAGTGTTCCAGAGAAACAATCCAAATCTGTCCAAGCTCACACTGTATCAAATACGCCCTAAACCAGGCATCATTCTTGTAAACTTACTCTGCACCCATTGTCGCTTTACCCCCCCCCCCCCCCCCTTGACTCCATCCAAGGAACCAAGCAGCCTTTCCAGGTGAGGAGGTTCATCTGCACCTCCTCCAACCTCATCTATTACATCCGCTGCTCTAAGTGTCAACTGCTCTACATCGGTGAGACCAAGCGTAGGCTTGGCGATCGCTTCGCCCAACACCTCAGCACGGTTCGCACTAACCAACCCGATCTACCGGTAACTCAGCACTTCAACTCCCCCTCCCATTCCGAATCCGACCTTTCTGTCCTGGGCCTCCTCCATGGCCAGAGTGAGTCCCTCCGCAAATTGGAGGAACAGCACCTCATATTTCGCTTGGGCAGTTTACACCCCAGCGGTATTAACAATTTCAGGTAGTCCTTGCTTTCTCCCTCCTTCCCCTCCCCAGCTCTCCTACAGCCCACTGTATCCGCCTCTTCCTTTCTTCTACCCGCCCCCTCCCCTCCCCCCCCCCCCCCCCAACCTTCACATCAGTCTGAAGAAGGGACTCGACCTGAAACGTCACCTATTGCTTCGCTCCATAGATGCTGCCTCACCCACTGAGTTTCTCCAGCATTTTTGTCTACCTGCAACCATTCGGCTCACATAACACACAACAGCCAGAGCACTAATGGAGGGAACCTATGCTCAGGATAGTAGATGGGGTGGAAAACAAACAGATGTTTTTTCCCTGGATGATGATGAGCTACCCATTCATTGCTGCAGCCACAATCCAGGCCAGCAGATAATATTGTTTCATGATCATCACTTATGCCATGCAAATGGTAGAAAAATATCAGACCTGCTATTTTCACTACAGTATTCACGTGGCTTAAGACTGTTGAGTTTGTGATTAATTGGAACCTCCAGGACGGCAATGTCGGGAGTGCCATTAAAACAAAACTCAAGGTCCAGTGGTTATAAATAAACAGAATGGTACTGGCCACGTATCAATCCATCTTTAAATGTTGTCCAGTTCTTAGAAACAAAGAAAATGGGTGCAGGACTAGGCAATTTGGCCCTTCGAGCCAGCACCACCAATCAAGGCTGATCATCCAAAATCAGTACTCCATTTCTAATTTCTCCCCATATCCTTTGCTTCTGTTAGCCATAAGAGCTATATCAAACTCTCTCTTGAAAACATCTAGTGAATTGGCGTCCACTGTCTTCTGTGGCAGAGAATTCCACAGATTCTGGGTGAAAACATTTTTACTCATCTCAGTCCTAAATGGTCTGCCGTTTACTCTTAAACTGTGACCCCTGGTTCTGGATTCCACTAACATCAGGAACATTTTTCCTGCATCTAGCGTGTCGAATCCCTTAAGAATTTTAAATGTTTCTATCAGATCCCCTCTCGTTCTTCTAAATTTGAGTGAGTATAAGCCCATTTAATCCCTTCTTTCATCATATGTCAGTCCCGCCATCCCCAGAATTAACCTGGTTCACCCACGCCGCACACCCTCAATAGCAAGAATGTCCTTCCTCAATTTAGTAGACCAAAACTGCACAAAATACTCCAGGTGTGGTCTCACCAGGGCCATGTACAATGGCAGTAGGACCTCCTTGCTCCTATGCTCAAATCCTCTCGCTATGAAGACCAACATACCATTTACTTTCTTCACTGCCTGCTGTACCTACATGCTTACTTTCAGTGACTGATGCACAGGGACACCCAGGTCTCGTTGCACCTCCCCTTTTCCTAATCTGACACCATTCAGATAATAATCTGCCTTTTTGTTCTTGCCACCAAAGTGGATAACCTCACATACATCCACATTATACTGCATCTGCCACACACCTGCCCACTCGCCCTACCTATCCAAGTCACCCTTTAGTCTCATAGCATCCTCCTTGCAGCCCACACTGCCTCCAAGCTTTGTGCCGTACGCAAACTTGGAGATGTTACATTTAATTCCTTTGTCTAGATCGTCAATATGTATTGTAATTAATCGGGATCCCAGCACTGAGCCGTGCGGCACCCCACTAGTCACTGCATGTCATTCTGAAGAGGACCCGTTAATTCCTACTCTTTGCTTCCTGTCTGCCAACCAGTTCTTTATCGATGTAAATACCTCCAAAACCATGTGCTTTAATTTTGCACACTATGTCAAAGGCTTTTTGAAAGTCCAGATACACCATATCTACTGGCTCTCCTTTATCCATTTGGTATGAATCCGCCTCATTTGCTGATGAGTTAAGGATAGAATTAAACTTTGTGCAATCAGTGAACATTCCCATTTCTGACCTTATAATGTAAGGAAGATCATTGGTAAAACAAAGGAAGAAAGCTAGTGCCCTGAAGTAGTCATGTAGTAATGATTTAGGCCTAGGATGACTGCCTTCAATATTGACCTTCTTCTATATCTTCTTCAAGGCATGACAACAATTATTGCAAGAGATTTACCATTGAATCCCATTTAGTTTAACAAGGGCTTCTGATGCTGCACTCAAACTCTGCCTCGATGTCAAGGGCTGGCACTCAGCTTGCCTCTGGAATTCAAATATTTAGGCTGACATTTGAACCAAAGTTTTGATGAGTTCAGGTGTTAAGTGGTCCCGACAAAACTAGATGGTGAGGAAGTGTTATCCAAACAGAATTTGTCCCCTTTAGCATACCTGGATAATTTTCCACAATGGTAATTAGACAGCTGCGTTACAACTGTGCCCGAATAGCTTAGCCAGAGGCACAGCTAGTTTTGTAGTTCAAATGTAACAGATGAGATGTTATCTCATGAGATATTCATCATGCTATATCCACTGCTCTAAAATCATTTTTCAATATCATGTGGAATGAATCAAAATGGTTAACGTGACAATGCAGATCTCTGGAGAAATGTGCCATTTTTGGAACTTTACCCTGTTCCTGGCTGTTAATTGTTCACTACTTCATGTTAAGAAGCGACAGAATATACAGCTTTGATTCGACCTATTTCTTACAGAATCACTTTGCTCTGTCTTTGCATTCCTCTTTTACAGTTTTCCACCAGATTGGCATTGTATTTTTAAGCGTGCTTGCTGCTCTCGGCTCTGCATTCTTCATCAAACCAGGATTAACTGTCTCGACAATAATGGTGATGCCAGATATGCTGGGCAACAACATTACATATTGTCGTTTTACAGGGTTCGTTCTGCTGTGGCCTGTAGCACCACTAGGATAGATCTCTATAGATTAGCTATAAGGAGAGTGTGGACAGACTTGGACTACCTTCCCTGAAATGTCAGAGATTGAGAGGGTCAGATAGACGAATATAAAATTGAGAGGCATAGATCAGAATGACAGTCAGAATCTATCTCCAAGGGTGGAAATGTCAAAGACTAGAAAACACCACTAAGGTGAAAGGACAAAGTTTAAAGCAGATGTTTCTTTTAGAAAAGCAAGGTTTTTTTTACACATATTGGTGGGTGCCTGAAACATGCTGCCTGGAGTAATGGTCGAAACAGATGTTTGTTCCATTTAAGAATCTTTTAAATAAGCTTATGGATATGCAGGGAATGAAGGATATGGACCACATGCAGAGATTAGCCTAACTTGACATTTTGTACAGCATGGATATGTTCTAAGAATGTTCAGCTTTCAACTGTGAGATTTGGTATAGTCCATCGATTTTGCACAATCATAGTTACACATAACACAATGGAAGATGCTCTCAGAATGAAAACAGGACTTTGTCTCCACAAGGAATGATGTCCTTGGCCTATGCATCTGCCACAGGTATATTAGTCAGGGTAAAGTTGCTTAACTCACTACTTGCCACAGAAACAGCCCGACAACTATCCACTTTCGAGTTCAGCTGGCTTGGTCAATGGTGCTACAAAACACTCGTAATGATAAATACCGAAACCCCACTCAGATTACATTGTGTTCTTGCTATTTTAAGTGCTTCGTTCGTGTGTTGTTCAGCATGGAGGGGCACTGATTTATCAAGCGAGGACAGTGAGTAATAATCAGACGGTTTCACAAAACTCAAAATTTGAATACCCTGCACACACACCCCAGATGTGGCATTAGGTGTTGATCCCAATTAGGACTCATCACTCGAGAAAATGGTGTAGATAAAAGAAGCAAGACATCCTTGACCATGAGTGTCACAAAAGGCCATGTAGCATGGTTAACTTACCAGATATGCCGTCAGGTAGGTGGTAATTTGGTCATTTCACCTCTCATTCCTTTACAGTGACACCAACATTCTCACAACAGAGCTTACATGGATGTTAGATGCAACAAAGGCAAGGAGAAAACAATTGATGCAGTTAAGATGGGCATTTGCAAGCCATTTAAGAAAGTAATATGTCATAATTTGTTGACATTAAACAAGTGTTGGGGTAATGTTTCAGCATGGACAGCTACATGGACAACAAAGAAGGGAAGAAGATTGAACTGTTTTTGTCTTCCATCACAGTGAGGAATGTGGGCGAGTCACTGTGGTGAATGTTCATGTTAAAACATTATTTAGGGGCCTAGTTGCTCTTTTTTGGTATGACTATATGAGAATATGAATTTCACTGTACCTTCATTGGTACATGTGACAATAAACTGACCTTGAAACTTGGATAAAAGTTGAAGAATAAGAATTTTTCCAAGTGGCAGATTTTCCGGGACTGTGCAAAGACCAGTGGCGGGCTCTCAACCATTCATGTTTTACACATTTATCTTAGAAGACAATGTAACACATTGAAGATTGTTGAAGAAACAGCATATAAAAAATAGATGTGGTAAAGATTGCAAAAGGACATGATTCAAACAAGCGATCAAGACAGCGGCAGATGGAATACAATGAGAGAAAATGTGGGGCAGTGCATGTTAATTTGTTCATTGACATTTCGTACAAAGATCCAACTGCAGCACAGATGCCAACTACAGTCCTAGCCATAATAAAGTGCTGCCGCAAGGACCTTAGTAAGCATTAGGCAGACTTCCAGAACTGAAATTTTAAACCGAACTTCTATATCTACCAGTTTTAGTTGCAAATGCTTCATGGGAGTATTAGCAATTCCCTATATTATGAAGGGAATTCTAGAACTCTGAGTCTTTCAAGATTGAAGGGCAGCTTTGATGACAGTCTCATTAAATTAGGATAATCAAGTCTGGAACTGGAGTTAGCCCACATGTAGCATCCATAAGCGGTTTTCAACCCTGTTTCATTAAACCATTTGATCTAAACAGAATAATGATAGATTTTAATCTTTCCAAGTAGCGATTGCATCTGAAGATAGCACTTGACCTGGCTATGTACACACGATCAAACTGTATGTTTACACTTTAAAAAAAGTCCTCTGAAACAAAGCATGTGAGCAACCAAAGCAAAGAATGAATTCACAATAGCAAATTGAATTCAATATAAATTGACCATATGCTAGTTTTACCAAATGGCAATTATGTTCAACCTCATTTAGTCCTACTTTTTTTGACAAATGGAAAAGTCCTGCATTATGGGACATTGAGCAATAGAATTCTGAACAGCCTTTTCAAAATGTGCAAGCTAAATCTCATTCAACTTGGTGATCCTGAACTATTTTGACAAAAATAACCCTAGGGACGTCTCCATTTTTGGGCAATTGAAATTATTAATTCAGTGGCTATGTACAAACGTATAGGAGAAATAGGAATAGATGTCTACTCAGCCCCTGTCAGCTGCTCTGCCATTCAAAATGACCACGACTCATCTTCAACCCCAATGTCACTTTCCCATCCCTTTCTCCATATTCTTCAATATCCAGAAATCCATAGAAGCCTGAACATTCCAGGAGGGAATTCCAATGGGAAAAGTTTTTTCCCCTTTCACGGCAACAACTGATTCTGTTCTTCACTGCCAAGTGAAGCTTCCTTCCATCAAGTCTTCTTAAAATATTTGAACATATCAAATATTTCTTAGCCACTATCCAATACTCGAGAAGCTATTTGCCCAGTTTTCCCCAATTGCGAAAAGGATGGAACGTAGAACATATATCAGATACTGTAGTCTTGTCCAGAGAGTTCTTGCAAAGCAAGCAATGTTGAGTTGCATCCCTTACACGGGTGAGGAGTACTATCCTGAAAATGACCCTGTTGCTGAGATGCTATCGGAGATGAACAACCAGGTTCCTACAATTTGCTGAATACTGACTGGATGGTGACCTCTGCCAATGGTTTTGATTGAACGAAACATAGAAACAGGCTATTTGGCCCATTGAGTCCATTGCCAACCTTTGATCACCCATTCACACTAATCGCATTGGTCTTGTCCATTTATAGCCATGCTTTTTATCGACACAGGGCTTGAACAGCAGCAGAGTGATATTTTCAAAAGTTTGGATGCAGTAACATGAAATGTCATTACAATTGGAGTCCCCTTTAGTTCTAACGCGCTATCAATGACATAGAAAATAGGTGCAGGTCATTCAATATGATAGATAATAGGTACAGGAGGAGGCCATTCGGCCCTTCCAGCCAGCACCGCCATTCAATGTGTTCATCCCCAATCAGTACCCCATTCCTGCCTTCTCCCCATATCCCTCGACTCTGCTATTTTAAAGAGCCCTATCTAGCTCTCTCTTGAAAGCATCCAGAGAACCTGCCTCTACTGCCCTCCGAGGCAGATAATTCCAGACTCATAACTCTCTGTGAGAAGAAGTGTTTCCTCGTCTCCGTTCTAAATGGCTTACCCCTTATTCTTAAACTGTGGCCCCTGGTTCTGGACTCCCCCAACATTGGGAACATGTTTCCTGCCTCTAGCGTGTCTAAGCCCTGAACAATCTTATATGTTTCAGTGAGATTCCCTCTCATCCTTCTAAACTCAGATGATCATGGCTGATCATCCAAAATCAGTACCCCGTTCCTGGTTTCTCCCCATATCCCTTGATTCTGTTAGCCCTAAGTGCTACATCTATTTCGCTTGCATGATCTTTACACTTTACAGTTTATACTTTTATACTTATATACTTAACAGCTGTTGCTTCAACTGCAAGGGAACTGACTTGTGAAGGTTGCTCTGCCCAAACTACAGGAGCAGTCACCACCATGCTAGGGAAGCACAGTTACCCCGCCTTGTTGAGGGTAGGAGATTCTTTGTCCATCCGTAATGGCTCAGTCTGCTCAAAGCATTTGAAAAGCAACAACTAGTGACCCAACTAATCTGACGGGTGTCAGATGTTATGGGGAGAAGGCAGGAGAATGGGGTTAGGAGGGAGAAATAGGTCAGCCATGGTTGAATGGCAGAGTAGACTTGATGGATCGAATGGCCTAATTCTACTTCTATCACTTATGATTTAATCAGAATCTCGACGGAAACACACGATTCTTTTTAAAAATGGGAATAACTACTCCAAGGGAGGACAAGTTCCCCAACACTACCTCAAAATGATACACAAGATTGTAGAGCTGATGGGCTGAATGGCTTCCTGCTTCTACTGTATGAAACATAGAAACATAGAAAATAGGTGCAGGAGTAGGCCATTCGGCCCTTCGAGCCTGCACTGCCATTCAATATGATCATGGCTGATCATCCAACTCAGTATCCTGTACCTGCCTTCTCTCCATACCCCCTGATCCCTTTAGCCACAAGGACCACATCTAACTCCATCTTAAATATAGCCAATGAACTGGCCTCAGTATGCTTGTAGTATCACACACCCGAATCCCAAAATAGGAATATAAGCTCCAGAAAATCTGCATGGAGACACAAGAGACTGTGTATGCAGGAATATTGTCAAAATTAAATAATCTGATGGAGGAAGCTGGTACCTGGAGAATCAGATCTTTTCACCTGTTAACATGCTGGGTAATAAGGATTATTTTTAGTATGTTTGCACTTAGCCACACCATACAAAAAATAATTAATTATGCCAGATCAGATGAGGGATATTAACCTGTCATTTCTAAGTGCTACTTCTTGGACCTGATTTCCTTACATTTAAAAAGATCATGTCCCAAAATTGCTGTATTGGCTCCAATGTAGTTTCTATATCTTAACCTGTTCAGTGCTACCCCAAAGTGCACTCTGTTGTCATGGCCAATAGTTTAAAAAAAATGGCAGTGAACAGGTTAAAGGACAAGAAAGTATATGAGAGACAATATTTTCAAGGGGTGTGTAAAATTGGATGCTTGCAGTTCACAGAAGCGAGCATAATCATATCTGCATTTTGTGCTACTTGCTATTATTTGAAACCTATTTTAAAAAACAAATCCTTTTTGCAATCACGTTCAAAACCTTCATATAATTAATCACTGCGATGAATTGACCTTTTATTTTTCAAACAAATCCCAAAGTGTATTATCACCCCTCTATTCCATGTGTATAAAAGCCTAGTTTGATATCCAATACCACAATGTGTTTGAATATTTTTTGTCTTGGTTTCCATTTTGAGATCACACAGTTCACATGCATTTCCCTAAATATACAATCAAGCACTTAAAATTGCAGTACCATTCAGAATAAATTACAAGCCCTTACCAAATTAACAATGGTGGTATACCACAATCTTCTGAAGTTTCTATACACAATGAAAAATATATTGAGAATCCTATTTTATCATGAGCCTAACATAATTGCATGGAAACAGGCTGTTCAATCCAAAAAAAATGCACATCAACTATCAAGCACCTTTTACACAGATCCTACGTCAATCTCAAGCTATTCTCACAGTCCCACCAGCTTCCCACAGATTTTACCATTCACCACCATACTCAGGGAAATATACAGCAGCCAGTTAATCTATCAACCTGTATGTCTTTGAGAGGAAAAACTAGTGTCTGGAGGAAATGGGCACAAAAGCAGAACATGCTACTCTGGATATCAGGATTGAACCCTGGTGATTAGAGTTGTACCGCCTTCATTCTTCTGCTGTTCCACACTTCTGCTGTCTAACTTCCCAATTTTCCTAAAATCTAGTATTAAGCTTAGCAAATGCAGATTTGCAGTTCGATACTACTCCCAGCTTAAAAGTCGAGAATTCTTCACATTACTTGGAAAAGCCATGGAGAAAATACTGGAGAAAGTGAAGGGAAAGGAATCAGATTTCACCATGTCCTCATTCTCTAATCCAACGATAATCATAATTTAAATATTAACACCGATGGCAAAAGCTTAAAAAGTAAAAAAAAATCCTTTAACTACTGGATTGCAAATCCAAAAATCAAAGGGAAAGAAATGGCAAATGGAGTTCCAGTGAAATAATTTAATGTAAACCAACCCAAAGAGATCGATTCACCGTATTATTATTCAAAAAATTTGTTTTCAATGTCCACATTTCACATCCATTCTGTTTACTCTTTAACCGTAGTTCCCTACAAGAAACTTACGTAATTGGTGGATTTAGTGCTGTCCAACAAGGTTTAAATCGTATTGGGGAAGATTTTAGAGACACTATCATGCACATGCGATGTTAAACAAAGATCTCACCCTAATCATGGGTCTTCATAAAACACCCTGACTACTATTCAAAAAGAATAGGACCATTGGTTTTCTAGTCCAACATTTTCCCCTCATATTAGTAAAACAGATATATCATATTGCCAATTATTGTTTGTGGTAACAGGCTATGCACATCCCAAGGGTCTCGACCCGAAACGTCGCCTATCTCCTTCGCTCCTTAGATGCTGCTGCAACCGCTGAGTTTCTCCAGCCTTTTGTGTACCCCAGGCTATGCACATCATTGTTTTGCATTAATTACTTTAATAAAGTTATCTTTTTTCCAATAACTGGTCTGTCAATTTTATAAAATGAGCATTGTACTCTCCAGAATGCTCAAAAACAATGCATGCATAAGATAAAAGTATATATTTTGAGAAAAATTAGCTATTACTGCCCTTACTAATTTCGGAATAGAAGGCAGTTCAGACCAGAAACTGTTAAAGAAGGAACTGCAGATGCTGGAGAATCGAGGGTACACAAAAGGCTGGAGAAACTCAGCGGGTGCAGCAGCATCTAAGGGTCTCGACCCGAAACGTCGCCTATCTCCTTCGCTCCTTAGATGCTGCTGCACCTGCTGAGTTTCTCCAGCCTTTTGTGTACCCTCAGACCAGAAGCTTTTCATTTTCATATTGCACAACACACACATGTTCCACTTGGATAGCAATCAGTCTGCTATTATGGTCACTTTTAATGAGAAAATTATCCCAAGTATTTCAGAGGCATGGTCAGACCATGTGGTAATACAACTGATGGCAATATTTGGAGGGATAAGCACAAAAGATTTGTTAATCAGGAATTGCAGAGAAGATGCAACAATCCATCCGTTTACATATCACTCAAGATTAAAACTCCAACTAACAATCATAATGTTAATCATTTAAACTCCACCACTAATTTGATAAATATAGACCCAACTGAAGTGAATCACTGACCAAAGTTCGTGGTCTAATCCCAACTCCATTTAAGCTCCTGATTTTAACCAGGACCAAGCATCATAATTCAACTTTCCCTGGTAACAAAAGTAAATTGCCTCATATTATGCATCAATTGTATGCTGCAGGAAAGAGTGGTCAGAGCTAGCAGCTTCAAATTCCTGGGCGTCAACATCTAGGATGACCTACCCTGGATGAATATAGTTAAGATCGCACCGCTACTTTCTTAGAATTAAAGGTTTGGCATGTCACTAATCCTCCAACAAACTTCTACAGATGCACCATAGAAAGTACCCCGTCTGGTTGCATCTTGCACTATACACTTGTACAGTGATTCCAATTCACAGGAAAGCAACAGGCTGCAGTGGATGGTGAACTCAGCCTGGACCATCATGGTCTACCACCATCAAAAGCATCTATGAGGAGCTGCCTCAAGAAGCTGACATCTACCACCAAGTATCCCCCACCCTGCTCTCGTCTTGCTTCTACTTACAACCATCAGTTCTTGAACCAACCTGCACAACGCTAATGCTATCTCAGCAATGGAACACCACAGACCACCCATGCACGTTTTCTAATTGTTTTGCACTAATATCTTGTTTTTTGCAGTCTCTTTCTTCTCACAGTCTAGTAAACTTTGTACAATTTATGTACAACTTATAATTTGTTTTTGTGTGTTGTCAGAGTCCATGTGACTCAGATGTCACGGCAAGCAAGATTTTCATTGCACCCAGTACATATGACAGCTAACATTGCTTAATGTTATATCTCAGATGAAAGGCCACAGGTATACAGGAATTAAGGTCAGTTAGCTCACATTGCTCATCCACCAACAAAAGCTCGGAACTTATCCTAATTTGAAGTAATATTACTCTAAATTAGAGTACCTTTAATATCATCAGGTGTTCCAAGAACAAATAATTCTTGCAGGAGTTAACTCATCTCCTGAGATTCACCTATTTTCGAAGAGTACAGGGAATCAATTCCCCAAGTCCCCACTCCAGCCGTTTGCTTTATCTACCCCACCCCCTTCCAAAATAAATTCCAATTTGACTTTCACACAGAATGTTGTCATCAAATAAATCCATTAGAGCCACAATGTACTTCAAATTTCTGAAAGCATTAAATAAATTGTAGGTTACGTTTGGCTCTACACGTTACAATCATTTTTTAAAAAATCTGAATAATCTTGGGTAAAAATCTACCACAGCTCATTTTTCTAAAAATACTGATTCCAATTAATTTCAGTTATTTTCACTATAAATACAGCGCTGTAAGCAATTCAACATCTCACAATTGAAACATGAAATTCCAAACACACACATTTTAAATGCTGACTTTGCTATTTACAACACAGAAATATCAAAAATAAAGGGTCAATTAAAAATAAATGGTGTGCATATTTACTACAGAAGTTACATCGTTCACAGTTTGAAGCTATATTCCAAATACTTGTTTACATTTCTGAAGAAGTCAGCTTCCTGCAAACCTAAAATGCAAAATTTTCTGCAAAGATTGCTTCATTTAATGCAACATTTTTAGTTTTTCAAGGTTTTCAACAGCTTCAGAATTTTCCCTTCACAACAAAAGCAACTTCAGATCAGTTGACTTTATTCGAGCCCCACGTAAACAAAAGATTAGGTCACCACTCCATCTACTTGCTAAGACTTTAAAGTAGAAAATGGTGTGTGCATTATTTTTTAAACTAAAATTGCAGCCAAACAATGGTCCCCTCCATTTTAGTCAGTACAGAAAGGCATACGTTAATATTTATTTACTACTTTCATTTAATACATCAGGTTACTACTTTCATTTAATACATCAGGTAATATAAGTGGCTCAGCAAATCAAAAATTATAAATAAATGCCTCTTAGGATTATGGTGATGGATCTGGTGTGGGGGGAGAGATCGGGGATGCAGATGTGGTGGGTGGGGGAAGATCTGGGGGGAAAGGGGATGCAGATGCAGGGGGGAGGGATCTGGGTAGGTGGGGGGAGAGGAGGAGGAGATGTGGGGGGTGAGAGGGATGTGGGGGAGGGGAGAGGGATCTGGGGAATGGGGAGACAGATATTGGGGAGGGGAGAGGAATCTGGGGGGGATATGTGGGGGAAGGGAGAGGGATCTGCAGGGGAGGGGAGACAGATGTGAGGTGGGGGAGACAGATGCGTATGGGGGAGGGAGGGAAGACAAGATGTGTGTGTGTGGGAGGGGAGACAGGTGTGGGGTGGGGGAGGGGAGACAGATGTGATGTGGGGTGGGGGAGGGGAGACAGATGTGATGTGGGGTGGGGAGACAGATGTGATGTGGAGTGGGGGAGAGGAGACAGATGTGATGTGGGGTGGGGGAAGGGGAGACAGATGTGATGTGGAGTGGGGGATGGGGAGACAGATGTGATGTGGGATGGGGAGACAGATGTGATGTGGGGTGGGGGAGGGGAGACAGATGTGATGTGGGGTGGGGGAGAGGAGACAGATGTGATGTGGGGTGTGGGAGAGGAGATAGATGTGATGTGGGGTGGGAGAGATAGAGATGTGAGTGTGAGTGTGGGGGGGGGGGGTGTAGCATCGTGCGGGCGGGGCAGCCCTGCGGCGAGGCCGCCCCACACTGCGGCGCTGCCATGATGGTCGCCTCCCTCCCTCCCTCTCCCCGCTCACCATGATGATGATGCCGGCAGCCGATGTCCGTCCGCTTCCAGATAATTCGATCAACTGTCGCCGCCCGCACCGCACCGCCCGCCGCTGTGAGTGGGGGGGTGGGGTGGTTTAGTCTCCTCTCCTCTCCCGCCCGCCCGCCCGCTGCGGCCCGGTTGTGTGTGCGTGGGGGTGGGTGGGGGTGTGTGGGTGGGTGTGAGTTAGCGGGAGGCCGAGGCCGAGGCCGCGGGGAGCGCTGCTGCTGCTGCTGCGGTGGCGGTGAGGGTGAGCCGGTGCTGCCTGTGAGCCGGGATTGGGTTGGGTGGGTGGGTAGGTGGGTGGGGGAGAGAAGGGGGGTTGTCAGGCTGTTTCTTCTCCTCCTCCGCCGCCGCCGCCGCCGCCGCCTCAGCTCCGCTCGACCGGGGAGAAGCGCCGCGCATCCGGGCACTCACGCACGGACGGACGGACGGTCTCACGCAAACATCGCTGCCCCGGGGCACGTCAGCGCGTACCTGCGGCTCCCACCCCCGACGTCAGCGCGTACCTGCGGCTCCCACCCCCGACGTCAGCGCGTACCTGCGGCTCCCACCCCCGACGTCAGCGCGTACCTGCGGCCCCTCTCACCGACGTCAGCGCGTACCTGCGGCCCCTCTCACCGACGTCAGCGCGTACCTGCGGCCCCTCTCACCGACGTCAGCGCGTACCTGCGGCTCCTCACCTCGACGTCAGCGCGTACCTGCGGCCCCTCTCACCGACGTCAGCGCGCACCTGCGGCCCCTCTCACCGACGTCAGCGCGTACCTGCGGCCCCTCTCACCGACGTCAGCGCGTACCTGCGGCCCATTTCCACATTCCCTTGAATATTGAATTTTCTCATTCTGTTAACCCTTGCTGTCTCCTCCCCTTCCCACCTCAGCCCTGGGGCCCTGGCATTCCCTCTATCTCTATCTCTCTCCCCCACCCTAGTCGCACCAGCTTCTCATTTTCACACCACAAACAGCTTACAATGGCTTGTTCCCTTTATCACCGATACTTTTTTGCATATCTTTCACTCATTGTTCCTTATCTCTCCACATCACCGTCTATATCTCTCGTTTCCCTGATCCCTGACCAGTCTGAAGAAGGGTCTCGGCCCGAAACGTCGCCTATCTCCTTCGCTCCTTAGATGCTGCTGCACCCGCTGAGTTTCTCCCAGCTTTTTGTGTCCCTCCACATTCCCTCCCTCTCTCCTCCCTCCATCAGGAACAAAGATCCTGGAGGATCCTGGTATCTTTGATCAGGAAGGCACTCCTCCTCTCCCTCTCCACTCCCCCTCCCTCTCCACCCCCTCTCCCTCCCCTCTCCCCTCCCCTCCCCTCTCCCCTCCCCTCCATTCCTCTCCCTCTCTCCCCATTCATCCCCTCTCCACATTCCCTATCTCTCCCTCTCCTCCATCTCCCCCCCCTCTCCCTCCATTCCTCTCCCCTCCCTCTCCATCCATTCCCCTCCTTTGTCCCTCATTCCCTCTTTTGCCTCTCCCTATTTCCCTATATCTCTTCCTCCTTGTATTCCTTCTTTCTTCCTTCTCCTCTCCTCCCTCACTCTTTCTCTGCTTCCTTACCCCCCCCCCCCCCACTAATCCCCTCTCCCTTCAATCTCCACTCTCTATCGCTTCCCTCTATATACCTACCAAATACAACATCATCCAAACATATACTGACTGTTATAGGTATTCGCTGTACCCAAAGGCAGTCCGCGAATGGAATTATCTCCACCATGACATTCGCAAGACCAAGCTGGAAACAATCGATACGAAGACGCTGACTTCTAAGGTCCACTTTAATATTTAATTGCGTCTTTGCACATGACCCTCCTAGCATATGCGACAATAGACAATAGGTGCAGGAGTAGGCCATTCGGCCCTTCATGCCAGCACCGCCATTCAATGTGATCATGGCTGATCATCCCCAATCAGTACCCAGTTCCTGCCTTCTCCCCATATCACCTGACTCCGCTATCTTTAAGATCCCTATCTAGCTCTCTCTTGAAAGTATCCAGAGAACCGGCCTCCACCACCCTCTGAGGCAGAGAATTCCACAGACTCACAACTCTATGTGAGAAAAAGTGTTTCCTCGTCTCCGTTCTAAATGGCTTACCCCTTATTCTTAAACTGTGGCCCCTGGTTCTGGACTCCCCCAACATCGGGAACATGTTTCCTGCCTCTAGCGTGTCCTAACAATCTTATATGTTTCAATAAGATCCATTTAAGATTGTGTCAAGATACAGATACAGATACCATTTCCTTCCCCCCTCTCCCTTGTCTCCTCACCCCTTCCATCCGTCTCTCCTGCCTTCTCTCCCTCATCCCCTTCCTTCTTCCCCTCCCTTCTCCCTCCCACCCGTGAAGTCTGAAGAAGAGTCTCAACCAGAAACGTTGCCTGTCCATACCCCCCACAGGTGCTGCCTGACTTCCTGAGATTTGACATGTGCAGCCTCTCGCATCTCCTTGAAGAGACACCATCTCTTGACTTTGTAAGGTGTGTTGTGTCTTCATCAACACTGAATCTAAATCTACATTGCGAGAGGATTTGAGTTTAGGAGCACGGTGGTCCTACTGCAGTTGTACAGGGCCCTGGTGAGACTGCACCTGGAGTATTGTGTGCAGGTTTGGTCCCCTAATTTGAGAATTTACATTCTTGCTATTGAGGGAGTGCAGCGTATGTTCACCGGGTGAATTCCCGGGGTGGAGGGACTGCCATATGATGAAAGAATGGATCGACGGGGCTTGTATTCACTGGAATTTAGAAGGATGAGAGGGAACCTTAGTGAAACGTATACAATTCTTAAGGGAAATCGTTCCCGATGTTGGGGGAGTCCAGAACCAGGGGGTCACAGTTTAAGAATAAGGCCATTTAGGACTGAGATGAGAAAAAAACTTTTTCACCCAGAGAGTTGTGAATCTGTGGTATTCTCTGCCACAGAAGGCACTGGAGGCCAATTCACTTAATGTATTCAAGAGAGAGTTAGATTTAGCTGTTAGGGCTAAAAAAAGCAAGGGATATGGGGAGAAAGCAGGAACGGGGTACTGATTTTGGATGATCTGCCATGATTATATTGAATGGCAGTGCTGGCTCAAAGGGCTGAATGGCCTACTCCTGCACCTATTGTCTATGTTTCTACTGCCGTATCCTACCTAATACCTGGGCAAACTTCTTCAAAGTAGAATTGTCCTGGTCTTTCAGTACCCCTCCCTCCTGACTACAATCAGTCTGAAGAAGGGTCCCGACCCGAATCGTCACCTATCCATGTTGTCCAGAGATGCTGTCTGACCCGCTGAGTTACTCCTACTCCAGCATTTTGTGTCTATCTTTGATATTTGGTCGATCTTGGTCGGCATTGAGGAGTTGGGCCGAAGGGCCTGTTTAATGCCCTTTGATCTCATTGGGAAACCCATTTGTTGCAGGTAGTCCAACAGCTTACCACCACTTGTCAAGGACAAACAGGGATCATTTAAAAAGCTATCTTGCATTAGAGGGGAATAAGTATAATAATAATAATAATAATAATAATGCATTTGATTTATGGGCGCCATTCAGAACACTCAAGGACACCTTAGAGTTAAAACAAGCAAATTACAAATATATAAATAAAATGAAACATAAACAACATATCGATGAATTTGATAGAAAATGGAGTTACGTGGAAAAAGCCAGTCTGAATAGGTGAGTTTTGAGGGAGGTTTTAAATGTGGGGAGAGACTCTATGGTACGGATGGATAGTGGAAGAGAGTTCCAGAGGCGAGGGGCAGAACGGCTGAAGGCTCTGAACCCCATCGTGGACAGGCGGGCAGAAGGAGTGGAGAGCAGGGAGGAAGAAGAGGATCGGAGAGTTTGGGATGGAGTATAAGGCTGGAGGAGTTCAGAGAGGTGTGGAGGAGCGAGATTGTTGAGGGCTTTGAAAGTGAGGAGGAGAATCTTAAAATCAATGCGGTATTGGGCAGAGAGCCAGTGCAGTTGTGTGAGGATGGGAGTGATGTGTTCGGTGGGTGGGGTTCTGGTGATAGTGGGCAGCTGAGTTCTGGATCAATTGGAGTTTATGGATGGACTAGTGTGGTAAACCAGAGAGGAGAGTGTTGCAATACTCAATACGAGGGCGTGGATGAGAGTAGCAGTGCTGTTAGTATTGCATGTTCTTAGGGTTTCTGCTACGTTAACATGCAATGTCTAAAAATAACCTTTTCAAAATTGTTTATTTTTCAAACTTGTTCAACTTACTGCAAAACCAAACAGCTTCAAAATTCACACCAAGCCACATGCTTCTTGCATGGTTGGACTTTAAAGAGATGAGTACTTTAATTATTGCTTGTATTATTATGAGTTCTATTGATCATTGATTTCGTAGATGCAGCATGGAAACAGGCCCTTCGGCCCATTGAGTCCCTGTTCACACCAGCCATTTGCATTTGATTACCCGTGCACCCAACAAACCCGCACGTCTTTGTGGGCGGAAACCGGAGCACCCGGAGGAAAACCCACGTGGTCACAGGGAGAACGTGCAAACTCCCGAGGCTGGGATCCAACCTGGGTCACTGGCGCTGCGACCGAGGCAGCAGTTCTACCAGCTGCGCCACTGTGCCTCCCCACTCTCGACTCTTGATTTTTTTTCCTTTCTGTGTTTGTTCTGTGGGATAGTCTCCAAACAATGTCGATCTACAGGCATACTTAGTGAGAATATAAATGCTGTGATTAGTTTTAAAAATTAATTGTGGAGTAGAATTTTCATTTCTAAATGTGTGCATCTCCACCGGCACTTACAGTGTTTGCCGCCTTCCATTAGTAGCGCCATGCTCCTCCGAAGCTGGGATCGAGCGTAAGATCTCTCTCTCATACTAACAGGTGCTGTGGCAGCTCTCAAGGGTCTCCCCCGCTCACATCATCCTTCCTGGTGTTGCAACACATATGCTTGTAAACAACTTTGGCGGAGGTTCTATCCCAGGTTAGCTTGTGACACTTTTGCTGGGCTTAGAAATAGTGCAAAAATGAAGCAATGTAATGGGTCCCAATGGTATTTTAATGTCATAGTACAGTAAAATATATTTTTTATAATATATATAATTAGAAGAGAATGGGAAGAAGAATTAGGCCTAAAAATCTCCATAGACAGATGGGAAAAATATCTCCTATATATACATAATTGGTTGATTAATGTTAGACACATTCTAATCCAATTCAAAATACTACACAGACTATATTACTCAAGAAATAAACTGAATAAGATTTTTCCAAATGCGATTGGCGACAAATGTCTCTCTCAAGAAGCAACTATAACACACTCCTTTGCCTCTTGCATAAAACTCCAGAAATTTTGGAAAGAAATCTTTGAAATGTTCTCAAAATTATTAAAAACAAAACTGGACCCCCATACAGAATTGATTATTTTCGGAATAGCAGGAGCCTGCTCTGAGCTATCAATATTTCAAAGACCTTACCTTAACTATGGCCTGATAATGGCGAAAAAACTTATACTTAAATTTTGGAAAAATGCATCTACCCCGACTCTTAAAATGCGGATCACAAGTATGATGTCTGAGACGCTGCATCTTGAAGATATGAGACTCGTCTTAGCAGGAAAATCAGAGCAATTTTCAAAGATATGGTTCATTGATTCATTACAAGTATAGTATGGTGCAACACGACTTTGGAATTAAACCGATTAACGGACGGGGTGATGGGTGTGGTGAGAAATGAAGCAGGTATATCAACACCTTTTGGTCCGTTTTTTAAAAATTATTTTTTGTTTTTGTCTTTTTATTTATTTTTTAACGTTTTTACTTACTCACTTTGTGACTACACTCTTTGGTAGTTTAGGGGTTCTATTTTTACACATTCACCATCTCTTTCACTTTCTCTCTTTCTTGCACTTTCTCTCTTTCTATTTCATTTTTGTCAGAATTAAAATGGAAGATGTACAATAAATGTATTTTGTCATATGCCAAGGTTTATACTACTGTACAGTTCTTCTAATAAAAATATTAATTTAAACAATATATATATATAAAATATATTTTTTTCATACAGTTCTGTACGTATTACTAAACATAAGCATGTTTTTGATACAGGTTTAGTTTAGAGATACAGCGCGGAAACAGCCCCTTCGGCTCGAGTCCGCACTGACCAGCGATCCCCCGCACACTAACACAATCCTACACACGCTCTGTGGATTGTCACCTTGTGGTGGTGGAGAAGCTTGTGTGGACCTGAGATCCTGAGAGCGATGCCGCCTGGAGCGATGCTCCTGGTAGGGCCACCCGTGGCGGTAAGGTCGAGGGGGAGGTCTCTGACAAAGAGCGATCCAACCAAGACCTCAACGGTGGAACAGGCGGAGGACGATGGCTGACCTTAGTGGAGCGTCACCACGGCTGGGAAGGCGGATGAAGGCTGCGGCAGAAAAGTGTCTCCGGTCGTCTTGGACTCAATGCCACTGGATCCTGACCCAGATATGTCAAGGACCGTGGGGTGGCTGTCTGTGCACCGGTCTCCCCACGTTAAACAAAGTCACGCACAGGCGTCCTCCAACCCTGGAAACATCCATGGTCAGCCATGGCCTAAGAACACACACTGGGGACAATTTACACTTACACCAAGCCAATTTACTTACATACCTGTGCGTCTTTGGAGTGTGGGAAGAAACCGAAGATCTCGGAGAAAACCCAAGCAGGTCCCGGAGCGCACGTGCAAATTCCGTACAGATAGCACCCGTAGTCAGGATCGAACCAGGGTCTCCGGCGCTGCAAACGCTGTAAGGCAGCAACTCTACCGCTGCGCCACCGTGCCCCCCCGCCCTTTAGTTAGCTTAGCTACAGTAACATGTTAGCTTGTAACATTTTACCAATCTTAGAAATAGTGCAAAAATTGCCAAGTCCCAAAGGTACTTTATTGTCATAGGTATCACGGTACAGTAACATATATATTTTCATGCAGTTCAGTGCAAATATTATTGTAGTGGCGTGAGGCATGGACTCTCACTCGAGCTCTGTCCAAGTCTCTGGAAGGTACCTACACCCGAATGCTCAGAAAAGTTCACAATGTCAGTTGGAGGGACGACATCACCAACGCCCAGCTCTACGGGGAGATTCCACCTCTGACCGAGAAGATCAGGTGGAGAAGGATGAGGCTCGCTGGTCACTGCCACACCCACCCAGAAATGACCAGCGAACAAGGCAGTGCCGTGGGAACCCACCTAAGGAAGACGTGACCCGGGACGGCCGACCGAGACGATGCTGACGACGTTGGCGGAAGACGCACGTGTAGAGACAAAAGAGGAGCTTGCCCTCTGCACGGAGGACGGAGACGTGTGGTGCATCCGTCACCGTGCCTGTCGGAAACCAGCGCCACTGCAGTCGCTAATGTTTTCAACGATTTAATAATAATAAATAATAAATTACTATACATAAGCACATTGTAGATACAGTGCAATCGCACAGAAATAGTTCGCTGAAACAGTATGTGTGTCGCCAGGTTTGGTCTGTCAATGAATACATGAGAGAAACAGTGACACATATTTAAGAATAAGGGGTAGGCCATTTAGACCGAAGACATGGAAACACTTTTTCACACAGAGAGTGGTGAGTCTGTGGAATTCTCTGCCTCGGTGGAGGCAGGTTCTCTGGATGCTTTCAAGAGAGAGCTAGATAGGGCTCTTAAAAATAGCGGAGTCAGGGTATATGGGAGAAGGCAGGAACGGGGTACTGATTGGGGATGATCATCCATGATCACATTGAATGGCGGTGCTGGCTCGAAGGGCCAAATGGCCTACTCTTGCACCTATTGTCTATTGTCTATTCTGAAAAAGACACAGAGTGCTGGAGTAACTCAGCGGGTCAGGCAGCGTCACTGGAGAACATGGATAGGTGACATTTTGGGTCAGGACCCTTCTTAGAAACATAGAAACATAGAGAATAGTGCAGGAGTAGGCCATTCGGCCCTTCGAGCCTGCACCGCCATTCAATATGATCATGACTGATCATCCAACTCAGTGGCTATATTTGAGAGGGAGTTAGATGTGGTCCTTGTGGCTAAAGGGATCAGGGGGTATTGAGAGAAGGCTCAGGATACTGAGTTGGATGATCAGCCATGATCATATTGAATGGCGGTGCAGGCTCGAAGGGCCGAATGGCCTACTCCTGCACCTATTTTCTATGTTTCTATGTTGACAAAATATATAGGAGGGAACTGCAGATGCTGGTTTACACTGAAGATAGACACAAAATGCTGGAATAACTCAGATGTATAGGTAGCAACTCTGGAGAGAAGGAATAGCTGACGTTTTTGGTTGGAACCCTGCTTCAGACTGAAAGTATAGGGGGGGGAGGGAGGAACTGCTGAAGCAGGCTTAAAAAAAAGGACACAAAGTGCTGGAGTAATTCAGCAGGTCAAGCAGCATCCCTGAAGAACATGGATAGGTGATGTTTGGGGTTGGCACCCATCGTATTCTGAGTTGCCGTAGATTTACCAGCGACGCTTCCATAAGTAGATCTGAGTATATTATTTTTCTGAGAGCTAATTTGCACAACTCAATTCTTTCCTGCAACAAAAGCGATGCTTCGTGTCCAGAATTTACATTTCTCCCCATTCAGTTCTTTGAATCAAGGATTTAATTATTCTTCAGATAGACGGCAAATGCTGGAGTAACTCAGCGGAACAGGCAGCATCTCTGGAGAGAAGGAATGGGCGACGTTCCGGGGTCGAGATTCTTCTGTTGTGAGTGGCACATTGGCACACAGCATCAGGCAGGCGGGTTCGATCCTGACCTCGACCTCTGTCTGTGTGTGGAGTTTGCACGTTCCCTCTGGGGTGGGAGATTGCAACCTTCACGTGGTCCGCCCTGTTTCGAATAATGCAAACGACTCGACGTGCACAAACGGAAGATCAAATAGAACAAGTTGTCCTACAACTTTAGGCTGTGCACGCCACACGAAAGAAGATGAAGCTTGCTCTCTCTGTGACCGCATGGGTTTTCTCCGGGTGCTCCAGTTTGCTTCTACATCCCATGGAGGTGCGGGTTTGTGGGTTAATTGCCCCTCTGCAAATTCCCTCTAATCTGTATGGGGCTGGATAGGAAGGTAAGAGTTCAAGAGAGTTTATTGTCGTGTGTCCCTGATAGGACAATGACATTCTTGCTTTGCTTCAGCACAACAGAACATAGTAGGCATTGACTACAGAACAGATCAGTGTGTCCATATACCATTATATAAATATATACACACATGAATAAATAAACTGATAAAGTGCAAATAAACAGATTATGGGTTATTAATGTTCAGAGTTTTGTCCGAGCCGAGTTTAATAGCCTGATGGCTGTGGGGAAGTAGCTATTCCTGAACCTGGTTGTTGCAGTCCTCAGGCTCCTGGACCTTCTACCTGAAGGTAGCGGGGAGATGAGTGTGTGGCCAGGATGGTGTGGGTCCTTGATGATGCTGGCATCCTTTTTGAGGCAACGACTGCGATAGATCCCCTCGATGGACGGGAGGTCAGAGCTGATGATGGACTGGGCAGTGTTTACAACTTTTTGAAGTCTTTCCCGCTCCTGGGCACTCAAGTTGCCGAACCAAGCCACGATGCAACCGGTCAGCAAGCTCTCTACTGTGCACCTGTAGAAGTTATATAACAATTACAGCACGGAGACAGGCCTCTCGGCCCTTCCAGTCCTGCCGACCATTTTAGAGAGTGTCCTCCTTGACAGACCGACTCGCCATAATCTTCTCTGGAAGTAGAGGCGCTGGTGAGCTTTCTTTATGATTGCATCAGTGTTCTCGGACCAGGAATTATCTTCAGAGATGTGCACGTCCAGGAATTTGAAGCTCTTGACCCTTTCCACCATTGATCTGTTGAGATAAACGGGACTGTGGGTCCCCATCCTCCCCCTTCCAAAGTCCACAATCAGTTCCTTGGTTTTGCTGGTGTTGAGGGCCAGGTTATTGTGCTGGCACCATATGGACAGTCGCTCGATCTCTCTTCTGTACTCCGACTTGGTACAACATGTGGGATAACATAGAACTAACGAGACCCTTCTTCACCAAAGATGTAGAGGATTTAGTGAGGGTGTAGAAGAGGTTTACCAGAATGAAGAAGACGGGTCTTGACCCGAAACGTCACCTATTCCTTCGCTCCATAGATGCTGCCTCACCCGCTGAGTTTCTCCAGCATTTTTATGCACATCTCCTTTAAACTTTGTCCCTCTCACCTTAAATCTATGCCTTTCACTTTTTGACATTTCCATCCTGGTTTTGACTGTCTCTCCTACCCATGTCTCTCATAATTCTATTAGATTCTCCCCCCCTCCCCGACCCCCACCCCCCCCCCCCCCCCCCCCCCCCCCCCCCCCCCCCCCCCTCCCCGGCCTCTGCCGTCTCAGCTAAACAATCCAAGATTGTCCAACCTCTCCTCATAGCTTATACCCTCCTCTCTGGGCAAGATTCTGGTAAAGATAGACTCGGAGTGCATGACTAACTCAGCAGGTCAGGCAGCATTGTAAGAGCAGAATTAGGCCATTTGGCCCATAAACTCTACTCTGTCATTCAATCATGGCTGATCTATATTTCGCTTTCAACCCCATTCTCCTGCCTTCTCCCCATAACCCCTGACACCCGTACTAATCAAGAACCTATCAATGTCCACCTTAAAAATATCCATTGACTTGGCCCCCACAGCCGTCTGTGGCAATAAACTCCACAGATTCACCACCCTCTGAATAAAGAACAAGGAATAATGGGGTGTTCGGACCAGAACTGCATTGTTATACCTGTGGTACCTTTGTTTAAGAGGGAACTGCAGATGCTGGAAAAATCGAAGTTAGACAAAAATGCTGGAAAAACTCAGCGGGTGAGGCAGCATCTATGGAGCGAAGGAAATAGGTGACGTTTCGGGTCGAGACCCTTCTTCAGACTGATGTAGGGTGGGAGGTCGCGGGAAGGAACAGGCCGAGACAGTGGGCTGTGGGAGAGCTGGGAAGGGAGGGGAAAGAAAGAGAAAGCAGGGACTACCTGAAATTGGAGAAGTCAATGTTCATACCGCTGGGGTGTAAACTACCCAAGCAAAATACTGTCTCCGCCTCTTCCTTTCTTCTTCCCGCCCCCACATCAGTCTGAAGAAGGGTCTCGACCCGAAACGTGGCCTATTTCCTTCACTCCATTGATGCCGCCTCACCCGCTGATTTTCTCCAGCATTTCTGTCTACCTTGTGTATTACAGTAGTAAGTATCAGTTTGACAAAACTGATGCACATCATTTAGAATTCCTTTGTAGAAAAATGTACTTTAAAATGTAAAATGAGATTGCATTTATTATTTATTTGGTGTAGAACAAATGAAAAATTCAAATGAGTGGGTCGCCTCTTTTCAGTTCACGCATTGTACTGTTATGATCAATTTTGATAAACGATTGTAAAATAAACTTAACTATATAGAATAAAGTACAATATTACTTTGTGACAAAGTATTATCACTTACTAAGATAATAACGTGAAATGGCCTAATGGATTATTAATTCCAAATAGTTTCACATTGTGATTATTATTCACATTTCAGATTATTATCTAAATGGAGTTGAGTTGGGAAAAGGGGAAGTACAACCGGATCTTGGGGTCCTTGTTCATCAGTCAATGAAAGTAAGCATGCAGGTACAGCAGGCAGTGAAGAAAGCGAATGACATATTGGCCTTCATAACAAGAGGAGTTGAGTATAGGAGCAAAGAGGTCCATCTGCAGTTGTATAGGGCCCTAGTGAGACCACACCTGGAGTGTTGTGTGCAGTTTTGGTCCCCTAATTTGAGGAAGGACATTCTTGCTATTGCGGAAATGCAGCAATGGTTTACAAGGTTAATTCCCGGGATGGCGGGACTGTCATATGCTGATAGAATGGAACGACTGGGCTTGTATACTCGCTTAGAAGTTTAGAAGGATGAGAGGGAAACTTATTGAAACATATAAGATAATTAAGGGTTTGGACACGCTAGAGGTAGGAAACATGTTCCCGATGTTGGGGGAGTCCAAAACCAGGGGCCATAGTTTAAGAATAAGGGATAAGCCATTTAGGACGGAGACAAGGAAACACTTTTTCTCACAGAGAGTTGTGAGTCTGCGGAATTCTTGGCCTCAGAGGGCGGTGATGGCCGGTTCTCTGGATACTTTCAAGAGAGAGCTAGATAGGGCTCTTAAAGATAGCGGAGTCAGGGGATATGGGGAGAAGGCAGGAACGGGGTACTGATTGGGGATGATCAGCCATGATCACATTGAATGGCGGTGCTGGCTCGAAGGGCCGAATGGTCTACTCTTGTCTATTGTCTATTGTGCTCGAAATGTCCATTATTGCTCTTACTTCCTCAGCATGGATAGGGCCCACAAACCTATTATTACATTTCTTATAAAACCTCATAGTGGCTGATGTTGTATTGAAGTAAATAAGAAATACAGGCAGAGAAATGCAAGATCCTGCAGACGGTGGAATCCTGAGCTAAACACAAAGTGCTGGAGGTACTCAGCAGGTCAGGCAGCGTCTGTGGAGGGAATGGACAGACAACATTTTGGGTCAAAATTGATTGTAATAAAGGGGAAGAAAGCTAGAAAAGAGAGGTGGGGACAGGACAAAGCCTGGCAATTCATACTGTGGGTGGATACAGGTAAGGGGGTTGTGTAGGAAGGAACTACAGATGCTGGTTTAAACCTAAGATAGACACAAAGAGCTGGAGTAACTCTGCGGCATCTCTGGGGAAAAGGAATGGGTGATGCTTCAGTTCGAGACACTTCTTCGGATGTCTCGACCCAAAATGTCACCTATTCCTTTTCTCCACAGATGCTGTCTGACCCGCTGAGTTAGTCCGGCTTTTTGTGCCTGACCACAGGTAAAGAGTGGGGGTGTTTCTATGATCTATGTTCCGTGTTCTATAAGTCTGTTAATTCCAAATGCTTTGAGAGTCAGAGAGTGATACAGTGTGGAAACAGGCACTTTCGGCCCAACTTGCCCACACCGGCCAACAATGTCGCAGATACACCAGTCCCACCTGCCTGCATTTGGTCCATATCCAAAATCTGTCCAATACATGTGCCTGTCTAACTGTTTCTTAAATGTTGGGATAGTCCCTGCCTCAACTACCTCCTCTGGCAGCTTGTTCTGTACACCCAGCACACTGTGTGTGAAAAGGTCATGCCACAGATTCCTCTTAAATCTTTTCCCCTTCACCTTAAACCAACAGTATTTCCTCCGGTCCTCGATTCCCCTACTCTGGGCAAGAGATTCTCTGCATCTACCCGATCTATTCCTCTCATGATTTCATGCACCTCAATAAGATCACCCCTCATCCTCCTGCTCTTCAAGGAATCCCAGCCTACTCAACGTCTTCCTATGGCTCACACCCTCTAGTCCTGGCAACATCCTCGTAAATCTTCTCTGTACCCTTGTGTAGGACGGAACTGCAGATGCTAGTTTGAACCGAAGATAGACACAAAAAGCTGTAGTAACTCAGCGGGCCAGGCAGCATCTCTGGAGACAAGGAATGGGTGACATTTCGGGTTGAAACCCTTCTTCAGAAACGTCACCTGTTTCCTCCTCTCCAGAGATGCTGCCTGTCCCTCTGAGTTACTCCAGCTTTTTGTGTCTATTCTCTGTACCCTTTCCAGCTTGACAACATCTTTCCTATGACAAACGGTGGCATAGCGGTAGAGTTGCTGCCTTACAGCGAATGCAGCGCCGGAGACCCAGGTTCGATCCTGACTACGGGTGCTGTCTGTATGGAGTTTGCACGTTCTCCCCGTGACCTGCGTGGGTTTTCTCCGAGATCTTCGGTTTCCTCCCAAACTCCAAAGACGTACAGTTTTGTACAGGTTAATTGGCTTGGTAAATGTAAAAATTGTCCCTAGTGGGTGTAGGATGGTGTTAATGTGTGGGGATCGCTGGTCGGCGCGGACCCGGTGGTTTCCGCGCTGTATCTCAAAACTAACCGAAACAAGGTGCCCAAAACTGAACACAATACTCGGTTATTTGTTCAGGGGTCCTCAATCTATCAGCTATTTGTCAAAACATTGGATCTATTGATCTCTAAAATCACGATTTTCCATTCCAATAGACAATAGGTGCAGGAGCAGGCCATTCGGCCCTTCGAGCCAGCACCGCCATTCAATGTGATCATGGCTGATCATCCCCAATCAGTACCCCGTTCCTGTCTTCTCCCCATATCCCCTGACTACGCTATCTTTAAGAGCTCTATCTAGCTCTCTCTTGAAAGTATCCAGAGAACCAGCCTCCACCGCCCTCTGAGGTAGAGAATTCCACAGACTCACCACTCTCTGTGAGAAAAAGTGTTTCCTCGTCTCCGTTCTAAATGACTTACCTCTGATTCTTAAACTGTGGCCCTGGTTCTGGACTCCCCCAACATCGGGAACATGTTTCCTGCCTCTAGCGAATCCAAACCCTTAATAATGTTATGTTTCAATAAGATCCCCTCTGATTTCAAATTCGCAGGTTTCAAAAGACAGGACAGTGGGATGACTGGATTTATTATTCTGTAGCAATAGCAAGGGATCTTGTTATTTTTCATCTCGAGCTAATTTCACTTCAACATGCATGTGAGTATTTCCAACCAGAGTGCGGGACAATTATTCAGAATCCTCACGTACGGAGGTGGTTTAATGTAGGTTATGTAACGTATGATAATGCCTGACATCTTAGTTTAGTTTATTATGCTGTGCATCGAGGTGCAATGAAAAGCTTTTGTTGCGTGCTAACCTGTCAGCAGTAGTTACAATCGAGCCATCCACAGTGTACAATACGTGATTCAGGGAATAACATTCTGTGCAAGATAAAGTCCGATTGAAGATAGTCCGAGGGTCTCCAGTGAGGTAGATACTAGTTCACAAAATGCAGGAGAAACTCAGTGGATTTGATTTGATTCGATTCCATTTATTGTCATTGCACTTTTCAGTACAACAAAATGGTATAGCCTGCAGTCATAACATAGAATAAATAACAAAACACACACTCAACACAGTTTTTACATCCACCACAGTGAGTCCACCAGGCACCTCCTCACTGTGATGGAAGGCAAAAGTCTTAAGTCTTTGTCTCTTCCCTCCTTGCTCTCCCTCCGCGCTGAGGCGATCCAGGCCTCCGATGTTGTGACCCCGTCGGGTGATGGCAAGTAAGTCCCGCGGCTGAATCCGAGCTCCGCGAACGGGCCGGTTGAAACTCCGCGGCCCGGGGCAGGTCGAAGCTGCCGAAAGCTGCTGCCTCCAATCCAGCGGATGCAGCTGTTGTCGCGGGAGCCCCGGAAAAACAGGTCACCAACCTGTGACCTGCGAGCTCCCGACGTTGATGTCGTCCACTAGGCCCGCGGCCAAGCCTCCGAGGCTCTGAAGTCGGGTCGCAACGCCACCGCAGCCCCGAAGTCGGCCAGCCTCGCGTTGGTAAGTCCTGGCTCGAGGTCGGTCCCAGTTGGAGGCGCCAGCTCCGCGATAGGCCTCAGCGGAGACGGAGATGGGGGATAGGGCAAGAAAGGTCGCCTCCCCGCCGAAGGAAGTCAAAAAACATATTTCACCAACCCCCCCCCACACATACACAACTAAAATAAACCGAAATAAACTGAAACAACGGGACAAAAGAAAACAAAAAAAGAAAAGACAAACGGACTGCAGGCGAGCCGCAGCTACAAGGCAGCGCCGCCACTTCTGGACAATGAGACCCCATGAGAAGGGTCTCGACCTGAAACGTCGCCTACACCTTCACTCCATAGATGCTGCCTCACCCGCTGAGTTCCTCCAGCATCTTGTGTCTAACTTTGATTTTTCCAACATCTGCAGTTCTTTCTTAAACAAATAGATAGTAGTTCAGGACCGCTCTCCAGCTGTTGATAGTTGCCTGATAACAGCTGGAAAGAAACAGTCCCTGAATCTGAATCATACTTCTGTACCTCTTGCCTGATGGGAGAGGGGAGAAGAGGGAGTGACCGGGGTGAGACTGGTCCTTGATTATGCTGCTGGCCTTGCCGAGGTAGCATGTAGATGGAGTCATTGGAAGGGAGGTTGATTTGCGCGATATTCTGGGCTGCATTTTCTTGCGGTCTTGGACGGAGCTGTTCCCAAACTAAACTGGGATGCATCCCGATAAAATGCTTTCTACGCCGTTTGTGGAAGTGCTATCAATTATACATTGACTGAATCATTTATTTGCTCTTGGGCAGCTTACTACCCAACTGTATTCACACTGTATTCTCCAATTAAGTAATACCACCCTGATCCCTTCCATCCATATCCCTCCCTCTGGCTTTGCATTTCATGCATCCTTTCAATAGACAATAGACAATAGGTGCAGGAGTAGGCCATTCGGCCCTTCGAGCCAGCACCGCCATTCAATGTGGTCATGGCTGATCATCCCCAATCAGTATCCCGTTCCTGCCTTCTCCCCATATCCCCTGACTCTGCTATCTTTAAGAGCCCTATCTTGCTCTCTCTTGAAAGCATCCAGAGAACCGGCCTCCACCGCCCTCTGAGGCAGAGAATTCCACAGACCACAACTCTCTGTGTGAAAAGTTGTTTCCTCATCACCTTTCTAAATGGCTTACCCCTTATTCTTAAACCTCCCTTGCGAATTTAGAAATAGATAGCCAAAACAGGTCCTTCGGCCCACTAAGTCCGTGCTGACCAGCGATCATCCCATACACTAGTTCTATGTTACATACTAGTTCGATTCTATGCCAATTAATCTACAAACCTGCACGTCTTTGGATTGAGCAAGGAAACTTGAGCACTCGGAGAAACCCCACGCAGTCACGGTTAGAATGTCCAGGCTCCGTACAGGTAGCACCCGTGGTCAGGATCGAACGCGGGTTCCTGATGCTGTCGGGTGGCAACTCTACCATTGCTCCACCATGCTGCCCCTCTCCTCTTTTATGTTCTGCATTACTGTGACCTCTCCTCTCCTCATCTGACACTCTTTTGTCACCTCTTGCCTTTGCCTCCCCCCCCCCCCCCCACCCCTGTATTCACCCATCACTTCCCAAATTTTGTCCGACTTAAAACATCATTGTTCCCGATGTTGGGGAAGTCCAGGACAAGGGGTCACAGTTTACGGATAAAGGGGAAATCTTTTAGGACCGAGATGAGAGAAACATTTTTCACACAGACTGGTGAATCTGTGGAACTCTCTGCCACAGAAGGTAGTTGAGGCCAGTTCATTGGCTATATTTAAGAGGGAGTTAGATGTGGCCCTTGTGGCTAAAGGGATCAAGGGGTATGGAGAGAAGGCAGGTACAGGATACTGAGTTGGATGATCAGCCACGATCACATTGAATGGCGGTGCAGGCTCGAAGGGCCAAATGGCCTACTCCTGCACCTATTGTCTATGTTTCTATGTTTCTGTTGGTCCATTTCCCTCCACTGATGCTGCTTGACTTGCTGAGTTCCTCCATCACTTTGTGTTTTTTTTACTCCAGATTCCAACATCTGCAGTTCCTTGTGCCTCCACGATTCTTTCTATATAACTCCTCTCAGCCCATTCTCTTCCCAACTTTCCGTTTATTGAAGGGTCTGGCAAACAATTTACTCTTTTGCCTCTTTAATTTATACTTCTTCATTAAATCACTGCCTTAAATTTATCGCTCGCTCATAAATTGTAAGTTTTATAGATGTTGAGTTGCTATGTCTTTAATTAAAGTAGTAACTCTCTGACAGCAGACGTTAGACTTGTTTAGTTTAAAGATACAGAGTAGAAACAGACCCTTCTGCCCATAGAATCCATGCTGACCAGTGATCATCCGTACACCAGTTCTATCCTACATTCTAGGGACAATTTACAGAGCCCATTCAGTAGTTTAGCTTAATTTGGAGATATGGCGTGAAACAGGCACTTCAGCCCACCAAGTTCATGTCTACCTGCGATCCCCGAACACTAATGGCCCTGTCCCACTGTACAAGTTAAGTCAAGAGTTCCCCCGAGAAGGCGTCCACTTCATAGACACCAAGAGCTGGAGTCACTCAGCGGGTCCCTGGAGTTACTCCAGCTTTTTGCGTCCATCTTCGGTTTAAACCAGCATCCGCAGTTCCTTCCCACACAAGGTGTAAAGTTTAAGAGAGAACTGCAGAAGTTGGAAAAATCGAAGGGAGACAAAAATGCTGGAGAAACTCAGCGGGTGAGGCAGCATCTTTGGAGAGAAGGAATAGGTGGACATTTAAAGAGGGGCCGATTAACCTGCAAACCCGCACGTATTTGAGATGTGGGAGGAAACAGAGAGTTGTGAGTGTGGAATTCTCTGCCTCAGAGGTCGGTGGAGGCCGGTTCTCTGGATACTTTAAAGAGAGAGCTAGATAGGGCTCTTGAAGATAGCGGAGTCAGGGGATATGGGGATAAGGCAGGAACGGGGTACTGATTGGAGATGATGAGCCATAATCACATTGAATGGCGGTGCTGGCTCGAAGGGCCGAATGGCCTACTCCTGCACCTAATGGCTATTGTCTATGTCTATACTCTATCTCAACTGGAAGCAGGTTTTGATTTTGGTATTTATTAGAAGAATCTATTCCCTATTTTCTGTTTCTTATTATTAGTTTTGTCTTCATAGCTGTTTATATTCTCGCAGGCATTAAGACTCTGCAAATTCTTGCGACTTTCTGCTCTCAATATTAAGTTATCCCTTACCCTTCAGTCATCTATCACTTTCTTTTCCTTCAAAGGATATTTCTTTTCTCTTTCTATTACATTAAATTCATGAAGAATTTCCACAGGTTTCTCCTCAGCAGTTTGTGAGCCTGTCATCTAATGTTAGGGTTAATCTTGCATAAGTTTAGAATCTTGGGAGCTGCTCCCAATTTCTCCTTTAAAAGATTGCACATATCACCGTGTTGTGATCATGAAAACCAAGGCTGTGGTGCTGACTCCTGCGCGCGCTCATCTCTACAGATCGGGCCTGGACTCAGCACGTAGATACAATCGCAAAGAAAGCCCAACAATGCCCCTACGTCCTTCGACGATCGCGGAGATTGGGCATGTCCATGAACACCCACTCGAACGTCTACAGGTGTACGGTAGAGAGCATATTGGCTGGTTGGTAGGTTGAAGAAGGAGTCTGAAGAAGGGTCTCGACCCGGAACGTCACCTATTCCTTCGCTCCATAAATGCTGCCTCATCCGCTGAGTTTCCCCAGCATTTTTGTCTACCTTCGATTTTTTTCCAGCATCTGCAGTTCTTTCTTAAACATATTGACTGGTTGCATCACTGTGGTCACAGGGAGAACATGCAAACTCCGTACAGACAGCACCCGAGGTCAGGATCGAACCCGGATCTCTGGCGCTGTAAGGCAGCAACTCTGCCGCTGCACCACTATCCCTGTAGCTCAGGCCCTCGCGTCCTGGCAACATCCTTGTAAATCTTCTCTCCAGGTTGCCTCTGTGCCTGTGTGTTTCACGGGGAGGTAGGTCCTGTATGACACGGTCAAAATCTCTACCCAATTCATGTTATGCCGGATAATGACATGGATTATTGGTGTCCACAAAATCAAGTTTATTTAGTTTGGAGATACGGCGCAGAAACAGGCCCTTCGATCCACCGAGTCTGTGCCTACCAGCGATCCCCGCACATTAACACTACCCCTACACACACCAGGAACAATTTACACTTACACCAAGCCAATTATTCTACAGACCTGCACGTCTTTGGAATGTGGGAGGAAACCAAAGACCTCGGTGAAAACCCACTTGGTCACGGGGAGAACGTGCAAACTCCGTACAGATAGCACCCGTAGTCAGGATCGAACTCGGGTGCCTGGCGCAGCAAGCCCTGTAAGGCAGTACCTCTACCTCCGCGCCACCCGAGTTAAAGGAGCCTTGTGGAAGGAATATTTTAATTTCAATTCAACTAATATTGCTAAACCAAGCTTGTTTGCTCAGCCAGGGATTTTGTCTCCAGCACTGAAACGTCACCTATCCATGTTCCCCACAGATGCTGCCTGACCCGCTGAGTTACTCCACACTCTGTGAAACGTCACCTATCCATGTTCTCCACAGATTGCTGCCTGACCCGCTGAGTTTACTCCAGCACTCTGTGAAACGTCACCTATCCATGTTCCCCACAGATGCTTTGCCTGACCCGCTGAGTTACTCCAGCACTCTGTGAAACGTCACCTATCCATGTTCTCCACAGATGCTGCCTGACCCGCTGAGTTACTCCAGCACTCTGTGAAACGTCACCTATCCATGTTCTCCACAGATGCTGCCTGACCCGCTGAGTTACTCCAGCACTCTGTGAAACGTCACCTATCCATGTTCTCCACAGATGCTGCCTGACCCGCTGAGTTACTCCAGCACTTTGCGCCTTTTTCGTAAACTAGCATCGTAAACCAGTAAGTAAGTAAGTAAGTACGTAAGTACGTTTATTGGCAATTTATTCACATACAAGGAATTTGCCTTGGTGCTCCGCCCACAAGTAACAACACGACATACAGTGACAGTTACGAATGACTCAGAAAACACTAAACATTAATAATAATAAAACATTAATGATCTACAGTTCCTTGTGTCCTCATTTATCTCTTTTTCATCTTCCTTGACACTTACTCCACCCATCTGCCATCAACACAGCGACCACCTCACCTGACCAAACGTCTTTTCCCACACCCACCTCTCTTTTCCACCTTCCTCCGACCTTCTGCCATCAGTCTGAAGAAGGGCCCCACCCGAAACGTCGCTTGCCCATTCCCTCCATGGATGCTGCCTGACCCGCTGAGTTGGTAGGAAGGAACTACAGACGCTGGTTTCAACCGAAGATAGACACAAAATGCTGGAGTAACTCTGCGGGAGAGGCAGCATCTGTGGATTCCTTCTCCCCAGGGATGCTGCCAGTCCCGTCGAGTTACTCCAGCATTTTGTGTCTATCCTCCAGCACCTCGTGTTTTACTCGTCATAATTGTCCCTGATTGCAGCATGTTTTCTTCTGAACAGCAGCAAACAAAACAGCCTCGGGCTGCTATCCATTATCACACGAACAAGACGGAGAAACTCTCTAATAAGTAAACACCTTTAACTAAGGTGTTGCAGCTGAAACGCGTCTTGGTATCAAATGACACGAATCAGAACAATTTGTAACAGAACAGATTTCAACTTTTCTTTATGCTCTGATGGTCACAAAGTTTATGTTTTTTTCCTGGCGTGGTTGGTAAATGACGGAACGTAAAATGCTGGTTTGTGTCGTATGTTCTTTGTTTTGCTTCCCCAATGATCAAACAGAGCTTTGACGGAGCATCTTGTAATAAACAGAGTCATTACTGTTATGAACAGAACAACACAGGAACAAGGCCCTTTGGCCCACAATTGGTGGGTTAACATATGATGAACGTTTGACGGCCCTGTGCCTGTAGTCAATAGACAATAGACAATAGAGGCCATTCGGCCCTTCGAGCCATTCAATGCGATCATGGCTGATCATCCCCAATCAGTACCCCGTTCCTGCCTTCTCCCCATATCCCTTGACTCCACTATTTTTAAGAGCCCTATCTAGCTCTCTGTTGAAAGTATCCAGAGAACCGGCCTCCATTGCCCCATGAGGCAGAGAATTCCACAGACTCACAACTCTCTGTGAGAACAAGCCAAAGACATTCAGGTTTGTAGGTTAATTGGCTTTGATTGCAAATTGTAAATTGTCCCTCGTGTGTAGGATAAACATAGAAACATAGAAAACAGGTGCAGGAGTAGGCCATTCGGCCCTTCGAGCCTGCACCGCCATTCAATATGATCATGGCTGATCATCCAACTCAGTATCCCGTACCTGCCTTCTCTCCATACCCCCTGATCCCTTTAGCCACAAGGGCCACATCTAACTCCCTCTTAAATATAGCCGATGAACTGGCCTCAACTACCTTCTGTGGCAATGAATTGGCCTCAACTATCTTCTGTGGTGTTCTAGAGTACAGCATGATCACGTATTGGCATGCACTTATTGGGCCGAAGGGCCTGTTTCCATGCTGTATCTCGAAAGTAAAGTCTTAAAGCTATGCCCTGTAGTCTTCGACGTTTTTAACCCTGAGATGCTGTAAAAATAACCTCCTCCTTGCATCATCAGTAAAACATAAAAATCTTAATATTGCAGCAGTTATGGGCCTGCCCCACTTAGGCTATTTTTAGGTGACTGCCGGCGACTGTCCTAGTCGTAGCCGGTCCCCGAAAAACCGGCGACTGGACCCCCCTACGACATAAAATTTGAAATCGAATCATTTGGCGGGTTGAGACGAGAGTCGATTTCCAAAATCAGTTTTATTAAGAAAACGACAAAATCAACGGTGTAACACAACACGGCCAATACAAAGGTCAAACCACAACGGTGGTCGAGAATGACTGAAGGGGTATCGCCCAGAAAGCACGCAAACACCAACCCCTTTCCATAGTCATGCCAGTGAAGCAACTGACCGCAGGGTTAGATTACTCGCGGGCACCAGCAAGTGCCGCTGCCATCATTTCTTTAACAACAAAACCTACGTCATCCCGGCGACAACTGCGACAGCACCCACGTCAGGACACGTCAAGCTACGCTCATTGGCGTCAAACCCACCGTCGCCGACTGTCTCCGAAAAATGTTCAACATGTTGAAAATCCAGCGGCGACCAGAAAGACGCTACGACTGTTTGGGCGACTGAGGAGACGACTCACGACCATACGGGCGACACCCCGGCAACCATGTGGCGACAGCCTAGTCGCCTGTAGTCGCCTAAAAAGTAGCCTAGGTGGGACAGGCCCATTACAGATCGCAGTCCCATGATAGATTTGTAGATGAAGCTTCAATCTCAGGCTATTTTGTGGCTACCAGCCATTAAAACCCATTAAGAGTCACGTAACGTGGCGAGGAATATCAGTGTAGCTGTGCAATTCAATGATGCACTACTATTTATGCTCTCTGCTTAGTATTACATTGCACAGATCGTTATTTGTCACTTTGGAGTGAAGGGAAAAACAGATCCATTTTTGCCATTAACAGGAGGAATCACTTTACAAATAAAAGTGGAATATAAGGTCATGAAGTAATAGGAGCAGAATAGGGGCAGGAGCACAGCCAACCAAACTGCACATCAGCCACTGCTGAATGGCAAAGGCACCACCAAGTCCATCAGGAAGCAAAAACTAGATCACACTAAATACACCAGAGACCCGGTCTTGATAAAACCACATGTGATATGCTGAGAGAATGGTGCGGTTGGGCTTGTTGAAACATATAAAATTATTAAGGGTTTGGACACGCTAGAGGCAGGAAACATGTTCCCGACATCCAAATCCAACTTTTCTGTCCTGGGCCTCCTCCATGGCCAGAGTGAGTCCCACTGTAAATTGGAGGAGCAGCATCTCATATTTCGCTTGGGTAGTTTACACCCCACCAGTATGAACATTGACTTCTCTAATTTCGGGTAGTCCTTGCTTTCTCCCTCTTTCACCTCCCCTTCCCAGCTCTCCCACAGCCCACTGTCTCCGCCTTCTCCCCACGCCCACATCAGTCTGAAGAAGGGTCTCGACCCGAAACGTCACCTATTCCTTCACTCCATAGATGATGCCTCGCCCGCTGAGTTTCTCCAGCATTTTTTATCTACCTCCAAAATCAAAGGATCTTTGTCGAGAAAGGGAAGGAAACGTGGGAGATGGCGAAGGCGGAAGAACGGCCTCCCTCATGGAAGCGTTCTGGCACCCAACATCTACGCCAATGACCAACTAACTGATTTGGTAACTCGGCGTTTCATCTATGCTGACGATCTCTATATAACAGTACAGGGTACACAGTTCCAAGATGTTGAGGCAATGCTGACAGAGGCACTCAAGTCAAGTCAACTCTATTTGTCACATACACACACAAGATGTGTAGTGAAATGAAAGTGGCAATGCCTGAGGGATTGTGCAAAACAACGGAACAACAGAACAGAACAGAACCAGTATTTACATTAAAAAAAAAGACACAACTATTTACTCTCCGGTGAGACCAGAGTTTACAGTCCTGACGGCGTGTGGGAAGAAACTCCGTCTCATCCTCTCTGTTTCCGCAGCGTGACAGCGGAGGCGCTTGCCTGACCGTAGCGGCTGGAACAGTCCGTTGCTGGGGGGGTAGGGGTCCTTCATGATCTTGCTGGCTCTGGATCTGCGCCTCCTGGTGTATCGGTCCTGCAGGGGGGGGGAGTGTAGTTCCCATGGTGCGTTCGGCCGAACGCACTACTCTCTGCAGAGCCTTCCTGTCCTGGGCAGAGCTGTTCCCAAACCAGATCGTGATGTTACCGGACAAGATGCTTTCGACAGCCCCAGAGTAGAAGCACTGAAGGATCCTCAGAGAGACTCTGAATTTCCTTCGCCCGCAATGGGTGATGTTTCGTGTCAAGACCCTTCCTTCAGACTGAAGAAGGGTCTCGACACGAAACGTCACCCATTGCTTCTCTCCAGAGATGCTGCCGGTCCCACTGAGTTACTCCTCCAGCATTTTGTGTCCATCTTCAAATGACGGCACGCGCTCCAGACGGCTGTGCGGACGCGTGAAGACGGCCGTGACCTTCGCGGGACCGTCGCGCCTCAACGCGACGACGAGGTCGCGTAATTAGCGTGCCAAGGTCACGTAAGTGGGACAGGGGCTTAAGATCCAAATACTTTATTAGCGTTACAGCGTAGGTAACTTCATCTTAATACGTAACCCAAGACTGAAGGAGAAAGGGCTGAGAAGCTTTCTGTTAAACTAGTGGGCGTGGCTACAAAGTATGACATACCATGAGTGACATTGATCTACAACACCCGGCCGCTGCTGCTTAACATTCAAGGCACATGGGGGGCACCCGCAACAACATGTTGAACACACTCCCCACCAACAAATGGGGTGCCAACCCACAGCAGTACGCACTACAGCCTTAGCACCCTGCTTCTCTGCTGCAGAATACATACGCCTGCCCTGCTTGGGAGAGACCGACACATGCAAAGAAGGTGACCCATCCTTGAATGCCAGCTGCCGTATCATCACTGGTTGTCTCCGATCTACGGACATAAACAACATCTACCGACTGGCTGGCATCGGTCCCCCCGACATCAGGAGAGCTGTCGCAAGTAGGACAGAGCATCTGAAACAACTGACCGTCGATCGGCACCCATTACACAACCATATGCCCCCTCCTTGGTGATTAAAATTCCGTAAGAGCTCCCTAACCAGCGTCACCCCATTGGAAACAAAAACAACAGCAACTGAAGCTCGCCTCCAGATGTGGAAGAACAGACTAGCCGCTGTCCCTATTTCCACCAGGATGGGCATCCCAGCAGCAGAGCGCTTACCACCAGGTGCTGATGAAAACTGGCGGAACTGGACATGTCTCAACCGACTGCGAACCGGGGTCGGGCGGTCAAGGGTGACAATGCACAAGTGGGGCTACATCGAGGGTAGAACAACCTGTGACTGTGGCACACAGACCCGGACAATGCAACACCTACTGCAATGCCCGTTGCTGGATCATCCACGTACTACTGCAGACCTCCAAGAGCGCTACGATGTGCGTAAAGGCAGATTATTATCTAAATGGTGTCAAGTTGGGAAATGGGGAAGTACAACGGGATCTGGGAGTCCTTGTTCATCAGTCTTTGTTTTGCATGCAATCCAAACAGATCAGATAATACCGGACATAAACACAAACAAGTGAAACTCCAGTACAATAGGTAGAGCAAAGGGGAAGATACAGAGTGCAGAATATAGTTCTCAGCATTGTAGCGCATCAGTTCCAGAGACAAAGTCCAACGTCCGCAATGGGGTAGAGGTGAATCGGACAGTGCCCTAGCTTGTGGAAGGAATGTTCAGAAGCCAGATATCAGGTGAATGGATTGAAAGATACTGCATGGAAACAGGCCCTTCAGCCCATCGCCTCTACACTGACCATTGATCATCCGTTCACACTAGTTCTGTGTGATTCCACCTTCTCATTCACTCACCCCACACTAGGATCAATCCTTACAGCTCCAAACCTACCAGCCTACATGTCTTTGGGATGTGGGAGGAAACCGGAGCACCCAGAGGAAAACCACATGGTCACAGGGAAAACGTGCAAACTCCGTACAGACTGCACCCGGGGTCGGGATCGAAACTGGGTCTCTGGTGCAGTCAGGCATCAGCTCTACCTGCTGCCCTAATTTGTGGCTGAAAGGTGTGTAACGGCAAGCAAGGAGTCTTAAAATGTGAAAAATAAATCCAGTTCCTGGAAAAGACTTATTAACGTAAGCCACAGAGGGTAGTTGAGGGTAACATGCCACAGAGGGTAGTTGAGGCCAGTTCATTGGCTATATTTAAGAGTGAGTTGGATGTGGCCCTTGTGGCTAAGGGGATCAGAGAGTATGGAGAGAAGGCAGGTACGGGATACTGAGTTGGATGATCAGCCATGATCATATTGAATGGCGGTGCAGGCTCGAAGGGCTGAATGGCCTACTCCTGCACCTAATTTCTATGTTTCTATGTTTCTATGTAAGCCCAGGGTGAAAGTTCTTATCGTATAGAGATGTATAACATCATAAGAGGAATAGATCGGGTAAATGCACTGAACCTCTTGCCCAGAGTAGGGGAATCGGGGACCAGAGGACATTGGTTCAAGGTGAAGGGGAATAGATTTAATAGGAATCTGAGGGGTAACTTTTTCACACAAAGGGTGGTGGGTGTATGGAACAAGCTGCCAGAGGAGGTAGTTGAGGCTGGGACTATCCCAACGTTTAAGACACAGTTAGACAGGTACATGGATAGGACAGGTTAGGAGGGATATCGACCAAACGCGGGCAGGTGGGACTAGTGTAGCTGGGCCTGTTTCCACACTGTATCACTCTATGACTCTAAAGAGTTAAATTTCCTGGCAAAGTAAACGCAGCGAGCGAGCGAGCGAGCTGCATGGGCTTCACATTGCTGTGGGAACCACAGGTCAGCGGTTGCCATGGTTGCCTGTGAGTTTATTATGCGACAACTCACACACACATCACACACGCAGCAAACATCTCAACAGCTCATAAACCATGTCAGCGCTCAGACGCATCCAGTGAAACAACACAGAAACAGACCCTTCGGCCCAACTCGCACATGCCGCCAGGCTCAAGAGTCCTTGGTAAAAGGCTTTGACTGTCTACCCCATCTATGAGTCTCGGAATTTTACACACTTCTATCATCTCTCCCTCAACCTCTGACATTCCAGGGAAAACAATCCCAGTTCATCCAACCACTCCTTGAGGCTGAAACCCTCTAAACCCTGTTTTAATATCATGTGCCCCCAAACGGAACAGTGAAATTCTTACTTGCAGTAGCACAGCAGATATGTAAACATAGTATTCTGTAAACATAGCATTCAACTACAAAAAAGCTTGGTATGTATTTGTGTATCTACTGTGTATTCAGAAAGTATTCCGACCCCTTCACGTTTTCCACATTTTGTTACGTTACAGTCTTATTTTAAAATGGATTACATTTTTTAAATCATCAAATCTACACACAATACCCCAGAATGAAGAAGCGAAAATGGGTGTTTAGAAATTTTTGCAAAGGGGGTGCAGGATGGTGGTGTGGGGGCAGTGGGGGGGGTGTGGTGGGGGGGTACCCGCGAATGGGCATCTTGGCCAGGCCCAGGAGCGAACCGTCAAGGAGATCCCCCACCCCGCCCCCCGTCCCCGATCGACCCTCCCCACTCCCTGCCTAAAGGGCCTGTCCCACTTGCATGCGACTGCATGCGTATGGTGCGACCAAATGGAAGCGGAGTTCACGCTAAGTTCGCACTATGCTCGCGCTAAGTTCGCGCGTGACGTAATTTACGTCATACTCACCAATCAGCTGGGCAGGAAGCGGGCCGACTGAATTTGGGCGTCGCACGGCGTCGGGCGGTGAAGTCATCGCGCAACGCCACGCACTAGGCGTACGCCGTCAAGACGCTGCGTACGACATCAAGATACTGCGTACGCCCTTAATGCGCCTGCAGGCCGACAGGCCGTTGGCGCGCGGAATTTTCGGACAGTGCGGGATTTTCGGAGCCCCGCGCGATGTCTGGACCAGCCCTGCACAACTCCATACGCCTCCGCGCTTTGAAGTGGGATCAGACCCGGGCGGCCCGTACGCGTCAAGCGACCACGTTTGGTCGCGCCAGACGCATGCAATCGCATGCAATCGCATGCAAGTGGGACAGGCCTTTTATGCCCAAACACCATTATCGTGGGACTAAAATGCAGCCAGAACTTGAGGAGCAGCCCCTTCAGATATTGGTACAGGGGCAGCAACCTCACACACTCCATATACGCATGGAACACAGTCTCTACCTCGCCGCAGAAAATACCAGTGGCCGGCGAACCCGTAAACTGGCCCTCTGCAATACTCTCTCTCCACCCCTCTCCCTCTCCCTCTCCCTCTCGCTCTCCCTCTCGCTCTCCTTCTCCCCCACCCCCTCTCCCCCACCCCCTCTCCCCCCACCCTCGCTCCCTCTCCCTCTCCCTCTCCCTCTCCCCCCTCCCCCTCCCTCTCCCTCTCCCTCTCCCTCTCCCCTCCCCCTCCCCCCCTCTCCCTCTCCTCCTCTCCCCCTCTCTCCATCTCCCTCTCTCCCTCCCTCCTCCTCTCTCCCTCTCTCCCTCCCTCTCCCCCTCTCCCTCCTCTATGGCTGCTCTGGCCAGGCCCTCTCATAGATGAACTGAGGCCCGGGCCAATTTCAATTTTAGAGGCCCCCAAACCAAGATCAAGCAGAGGCCCCTCAATTTTAGAGGGCCCCAAATCAAGATCCTTTTGATGCAGACTGGCATGAGGCTCATGACAAATGTCCCTCGTTGCCCCTCACCACCGGGCTGCCGTTGGCAGCCCCTCCTTCAGCTGCGGTTACCGTTGGCAATGTCCCGTTGTGATGTCATTGTGGCAGTGGGCAGTTTGAGAGCCCATTGTGATGGTGCACTGTGAGTGGAATTGTGACATTGTCATTTGAAGCTGCTGAAAAAGGCTCTCTGTGTGAAGCGGTTTTTGGCTTTTTTTTAAACTTTAATCGCAAATAACTTTTGAAATAGAGCATGAAATCTGAAGTGAACCTGATGAGGTTGTGGAGGGGAAAAATGTGAGTAAGAATATGTAAAAATGTAAGCGTTAGCGCGTAGCGTTTTGAGGAAGATATGATGAATACATACAGGCACACACACAAACACACAAGATCAAACTTTTATAGGTATAGGGATATATATGTGTGTGTGTGTGTATACACACACATATATATGCACACAATATATACACATATTTATATGTGTGTGTATATATGTAAAAGAAAAACAGAAGTAAACAAACAATAATAATGCAAAATGAAAAATAATGCCCACAAGTCTCTGTAGTTCGGAAGCTATTTGGAGGTTGCAGTGTTTAATAGCCTGATGGCTGTCGGGAAGAAGCTGTTCCTGAACCTGACATCGGCCTCTGTGACTGAGATTGTAATACCATCAGGGGTTATGGGATCTGGGACAATACATCCATATAACAACCATATAACAATTACAGCACGGAAACAGGCCCTCTCGGCTCTTCCAGTCCGTGCCGACCATTTGTTTTCCCCTAGTCCCATCTACCTGCACTCAGACCATACCCCTCCATTCCCTTCACGTCCATATACCTATCCACTTTACTTTTAAATGTTAAAATCGATCCTGCCTCCACCACGTCTGCTGGAAGCTCATTCCACACAGCCACCACCCTCTGAGTAAAGAAGTTCCCCCTCACGTTACCCCTAAACTTCTGTCCCTTAATTCTCATGTCATGCCCTCTTGTTTGAATCTTCCCTACCCTCAATGGGAAAAACGTATCCACGTTAACTCTGTCTATCCCTTTCATCATTTTAAAGACCTCAATCAAGTCCCCCCTTAACCTTCTGCGCTCCAAAGAATAAAGACCTAACTTGTTCAACCTTTCTCTGTAACATAGTTGCTGGAACCCTGGCAACATTCTAGTAAATCTCCTCTGTACTCAACAGAACACATCAGTGTTCTCCCTGTCAAAGCGTGCGTACAACGCATTGAGCTCATCTGGGAGTGATGCTTCACTGACACTCAGAAGCATAGACAATAGGTGCAGGAGTAGGCTGTTCGGCCCCTCAAGCCAGCACCGCCATTCAATGTGATCATGGCTGATCATCCAAAATCAGTTCCCTGTTCCTGCTTTTCCCCCCATATCCCTTGATTCCGTTAGCCCTAAGATCTATATCTAACTCTCTCTTGATACAAATGGCCTTCGGGCGCGGAGTGGGATGTGGGTTGGCGGATCGAGTCAGTCGAGGGTGACGGAGTCTGGGGGTTACATGGATCGGGGGCCGCTCCAGCACATCGAGCGCCTGGACCGGACTTTGGACTTTTTGTAAATGACGCCAAAATATGGAGCCTCGTTGTAGAGAAGGTACACAGACACCTTAAAGCCTTCACTACTTTATTAAGCATACATTATACATAGCCCTGGCTGTACGTGGTCTGTCACGATCACTAGAGAGAGAGCTAGGGGCGTGTGGGTTACAATTATACTAACTGGTGGGGGGGTGGTTAGCATGGACATCGTTACTATCAATTAAAGGTGTACACACATATCATCTACATCCTTCCTCTACCAAAACAAACAGTGAGTGACAGGGCGACCACGTCTCATGCGCCAGGGTGAGTTGCAAATAGTAAAGCACAGGGATACAGGATCACACGTAATCGCCGTAACGGACCGGCGGCCTGATCAGGCGACCAGAACCGGGTCCGCACCTCGCCATCATCTCCTTCCCCGACGGGAACAAGCGGGGATGCAGCGGCATGGTGGGGGCTGCGGACAGGTGAACCCCTTGGCGATGAAGGCATCGGGGGGGGGACGGCGAAGAGAAAGGGCGAGGAAGCCGGAGAAAGCGGGACTGCAGCCGGGAGGCGTTCAGGAGGAAGACGAGGGGAGGTTGGCCCCAGAGGAACGGGCAAAGCACAGGGCCGCGACAGTGGCAGCGGGGGGGCATACGGAGCCGCCGGGGGAGGGAGAGGCTCGTTCACGAGCTGGAGATGCTGGCGGGACCGGCGGTACACCCTTCCGTCGTGGTTGACAAGGTACGAACGAGTGGAACCGGCAGAACCGACGACCACGGCCAGCCTGGAACGGCCAGAAGGGGACCGCATACGGACGACCTGGCCGGGGAGAAGAGGGCAGAGGACACGGCAGGACCTGTTGTGGGAACGCTTCTGGATACTGTGTTTTTTGGCAATGCGTTTCCGGACCAAGGCAGGTTTAAAGACGGAGGGGGACAGGGACTGCTGAGACACCGGGACCGTGGGCCTCGTGACTCGGGACATGAGTCGCTGAGCCGGGAGGAGGCCATGTGTATCGGCTTGTTGAGGATGGTGACCAGAGGCTGGTGGTCCGTCTCGACAGTGAAGCAGTTGCCCAGGATATAGTCTTTGAATTTGGAGCATCATGCGCTGGAGCCGAGAGGCACCCCTGAACCCGCTGGCCGAATTCCCGGACCGGTTTGACTCGAAGCTGGGGAAGTTGCCCTGCAGCTACAGGATTGCCCTCAATCCCGACATCACGCCGGTCGTCCGTCCCCCGCACCGTGTGTCCTTTGCCATGAGGGGCAAGGTCGAGTCTGCTCTTCGCGAGATGGTGGCCACGGGCATCCTGGCGCCAGTAACGGACTCCACCCGGTGGGTTTCCACTATGGTTGTCGCTGCGAAGAAAGACAAGAGCGAAATACGGATCTGCATCAACCCCAAGGACTTGAACTTGGCCATCAGGCGCCCGCACTATCCCATGCGGACGGTGGAGGATGTTGCTGCACAGGTCGAGTGTTCTCGGTTCTTGATGCCAAGAGTTCGTTCTGGCAGATACCTCTAGACGAGCGGTCCTCGCACCTGACGACGTTCAGCATGCCCTTTGGCAGGTATCGCTTCCTCCGCATGCCGTTTGGGATCAACTCTGCCAGCGAAGTGTTCCAAAGGACCATGGAACAACTGTTTGCTGGACTTCCGTGTGCCATCATTGTCGACGACATCCTGGTTTACGGGAAGAATTTCGCTGAGCACGACCACCACCTTCGCCAGGTGCTGCAGCGGGCCCGGGAGGTCAACCTGAAGCTCAACCCGAAGAAGTGCCGATTCCGGGTCCCTGAGGTCACCTACGTGGGGCATGTCTTCACTGCATCGGGGCTGAAGCCCGACCCGCAGAAGACTGCGGCAATATCCGAGATGCCTGCACCTGCTCACGTGCCTGGCCTGCAGCGCTTCTTGGGCATGGTCAACTACCTGGGAAAGTTCATCCCCGACCTGAGCGAACTGAGTGCCCCTCTGCGGGATCTGGTGAAAAAGGACACTGCCTGGGCCTGGTTCCTGCAACACCAGCGAGCATTTGACACCCTCAAATCTAAGCTGATCAGCATGCCAACGCTGAAGTACTTCGACCTCCAGCGCCCCATCGTTCTCACGTGTGATGCATCTAAGTTTGGCCTCGGGGCCGCCTGCCTGCAGATCCATGACGGGGTGCAACTGCCTGTGTCCTACGCATCCCACTTCTGACACCATGTAGAGAAGGTACACAGACACCTTAAAGCCTTCACTACTTTATTAAGCATACATTATATATAGCCCTGGCTGTACGTGGTCTGTCACGATCACTAGAGAGAGAGCTAGGGGCGTGTGGGTTACATTTATACTAACTGGTGGGGGAGTGGTTAGCATGGACATCGTTACTATCAATTAAAGGTGTACACACATATCATCTACACTCGTGCACGTGTGATCTATGCTAAACGGATTTCACTCTGTAGCGCTAACTCGTGGCGATAGAGCTCCATTGATCCGTTGAGCATAAAGAGAATGCATAGGCAGGAACTACAGATGCCGTTAATACCGAAGATAGACACAAAATGCTGAAGTAATTTAGGGGGACAGGCAGCATCTCTGGAGAGAAGGAATGGGTCAGAAGAAGGGTCTCATTTTGTGTCTATCTTGAGCATAAAGGGAGATTAGCTACTCTCTCTATTGGTCTTATGCAGAGCCTAGTGACTAGAATTGGAATTGCATCGCATTAGGTTTCTAAGAGATAGGAGTAGAATTAGGCCATTCGGCTCATCAAGTCTACTCTGCCATTCAATCATGGCTGATCTATCTCTCCCTCCTAACCCCGTTCTCCTGATAACAGTTGGGAAGAAACTGTCCCTGAATCTGGAGGTGTGCGTTGTCACACTTCTATTCCTCTTGCCTGATGGGAGAAGGGAGAAGAGGGAGTGACCATGGTGCGACTGGTCCTTGATGATGCTGCTGGCCTTGCCGAGGCAGCGTGCGGTGTAGATGGAGTCAATGGAAGGGAGGTTGGTTTGTGTGATGGTCTGGGCTGCGTCCGCAATTCTCTGCAATTGTAACATGTAGGAAGGATCTGCAGATGCGGGTTTACACCAAAAATGGACGCAAAGTGCTGGAGTAACTCAGCAGGACAGGCAACATACATGGAGAGAAGGAATGGGCGACTTTTCGGGTCAAGACCCTTTTTGGGACTTCAGTAATTGTAATTGTTGAAGCAGGGACACCACACGTTCTTTAACAAAAAGTTTTCAAAAATAATCGGATTCGTGGCAAAGCCATCAAAAATAATTTATCTTTTTAGTTTAGTTTAGTTTAGAGCTACAGCGCGGAAAAACGTCCTTCCACCCACCGGGTGCGCGCCGACCGGCGATCCCCGCACACTAACACTATCCTACACCCACTAGGGACAATTTTTACATTTACCAAGCCAATTAACCTAGAAACCTGTGTGTCTTTGGAGCGTGGGAGGAAACCAAAGATCTCGGAGAAAATCTACGCAGGTCACGGGGAGAACGTACAAACCATACAGACGGGTCCCGCAGTCGGGATCGAACCCGGGTCTCCGGTGCTGCATTCGCTGTCAGGCAGCAACTCTACCGCTGCGCCACTGTGACTGCCCTATGATGCTTAGATTTATCCGGTGCTTAGATTTATTTTAGAAGTTTGTGTAACAGCATCTAGAAGACACTTGGACAGGTACATGGGTAGCAGAGGTTTAGAGGATCTATCTTGGTCAGCATGAACAATTTGAGTTTGGGGCACTTCTTCCCACTGCATTTTCACGTTGCCGTCACAGGCTGGAATAAAAGATAATTGTTCATGAGTATACTATTACAAAAGAAAATGTCCTACTCATTTGAACTCCTAAACCAGTAGGACTCTCCAGCAAGGGAACCCGGTGTTACTGAGAGGAAACTCTTTGCATCTCCCCTGGGCTCCACATAGATCTGTGCAGCACAGTGGCGTGGCAGTAGAGTTGCTGCCTCACAGCGCTAGAGACCCGGGTTCGATCCTGACTCCGGGCACTGTCTGTACGGAGTTTGTGCGTTCACCCCGTGACCTGCGTGGGTTTTCTCCGAGATCTTCAGTTTGCTCCAACACTCCAAAGAAACTTCACAGGTTTGAAGGTTAATTGGCTTGGTTTGAATGTCAAATTGTCCCTAGTGTGTCGGATGGTGTTAGTGTGCGGGGATCGCTGGTTGTCGTGGACTCGGTGGGCCGAAGGGCCTGTTTCTGCGCTGTATCTCTAAACTAAACCAAACTAACCTAAACGACAGTATAGGAACGGGCCCTTTAGCTCACAACGTCTGAGCCGAACCTGATGCCAAGTTAAACTGACCTTATCTGCCCGCAGGTAATGAATATCACTCTATCCCCTACACTTCCCTTGCGAATATCTAAAAGTCTCTTAAATGTCACTATTGTACCTGCCACCACCACCACCCCTGGCAGCGTGTTGCATGATGCTCAACCAAAGAAAAATGATTATAATGGGGGCCCCCCATCAATGTGCATTAATATAATAACATGAATGGGATGCAAGCAGAAGCCTCCTCGTGGCACATCCCGGGCTATGCTGACAACAGGGACTGTACCACAGTGACTGACTGAAGTAGCCAATTCTGCAACCACCGACCATCAGCCGTCACTGACAGACCGGAAAGACGTGGTGTAGAAGGTGGCCGGACACGAGGAAGTAGATAACATTAATGTGTGGCGCTGGCATGACCAACGTGGCGCTGCGTACTCTGTCCTTGCAGGCAAAGATACTAGAGCATGATGGTAATCACGAAGCCGGTTCCTAAGATGGCGCTAAAAATGGAGGCAGTGCGGCGTAGGTTCACGAGATTGATCTTTGGGATGGCGGGACTGTCATATCAGGAAAGATTGAAAAGACTAGGTTTGTATTCACTAGAGTTTAGAAGGATGAGGGGGAATCTTATAGAAAGATATAAAATTATAAAAGGACTGGACAAGCTAGATGCACGAAAAATGTTCCCAATGTTGGGCGAGTCCAGAACCAGGGGCCAGAGTCTTAGAATAAAGGGGAGGTCATTTAAGACTGAGGTGAGAAAAAACTTTTTCACCCAGAGAGTTGTGAATTTGTGGAATTCCCTGCCACAGAGGGCATTGGAGGCCAAGTCACTGGATGGATTTAAGAGAGAGTTAGATAGAGCTCTAGGGGCTAGTGTAATCAAGGGATATGGGGAGAAGGCAGGCACGGGTTATTGATAGGGGATGATCAGCCATGATCACAATGAATGGCGGTGCTGGCTCGAAGGGCCGAATGGCCTCCTCTTGCACCTATTGTCTATGTTTCTATGTTTCTAAATTACCCATGACCTACTACGGCTTTTTCGCCGAGTGACCATCTTGCTCTTGCTCTAGTATCTTTGCCCCCAACTCTCTGTGTAAAAAAAACTTGCCCGGCACATCTCCATTAAGCTTTCCTCCTCTCCCCTTATCACCATGCCCTCTAGTGTTGGACCTTTCCACTCTGGGGAAAAGAGGTTCTGACTGGCCAGCCTCTCAATGCCTCTCATTATGTAATATACTTCTATCAGTTCTTAACTCAACCTCTGACTTGGTGGCAGCATTGCATGCATCATCAGCCATGCCCAGCTAAAATCGTAGTGGCGGTGCTGGCTCGAAGGGCCGAATGGCCTACTCCTGCATCTTTTGTCCATTGTCTATTGGAGTTTGTCACCCCAAAATAACCGAGGGGGACCAATATCCTGGCAGGGAGATTTGCAAAGGCTACTGGGGAGACTTTAAACTAGAAAGGCTGGGGGGGAGGGACTCGGGTAGAGGGGGCTAGGGGTCAGGGTGTGGGGCAAGAGGCAGAGAAGGGAAACACTCAGACCCAAAATGTAGGTGAGAAAGATGAAAAAGATAATAGACAGAGAATAAGGGATAGTGGGTTTCTAAAATGTGTATATTTTAATGCTAGGAGCATTGTAAGTAAGGTGGATGAACTTAGAGCCTGGATTGACACCTGGAAATATGATGTTGTGGCAATCAGTGAAACATGGTTGCAGGAGGGCTGTGATTGGAAACTAAATATTCCAGGATTTCGTTGCTTCAGGTGTGATAGAATTGGAGGGACCAGAGGTGGAGGTGTTGCATTGCTTGTCAGAGAAGATATTACAGCAGTGCTTTGGCAGGATAGATTAGAGGGCTCGTCTAGGAGGCTATTTCGGTGGAACTGAGAAGTGGCAACGGTGTAGCAACACTTTTAGGGGTGTATTATAGACCGCCAAATGGGGAGCGAGAATTGGAAGAGCAAATATGTAAGGAGATAGCAGATATTAGTAGTAAGCACAAGGTAGTGATTGTGGGAGATTTCAATTTTCCCAAAATAGACTGGGAAACACATTCTGTAAATGGGCTGGATGGTTTGGAGTTTGTAAAATGTGTGTAGGATAGTTTTTTGCAGCAGTACATAGAGGTATCAACCAGAGAAGGGGCAGTGCTGGACCTCCTGTTAGGAAATGAGGCAGGTCAGGTGACGGAGGTATGCGTTGGTGAGCACTTCGGGACCAGTGATCACAATACCATTAGTTTCAATATAATTATGGAGAGAGTCAGAACTGACCTAGGGTGGAGATTTTTGATTGGAGAAAGGCTAACTTTGAGGGAATGCGTAAGGATTTTAAAGGAGTGAATTGGGACACTTTGTTTCATGGGAAGGATGTAGAAGAGAAATGGAGGACATTTAAAGGGGAAATTGTAAGAGTACAGAATCTTTATGTCCCTGTTAGGTTGAAAGGAAATAGTAAAAATTGGAAAGAGCCATGGTTTTCAAGGGAAATTGGACACGTTTCGAAAAAGAGAGATATTTACAATAATTATAGGAGGCATGGAGTAAAGGAGGTGCTAGAGGAGTATAAAGAATGTAAAAAGAATCTTAAGAAATAAATTAGGAAGGCTAAAAGAAGATATGAGGTTGCTTTGGCAAGAAAGGTGAAAGTAAACCCAAAGGGTTTCTACAGCTATATTAATAGCAAAAGGATAACGAGGGATAAAATTGGACCATTAGAGAACCAGAATGGACAGCTATCTGCAGAGCCAAAAGAGATGGGGGAGATATTGAACAATTTCTTTTCTTCGGTATTCACCAAGGAGAAGGATATTGAACTCTGTGAGTTAAGGGGAAAAAGTAGAGTAGCTATGGAAACTATGAGATTCAAAGAGGAGGAAGTACTGACACTTTTGAAAAATATAAAAGTGGATAAGTCTCCAGGTCCTGACAGGATATTCCCTAGGACATTGAGGGAAGTTAGTGTAGAAATAGCAGGAGCTATGACAGAAATATTTCAAATGTCATTAGAAACAGGAATAGTGCCGGAGGATTGGCGTACTGCGCATGTTGTTCCATTGTTTTAAAAAGGGTTCAAAGAATAAACCTAGCAATTATAGACCTATTAGTTTGACGTCAGTGGTGGGCAAATTAATGGAAAGGATACTTAGAGATAATATATATAAGCATCTGGATAAACAGGGTCTGATCAGGAACAGTCAACATGTATTTGTGCCTGGAAGGTCATGTTTGACAAACCTTCTTGAATTTTTTGAAGCGGTAACTAGGGAAATTGATGAGGGTAAAGCAGTGGATGTTGTCTATATGGATTTCAGTAAGGCCTTTGACAAGGTTCCCCATGGAAGGTTGGTTCAGAAGGTTCAATCTTTGCGTGTTAATGGCGGAGTAACAAGATGGATTCAACAGTGGCTGAATGGGAGATGTCAGAGAGTAATGGTGGATGGCTGTTTGTTAGGTTGGAAGCCGGTGACCAGTGGGGTGCCTCAGGGATCTGTGTTGGGGTCCACTGTTGTTTGTCATGTGCATCAATGATCTGGATGATGGGGTGGAAAATTGGATAAGTAAGTATGCAGATGATACTAAGATAGGTGGTGTTGTGGATAATGAAGTAGATTTTCAAAGTCTACAGAGAGATTTGGGCCATTTGGAAAAGTGGGTTGAAAGATGGCAGATGGAGTTTAATGCTGTTAAGTGTGAAGTGCTACATCTTGGCAGGACAAATCAAAATAGGACGTACATGGTAAATGGTAGGGAATTGAGGAATGCTGTGGAACAGAGGGATCTAGGAATAACTGCATAGTTCCCTGAAGGTGGAATCACATGTAGATAGGGTGGTAAAGAAAGCCTTTGGTGTGCTGGCCTTTATAAATCAGAGCATTGAATATAGGAGTAGGGAAGTAATGTTAAAATTGTACAAGGCATTGGTAAGACCAATTCTGGAGTATGGTGTACAATTTTGGTCGCCTAATTATAGGAAGGATGTCAATAAAATAGAGAGAGTACAGAGGAGATTTAGTAGAATGTTGCCAGGGTTCCAGCAACTATGTTACAGAGAAAGTTTTAAAGAAGGAACTGCAGATGCTGGAGAATCGAGGGTACACAAAAAGCTGGAGAAACTCAGCGGGTGCAGCAGCATCTAAGGAGCGAAGGAGATAGGCGACGTTTCGGGTCGAGACCCTTCTTCAGACTGGTCAGGGATCAGGGAAACGAGAGATATAGACGGTGATGTGGAGAGATAAGGAACAATGAGTGAAAGATATGCAAAGAAGTATCGGTGATAAAGGGAACAAGCCATTGTAAGCTGTTTGTGGTGTGAAAATGAGAAGCTGGTGCGACTGGGGTGGGGGAGGGAGATGGAGATGGAGGGAATGCCAGGGCCCGAGGGCTGAGGGAGAGGTGGGAGGGGAGGAGACAGCAAGGGTTAACAGAATTTGAGAAAATTCAATATTCAAGCCCAAAGGATGCAGACTCCCCAAGCGGAACATGAGGTGCTGTTCCTCCAGCTTGCGGTGTTGCTCACTCTGGCCGTGGAGGAGGCCCAGGACCGAGAGGTCGGATGTGGAATGGGAGGGGGAGTTGAAGTGCTGAGCCACCGGGAGGTCGGGTTGGTTATTGCGGACCGAGCGGAGGTGTTCGGCGAAGCGATCGCCAAGCCTCCGCTTGGTCTCACCGATATAGATCATCTGGCATCTGGAGCAGCGGATGCAGTAGATGAGGTTGGAGGAGGTGCAGGTGAACCTCTGTCGGACCTGGAAGGACTGCTTGGGTCCCTGAAAGGAGTGGAGGGGGGAGGTGAAGGGACAAGTGTTGCATCTCTTGATGATGGGTCTTTGATGGGTCTTTGTCCCAAACATTATGGAGGGCACTGTAGATTCTCGATTAGTACAGGTGTCAGAGGTTATGGGGAGAAGGCAGGAGAACGGGGTTAGGAGGGAGAGATAGATCAGCCATGATTGAATGGTGGAGTAGACTTGATGGGCTAAACACACTCACATACATCATTATCATAATTATAATCATACTTTATTAGTAACTCAATTATTAGTAGCGGAGTTGGTCCTTACCCTCAATAACTTCTCTTTTGATTCCTCCCATTTCCTCCAAACACAAGGCGTAGCTGAGAAAGGTTGAACAAGTTAGGTCTTTATTCTTTGGAGCGCAGAAGGTTAAGGGGGGACTTGATTGAGGTCTTTAAAATGATGAAAGGGATAGACAGAGTTGACGTGGATACACTTTTCCCATTGAGGGTAGGGAAGATTCAAACAAGAGGGCATGACATGAGAATTAAGGGACAGAAGTTTAGGGGTAACATGAGGGGGAACTTCTTTACTCAGAGGGTGGTGGCTGTGTGGAATGAGCTTCCAGCAGAAGTGGTGGAGGCAGGATCGATTTTAACATTTAAAAGTAAAGTGGATAGGTATATGGACGTGAAGGGAATGGAGGGGTATGGTCTGAGTGCAGGTAGATGGGACTAGGGGAAAACAAATGGTCGGCACGGACTGGAAGGGCCGAGAAGGCCTGTTTCCGTGCTGTAATTGTTATATGGTTATATGGTTAACCGACTGAAAACAGCAGCATTTGCAGAGTGAGAATGGCTTCAACTCTCTCAACAGGAACTGGTGAAGCTGGTTTAAATACAGAAGACAGACATAAAATGCCGTGGTAACTACAGCAGATCAGGCAGCATCTCTGGAGAAAAAGGATAGGTGACATTTCGGGTTTGAAGAAAGGAGGAGCTTGGGTGAAGCTCAACAGACTTGGTACTGGAGTTGGGCGTTTCAATGCCAGCGTGTGGAGATGGGGGCTCCGCCAGAGCCCAGCCTGTGAATGCGGAGCAGAACAACAGACAGCCAACCATGTCATCTCTGGGTGCCCGCTCTACCACCCACCACATGGAGCTCTGTCAGGGCCTGGCAGACATCGACGCCAACAGAGACAACAACCTGGCTGCTCAACACCCGGCTTGAGATCCAACTATTCCTTTGGTTTATCTGTGTTTCATTCGCAAGAAGAAGAAGAGATGCTGCCTGACCCGCTGAGTTACTCCGGCGTTTTGTGTCTATCCAACTTAAACTGGTAGATTTGTAAAAGTTAATGGTTTAAACAGCAACCGTGGTGATGTCTGGCTCGTCATCAGAGGGGAAAAAGATGGTCTCCTATTCTGTGTTATTTTGACCACAGCACTGTGATCACCATAGATGTGGAATCTCTAGTTGGTGACTCACTGATCGACTTCAGCCGGGAGATCATGACCATTGAGCGGGCAATAACCACAGCATGAAAAGAACGCACGACACAGTGTCCAGAAATGGAAGTTTTATTCCAAGTAACAAGAGGACATGCCCCAGTTACCGACATGGCCTGTGCTATTGTCGGTAACGTACAAAGTGATATTCATCATGCAGACCACACCTCTTGATGTAGTCATTCAATTATTCCTGGCACTGTGCCACAAAGCGCGGCAAATGGGCGGTAAGGTGCAGCAGCGCGTGGAGTTGCTGCCTCACAGCGTTAGAGACCCGGGTTCGATCCTGACTATGGGCGCTTCTGTACGGTGTTTGTACGTTCTCCCCGTGAACTGCGCGGGTTTTCTCCGGGAGCTCCGGTTTCCGCCCGCACCCCAAACATGTACAACACAGCGAAGGGCAATTTGGATCAGTGCGTCACCTATCCATGTTCTCCACAGATGCTGCCTGACCCGCTGAGTTACTCCAGCACTCTGTGAAACGTCACCTATCCATGTTCTCCACAGATGCTGCCTGACCCGCTGAGTTACTCCAGCACTCTGTGAAACGTCACCTATCCATGTTCCCCACAGATGCTGCCTGACCCGCTGAGTTACTCCAGCACTCTGTGAAACGTCACCTATCCATGTTCTCCACAGATGCTGCCTGACCCGCTGAGTTACTCCAGCACTCTGTGAAACGTCACCTATCCATGTTCTCCACAGATGCTGCCTGACCCGCTGAGTTACTCCAGCACTCTGTGAAACGTCACCTATCCATGTTCTCCACAGATGCTGCCTGACCCGCTGAGTTACTCCAGCACTCTGTGAAACGTCACCTATCCATGTTCCCCACAGATGCTGCCTGACCCGCTGAGTTACTCCAGCACTCTGTGTTAAACCTTACCTTCACGTCTGTTGATGATGGCACATTCCAAACACCTCCCAAAAAAAAAAACCTGCCTCACAAATCTCCTTTAAACTTTCCCATTTTCACCTTAACAAAGTTGTGGGAGGGAACTTTGTACTTTATGTGTACCCCATATCTGCCCCCCCTCCCCACATCAGTCTGATGAAGTCGCCTATCCCTTCTCTCCATAGATGCTGCCTCACCCGCTGAGATTCTCCAGCATTATTTGGCTACGTGGCTCTGTACATTAAGGTTCGAAGAGCGGGGGTTACACAAAAAGCTGGAGAAACTCAGCGGGTGCGAAGCATCTAAAGAGCGAAGGAGATAGGCGACGTTTCGGGACGAGACCCTTCTTCGAAGAGCTCCTTGCAAAGGCTGCATCCATGGTACCTGACAGTAGGTGGAGCTGGTGACCGTTTGCTGATCCCAACCATTGACACTGCTGGTGCTGTGTGTCGCCTTGTGGTTCTGCTCCAGATGCCACCTTTGCACAAACAACCCCAGAAATAGACTTGCTGTGCTGCTGAGACTTGGGCTATATATTTCTTTTCATTTCCTGTCCCGGTTTTGAGGCTCTCACTACTCTTTGTAGAGAGCCTCAAAACCTTGTACTGCACATCTCCATTGAACTTTGGCCCCCTCTCACCGGCTTATAGCGATGTACATTTGTGTTGGACGTTTGCTGAGAGAATGGAGCGGCTGAGCTTGTATACTCTGGAGTTTAGAAGGATGAGAGGAGATCTTATTGAAACATATAAGATTGTTAAGGGTTTGGACACGCTAGAGGCAGGAAACATGGTCCCAATGTTGGGGGAGTCCAGAAGCAGGGGCCACAGTTTAAGAATAATGGGTAAGTCATTTAGAACGGAGACGAGGAAACACTTTTTCACACAGAGAGTTGTGAGTCTGTGGAATTCTCTACCTCAGAGGGTGGTGGAGGCCGGTTCTCTGGATGCTTTCAAGAGAGAGTTAGAGCTCTTAAAGATAGCGGTGTCAGGGGATATGGGGAGAAGGCAGGAACGGGGTACTGATTGGGGATGATCAGCCATGATCACATTGAATGGCGGTGCTGGCTCGAAGGGCCGAATGGCCTGCTCCTGCACCTATTGTCTATTGTCTGTTGCCTATGTACAGTGAAAGCTTTTGTTTGCGTGCTATCCAGTCTAGTTTAGTTTAGTTTAGTTTAGAGATGCAGCACAGAAACAGGCCCTTCGACCCACCGGGTCTGAACCGACCAGCGATCCCCACACACTAACACTATCCTACTAACACTAGGGACGATGTACACATACACCAAGTCAATTAACCTACAAACCTGCACGTCTTTGGAGCGTGGGAGGAAACCGGAGACCTCGGAGAAAACCCACGCAGGTCACGGGGAGAACGTGCAAACTCCACACAGGCAGCACCCGTAGTCAGGATGGAACCCGAGTGTCGGGCGTTGTAAGCGCTGTGAGGCAGCGACTCTACCCCTGCGTCACCGTGCCGCCCAGTCAGAGTGAAGGCTGTACATGATTAAAATCGAGCCGTTCACACGGTACAGATACAGGATAAAGGGAATATCGTTTAGTGCAAGATATGACGTTGAAGTCCGAGAACGTCCGATTAAAGATAGTTGAAAGGTCTCCAATGAGGTAGGTGGGAGGTCAGGACAGCACTCTAGTTGGTGATAGGACTGTTCAGTTGCCTGGTTAACAGTTGGATGACAGCTGGATTCTTGGTTAGTGCAGGCGTCAGGGGTTATGGGGAGAAGGCGGGAGAATGGGGTTGAGAAGGGAAGATAGGTCAGCCATGATTGAATGGGGGAGTAGACTTGATGGGCCGAATGGCCTAATTCTGCTCCTAAAACTTATGAACCTATGACACCTCAGGATATAACGGACTCCTGATTCTCAATCCAACACTCAGAAGTAACTGATAAGGTTGTTGCCTTTTGAAATCTCCTTCTATTTCAACAAAATGGTTGTAGAATTAGAAAAGCAATGATCACACATTGAAGATTGACACAAAATGCTGGAGTAACTCAGCGGGACATGCAGCGTCTCTGGAGAGAGATGGAATGGGTGACGTTTCGGGTCAAGACCCTTCTTCAGACTCTTACATTTTGGTATTTTGGATATCGTTTTGCTCTGGTATTTTAATTATTTCACATGTATGATCGATAATGTTTTATTATTAATGTTTAATGTTTTATGTGTCATTCCAAACTGTCACTGTATGTCATGTTGTCACTTGCGGGCGGAGCACCAAGGCAAATTCCTTGTATGTGAACATACTTGGCCAATAAACTTATTCATTCATTCATACTCAAAAAGGATTTAATTTCCCATGACTTATTAATGCACATAGAATCATTTTTTTATTGCATATTATCTACAGGTAACATATTTGTTTTGCATTTCCCATTTTCCATCAAACGTTCGAGGAAACGATACAACAGAACGCTTCACATCTATCACATACTGCTGTGCAGCAAGGCCTGATAATTCACTATCTCTTAACCATGTAAGAAACATATTGAATAGCAAATACACAAAGAAACATAATTGTAGGTCATGTTTAAGAAGGAACTGCAGATGCTGGAAAAATCGAAGGTAGACAAAAATGCTGGAAAAACTCAGCGGGTGAGGCAGCATCTATGGAGCGAAGGAATAGGTGATGTTTCAGAATAAGGAGTAAGCCGTTTAGAACGGAGACGAGGAAACACATTTTCTCACAGAGAGTGGTGAGTCTGTGGAATTCTCTGCCTCAGAGGGCGGTGGAGGCCGGTTCTCTGGATACTTTCAAGAGAGAGCTAGATAGGGTTCCAAAATAGCGGAGTCAGGAGATATGGGGAGAAGGCAGGAACGGGGTACTGATTGGGGATGATCAGCCATGATCATATTGAATGGCGGTGCTGGCTCAAAGGGCCAAATGGCCTACTCCTGCATCTATTGTCTATTGTCTATTGTCTCAACCCTTCTTCAGACTGATGTGGGGGTGGGGAGGGGGGGGGGCGTGGGAAGAAGAAAGGAAGAGGCGGAGACAGTGGGCTGTGGGAGAGCTGGGAAGGGGAGGGGAAGGAGGGAGAAAACAAGGACTACCTGAAATTGGAGAAGTCAATGTTCACACCGCTGGGGTGTAAACTGCCCAAGCGAAATATGAGGGGCTGTTCCTCCAATGTTTAAACATCACCCATTCCTTCGCTCCATAGATGCTGCCTCACCCGCTGAGTATCTCCAGCATTTTTATCTACCTTTCATTGAAGGTCATGAACAGTTTAAGCTTGTCTTTTATTCAAATTGATCCTCAAGAGACTAAGACCGACACTACACACTCCCACTACACAACATCAGATCACCTGCACCAACAGAGGTAGACAAAATAAATACAGCACAGAGCAACATAACAAGGTGTAGCATCTTGCAAAGTGTAGTTTCAATAATAACTTAAAAGGACTGCCCGTATAAAATTATATTCACCACACTCTCATCTTGCTGTGCCGATGGGTTCATGTTGAGGAATATCAGGAATATAGAAGCAAAGAACTGCAGATGCTGGTTTATACCAAACATATTTGACACAAGCATATTTGAACAAACATATTCTTGATATTAAAGATTGACACAAAGTGTTGGAATGACTCAACGGGTCAGGCAGAATCTCTGGAGAAAAAGGACATGTGATGTTTCGGGTCGGGACCCTTTCGTCAGGCCTGTTTTGGATGAGGACCCTTCTTCAGAGATTGAAGAAGGGTCCCGACCCGAAACGTCACCTGTCCTTTTTCTCCTGAGATGCTGCCAGACCCTCTGAGTTAAGGCCCTGTCCCACTTTCCCGAGTTACTCACGAACTCTCCCGAGTTTTCCGCTTGATTGAAACTCGTGGAATGTCGGGGAATGTCGGTAGCGAGCTCGTAGGAGGTCGTAGGAGCCCGTAGATGTTTCGTAGTGGCTCGTAATGCCAGCCGTAGCAACTCGGGGCATCAGGTAAGTCGGGACGTTTTTTAACGTGTGGAAAAATGTCCGCGAGTAAACAAAAAAGCCCCGAGTACCTACGAACGGCTATTACCGTAATTCTCCGAGTTCGAATAAAGGGGAAAACTCCGGAGAGTAAGTGATTAACTTGGGAAAGTGGGACAGGGCCTTTACTCTATCACTCTGCGTCTATCTTTAAAATCAGGAATGTGTTTAAAATTCCCGATTGCTATTCTAACAATTGCACGTTCCGAATTCTTGATAGGACAACAGATATTACATTTTACATTCATTTAACCAAATATTTTTTACATTTGACATCAATTTATTCTCCTAACTGTTATGGCAGAACATATACATTACTAACACAATGCAGATACGTGTTTAAGTTCTGCTGAGTGATATAAGCAGCAGGTTGGATATGTTTTTTTTTATCAAAATCAAATTCTATCTGTTTAAAATACATGGATAAACGTCCATTCTAAACAGCAGGAAAAGCAATTACACTTGAGTACTAAAGTTTAAATGGTTAATTCCACATTGTGCAGTTTCAGCCCAATTTGCGTTGATATTAAGGCTTGGTTTTTCCATTGATAACGCGGACAGGTGTAATCTGTCCAGACCAGTGTGTGAAGGGATATGTCCTCATACTGCGGCCTAGGTAAACATCTCCTTGTTGATCCACATCAGACTGCGGGTCTCGTTGGGTTTACACTCATAGTCGATGCTGCCAAAGCTGTTCCCCCACTGGCAATGGTCGCGCTTGTGATAATTGTAGAACTTCACCTGCCAAACCGTCTCAAAGGTGCCAATGTCCATGAACTGGAGAGAGGGAAGGAGAGAGGGTGGGGGAGAGAGGGGGGAGGGGGCGAAGAGGGACAGGGCGAGAGGGATTGGGAGAAGGAAAGGGGGAGAGAGAGAGGCGTAGGGGTAATGGAGGGGGAGAGGGAGGAATGGGGAGGGGAGGGCGAAGGGCAGAGGGAGAGAGATAGAAGGAGGGGAGGAGAGACAGGGAGAGATAGAGGGGGCAAAGGAGAGAGGGATGGGGAGGGTGGGAGAGGGAGAGAAAAAGCGGTAGAGAGTGAGGAAAAGAGAGAGAGAGGAGAGAGGAAGAGGGGAGAGAGTGGGAGAAGGAGAGGGGAGGAGAGGAGAGACAGAGAGAGCGGGTGGATGAGGGGGAGGGTGGGAGTGGGGGAGGGAGAGGAGAGGAAGAAGGAAAGGGGAAGAGGGTAGGAGAGGGAGGGTGGGAAGAGAGAGGGAGGGTGGGGAGAGGGAGAGGGAGGGAGAGGTGGGTGGGAGAGGTAGAGAGAGGGGGAGGGGGAGCGAGAAAAGAAAGTTTCAGTTAAACAGACGGTTCATTGTAATGTTACATTTCAAAGCCAAATAAAAAGCCCAAACGCAAGGATTAAATGTTACCTGAATGAGAGTGGAATTATATTAATGACCTTGTTCCCTGAATTTATTAATACCAGTTGGCCAGTTGAATCATTCATGTTTACTTAGAATAAGATGAAATGCTCTCTTCTGAAGAAGGGCCTCGACCTGAAACGTCACCTATCCATGTTCTCCACAGATGCTGCCTGACCCGCTGAGTTACTCCAGCACTCTGTGAAACGTCACCTATCCATGTTCTCCACAGATGCTGCCTGACCCGCTGAGTTACTCCAGCACTCTGTGAAACGTCACCTGTCCATGTTCTCCACAGATGCTGCCTGACCCGCTGAGTTACTCCAGCACTCTGTGAAACGTCACCTATCCATGTTCTCCACAGATGCTGCCTGACCCGCTGAGTTACTCCAACACTCTGTGAAACGTCACCTATCCATGTTCTCCACAGATGCTGCCTGACCCGCTGAGTTGCTCCAACACTCTGTGAAACGTCACCTATCCATGTTCTCCACAGATGCTGCCTGACCCGCTGAGTTGCTCCAGCACTCTGTGAAACGTCACCTGTCCATGTTCTCCACAGATGTAGCCATGATCACATTGAATGGCGGTGCTGGCTCGAAGGGCCGAATGACCTACTCGTGCACCTAATGTCTATTGTCTATTGAGAAGGGCAAAGGTTAAAGGATTGCTTGAGGCAAGTTTTTTACACGGAGAGGAACAGCTGCCAGGGATGGTGCTGGAGGCAGATACAATAGTGGCATTTAAGAGACATGGATATGTAGGGAATGGAGGGATATGGATCACGTGCAGGCAGAGGGGATTAGTTTAACTTGGCGTCATGTTCAGCAGGGATATTGTGGGCCGAAAGGCCTGTTCCTGTGCTGGGCTGTTCTATGTTCTGTATTCTAACATGGAAGGTGACCATACGTTGAAGTCCTTATTCAATTGCCCTCTGGATTAAGAAGGAAATTATGTTTACAGTTACAGTTTACAGTTTAGATTATTGTCACGTGTACCGAGGTACGGTGAAAAGCTTTTGTTGCGCGCTAACCAGTCAGCGGAAAGACAATACATGATTACAATCGAGCCATTTACAGTGTACAGATACATGATAAATGAATAACTTTTAGTGCAAGGTAAAGACAGTAATGTCCGATCAAAAATAGTCCGAGGGTCACCAATGAGGTAGATAGTAGTTCAGCACTGCTCTCTAGTTGTGGTAGGATGGTTCAGTTGCCTGATAACAACTGGGGAAAAACTGTCCCTGAATCTGGAGGCGAGCATTTTCACACTTCTTCAAGGGAGAAGAGGGAGTGGACGGGGTGCGACTGGTCCTTGGTGATGCTGCTGGCCTTGCCGAGGCTGCGTGAGGTGTGGATGGAGTCAGTGGAAGGATGGTGTGATGGTCTGGGCTGCTTCCCCAATTCGTTGCAATTGTCCTGTATTTCAGCGGTTTATCCGTGTCTATCTATCTCCATCAAAGAGTAAATAAATTGTCTAATTAGAGTGAACGTTATACCTAGCCCGCAAACATGGCCAATGTAGTTAGCTCGACAGGCCCTCGGGTTTGCCCGACTACTTAATCAGATGTTGGCTGGCTCGCAGCGTCTAGCTAATCTGATATTGTCAACCTTGATACTCTGCATTATCGGACATCTACCACCATCAGGCTCGAAGCTTTCAACCAAGGCCCCATGTCAGAAGATATTTTGGAAAAAAAAGGTAGGAGTCTCGGATTTCCGCTTCTCCTCTCGACATCGCACTTAGAAGGTCACTGGAATTTTCATCTTATTCTGAATTCACCCACTATCCTCTCCCCAGCTCATTATATGCAGTGAAACAAAACAACTACCAACTAATGATTAAAAGAATGAATAAGGGATGAGCCCTTCATCAAGCAAGCCAAATAGCCCCTGTCCCACTTAGGCAATTTTGTTCGGTGACTACAGGCGACTAGGCTGTCACCACATGGTCGCGGGGTGACGCCTGTATGGTCATGAGTCATCTCCTCAAGTCGCCTAACGTTTTTCTGGTCGCCGCTGGATTTTGAAATGTTCAAAACTTGTCGGCGACTGTGGGCTTGACGTAGCTTGTCTTCTCCTGACGTAGGTGCTGTCGCAGGTTGTCGCCGGGTGGCGTTGGTTGTCGCCGGGTGCTGACTTTGGTGAATTCCATCGGCAACTACCTACGTCAACCTACGTCAACCAGCGACGGGTACCGGCGACTGAATTGTCTTCAGTTGTCGCCGGCAGGGTCATTGCTTGTCACGGGTGGACGTAGGTTGACTTCAGTTGTCCTAGGTTGTCGCCTGTGTGGTCGTAGGTGGACGTCCTAAAGGGTCGCCGGTTGTCAGTATTCGAAAGTGGGCCTAAGTGGGACAGGCCCCTTTATCCTCTTGGAAAGTAGTATGTGGCTGATTGCAGACACTTGCAGGGGTTTTCATCAACGGCTCTACTTCCTTAGAAGATTGAGCAGATCGGCAATGCTGATAAGGTCATAAGTGATGGGAGCTGAATTAGGCCATTTGGCCCATCAAGTCTACTCTGCCGAAGATAGACACAAAAAGCTGGAGTAACTCAGCGGGTCAGGCAGCATCTCTGGAGAGAAGGAATGAATGGGTGATGTTTCGGGTCGAGTTCTTCTTCAGACTAGTCAGGAAAACGGTATATAGAGAGATGAAGAACAATGAATGAAAGATATGCAAAAAAAGTAACGATAATAAAGGAAACAGGACATTGTTAGCTGTTTGTGTAAGAAGGAACTGCAGATGCTGGTTTAAACCGAAGATAGACACAAAAAGCTGGAGTAACTCAGTGGGACAGGCAGCAACTCTGCAGAGAAGGAATGGGTGACGTTTCGGGTCGAGACCTTTCTTTAGACCGAGAAGCTGTTGTTACATCTCTCTGGAATTCTCTGCCACAGAAGGTAGTTGAGGCCTGTTCATTAGCTATATTTAAGAGGGAGTTAGATGTGGCCCTTGTGGCTAAAGGGATCAGGGGGTATGGAGAGAAGGCAGGTACAGGATACTGAGTTGGATGATCAGCCATGATCATATTGAATGGCGGTGCAGGCTCGAAGGGCCGAATGGCCTACTCCTGCACCTATTGTCTATGTTTCTATGTTTCTATGTTACTTGGGTGAGTGAAGGTGTTCAGTGAAACAATCGCCCAGTCTACATTTTGAATATCTAAACTAAACTAAATTAAACTACATGTATAAGAGTCCAAATCTTGAACAACGGATACAGTAGGACTCCACCATTCCATCATGACTGATCTATCTCTTCCTCCTAACCCCATTCTCCTGCCTTCGCTCCATAACCCCTGACGCCCGCACTAATCAAGAATCTATCTTGAATCAAGGGAGACGGGGAAAGAGACGGAACGGGGTACTGATTTTGGATGATCAGCCATCATCATATTGAATGGCGGTGCTGGCTCAATAGACAATAGGTACAGGAGTAGGCCATTCGGCCCTTCGAGCCAGCACTGCCATTCAATGTGATCACGGCTGATCATCCCCAATCAGTACCCCGTTCCTGCCTTCCCCCCATATCCCCTGACTCCGCCATCTTTAAGAGCCCTATCTAACTCTCTCTTGAAAGCATCCAGAGAATTGGCCTCCACTGCCTTCTGAGGCAGAGAATTCCACAGTTTCACAACTCTCTGTGTGAAAAAGTTTTTGGTTGCACTGTAGACTTTGTTACCTAGTATCACACATGTTTGTATTATTGATTATTAATTATTATTTGTGTGTTATTGAGTTTATGGGCCTGTTCAGCTGCTGCAAGTAAGAATTTCATTGTTGCGTTGCCAGCACATATGACAATTAGCTCTCTAGATTCTTAACTCTTGACTTTTGACCCTTGACATGGTCATAAGGTCATAAGGGATAGGAGTGGAATTAGGCCATTCGGCCCATCAAGTCTACTCGGCCATTCAATCATGGCTGATCTATCTTTCTCTACTAACCCCATTCCCCTGCCTTCTCCCCAGAATCTCTGACACCTGTGTTGGTGATGGTGTGAAGGAATCAACAAAGCTGTCTCATTAAGTTTAGTTTAGTTTAGTTGAGCGATACAGCGCGGAAACAGGCCCTTCGGCCCACCGAGTCCGCACCGACCAGCGATCCCCGCACACCAACACTATCTTACACACACAAACCTGTACTTCTTTGGAGTGTGGAAGGAAACCAAAGATCTCAAAGAAGACCCACGCAGGTCACGGGGAGAACGTACAAACTCCGTACGGACAGCACCCGTGTTCATGATTGAACCCGGGTCTCAGGCGCTGTGAGGCAGCAACTCTACCGCTGCGCCACCGTGCCGCTCTAAGTGGAAAAACTGAGGATCGTAACAGCGTAACGACATCGCCATCTGTCCATTTTCACCGCAGGTGCTGCCTGACCTGCTGAGATCTTCCAGCACTTTGTGTTTTATCCACAGGCTACGTCAGTGTTATTTCTTTGCACTAAATGTTGTGCCCTTTATCCTTTATCTTTGGACTGCGGACATCTGGATTGCATTCATGTACGCACTTTTTTTCTTGATTGGCTCGCATGCAAACAAAAGCTTTTTACAGTACCTCGCTAAACTAAATAATCACTGCTACTGGAGGAAGGTAGACAAAAATGCTGGAGAAACTCAGCGGGTGAGGCAGCATCTATTGAAAGGAATATAAGGAATAGGCGACGTTTCAGGAAGAGACCCCTCTTCAGACTGATGTTGGGGGGGGGGGGGTCGGGGAAAAGGAAAGGAAGAGGCGGAGACAGTGGGCTGTGGGAGAGCTGGGAAGGGGAGGGGAAGGAGGGGGAAAGCAAGGACTACCTGAAATTGGAGAAGTCAATGTTCATACCGCTGGGGTGTAAACTACCCAAGCAAAATATGAGGTGCTGCTCCTCCAGTTTGAGCAAATTGTAGTCTGTGTAGGAAGAAACTGCAGATGCTGGTTTACACCAAACATACAAAGTGCTGGAGTAACTCAGCGGGTCAGGCAGCATCTTTGGAGAGAAGGAATGTTCTTTCAAAAGGCCTTTGATATGGTGCTGCATGTCAGGCTGCTGGGGAAGATGAGAGCCCAGTGTATTAAAGGGCAGACACTGCCATGGATAGCGGGTTGGCCCGATGGCAAAAGGCAACGAGTTGCAATAAAGGGCGCTTTTTCAGGTTGGCTGCCAGTGACTAGCGGAGTTCCGCAGGGGTCGGTGCTGGGACCGCTTCTCTTCACGTTGTACATTAATGTTGGATAAAGGGATTGAAGGCTTTGTGGCCAAGTTTATGGATGATGCTAAAATAGGCAGTGTAGAGGAAGCAGGGACTCTGCAGAAGGACTTGGACAGGTTGGGAGAGTGGGCAGAGAAGTGGCAGATGGAATTCAGTGTCGTAAAGTGTGGAGTCGTAATAAGAATAAAGGCGTAGATTATTTTCTAAATGGAGAGAGAATCCAGAAATCGGAGGTACAGAGGGACCTGGAGTGCTGGCGAAGGACTCCCAAAATGTTAATTTGCGAGTCGAATCGGTGGTAAGGAAGGTAAATTCAAAGTTAACATTTATATCACGAGGACTGGAATACAAAGACAGGGATGTAATGCTGAGGCTCTATAAGGCGCTGGTCAGGCCGCATTTGGAATATTGTGAGCAATTTTGGGCCCCATATCTGAGGAAGGATGTGCTGGCTCTGGAGCGGGTCCAGAGGAGGTTTACGAGAATGATCCCAGGAATGAGTGGGTTAGCCTATGATGAGCGTTTGACAGCACTGGGCCTGTACTCGCTGGTGTTTAGAAGGTTGAGGGGGGACCTCATTGAAACTTACAGGATAACGAGAGGCATAGATAGAGTGGATGTGGAGAGGATGTTTCCACTGGTGGGAGAGTCTAGTACCAGAGGCCACAGCCTCAGAATTAAAGGGTGCTCTTTTAGAAAGGAGGTGAGGAGGAACTTCTTTAGTCAGAGGGTGGTTAATCTGTGGAATTCATTGACACAGAGGGCTGCGGAGGCCAAGTCAGTGGATATTTTGAAAGCAGAGATAGACAGATTCTTGATTAGAACGGGTGTCAAGGATGATGGGGAGAAGGGAGGAAAATGGGATTATGGAAGCAGAGATCAGCCATGATTGAAAGGGCAGAGTAGACTCGATGGGCTGAATGGCCTAATTCTACTCCTATAACGTGAACTTGCGAATGGGCGACATTTCGGGTCCAGACCCTTCTTCAGTCTTATTGACATGTTATGTTTTGATGGAAGATGTGAGAACTGAGCAAATCTGTTAGCAAGTGGCAGCGTTGGGATAAGAAGTCAGTCACAAGGAGGCATGTGCCGTGGCCCCTGGTTCTGGACTCCCCCAACATCGGGAACGTGTTTCCTGCCTCTAGCGTGTCCAAGCCCTTAACAATCTTATACGTTTCAATGAGATCCCCTCTCATCCTTCTGAACTCCAGAGTGTACAAGCCCAGCCGCTCCATTCACTCAGCATATGACAGTCCCGCCATCCCGGGAATTAACCTTGTAAACCTACGCTGCACTCCCTCAATAGCAAGAATGTCCTTCCTCAAATTAGGGGACCAAAACTGCACACAATACTCCAGGTGTGGTCTCACTAGGGCCCTGTACAACTGCAGAAGGACCTCTGTGCTCCTACACTCAACTCCTCTTGTTATAAAATTACTTTATAAAAGTCGAGAGAACAATCTGCGCATATGCGGTTTTCAAGATTATTTTTAAAAGCCGACTAACCAAAGATACTGACTGCCTACCCTGACTAAATTACTCACGGCACGTGCCTGGTCACAAGGCAGAGACACTCAGAGTGTTGCTGTGATGATGAATCAGTAGTATACTCAAGGCTGAGAAAGATTTTTGCATTTGCAGGTACTCCTTGGCTGATTGATTGGAAGATACAGCACCGAATCTGGCCCTTCAGCCCGCCATGTCCATGCCGACCGTCGACCTCCCATTCACACACCAGTTCCATGTTATCCCACTTTCACGTCTGCTCCCTACACCCTTGGGGCAATTTACAGACGGCCAATTAACCTACAAACCTGCAGGTCTTTGGGTTGTGGGAGGAAACCGGAGCAACTGGTGGAAATGCTGAGGTTTAGAAGAATGAGGGGGGACCTCAATGAAACGTACAGAATAGTAAAAGGCTTGGATAGAGTGGATGTGGAGAGGATGTTTCCACTGGTGGGGGAGTCTAGGACTAGAGGTCACAGCCTCAGAATTAAGAGCCGCAGAATTTTAGAAAGGAGGTGAGGAGGAATTTCTTTAGTCAGAGGGTGGTGAATCTGTGGAATTATTTGCCACAGGAGGCTGTGGAGGCCAAGTCAGTGGATATATTTAAGGCAGAGATAGATAGATTCTTGATTAGTACGGATGTCAGGGGTTATGGGGAGAAGGCAGGAGAAAGGGGTTAGAAGGGAGAGATAGATCAGCCATGATTGAATGGCGGAGTAGACTTGATGGGCCGAATGGCATAATTCTGCTCCTATCAGTTATTATCTTATGATGAAACCCACACAGTCACAGGAATTCTCTGCCACAGAAGGCAGTGGAGGCCAATTCACTGGATGTATTGCAGAGAGAGTTAGATTTAGCTCTGAGGGCTAACGGAATCAAGGGATATGGGGAGAAGGCAGGAAAGGGGGAATTATTGGGGATGATCAGCCATGATCATATTGAATGGCGGTGCTGGCTCGAAGGGCCGAACGGCCTACTCCTGCTCCTATTTTCTATGTTTCTAAAATACCGTCAAACTATTCTAGTTTACTAAATTTTGTTCAATGTTTCCCAAGAACTTTATCCCTTTCACAAGTTGAGGAATTCTGTAGAATGGAATTATGGCTCACGAGAATCGTGGGTAAAGTTAGGGTGAGATCTAATGCCATCAGACCTAGCAGAGAGACAAGGTCTTCTAGTTGAGGTCTCAAGGTGCTGGAGTAACTCAGCGGGCCAGGCGGCATCTCTGGAGAACAAGGATTGGTGACGTTTCAGGTCGGGATCCTTCCTCAGGATACTGAGTTGGATGATCAGCCATGATCATATTGAATGGCGGTGCAGGCTCGAAGGGCCGAATGGCCTACTCCTGCACCTATTTTCTATGTTTCTATGTTTCTATGGAAGAGAGGGGGAGCAAAGGACAGTTGTTACCTCAAATTGGAGAATTCAATATCTGAAAGAGGGTTCTGACCCAAAAACGTCACCTATTCTTTTTCGAATCATTTTGCAGATTGCATGCACAGCTTTAAAATGAGAATCCCACAGTACTGTGAAGCCATCTAATTCAGAGACTGCAAGAATTAAAAGCTAAAATCTGTGCTTGAATGTTTCAGTGGATGAGTGTCTGAATTTCTCAACCCGAAACGTCACCCATTCCTTTTCTCCAGAGATGCTGCCTGACCTGCTGAGTGACTCCAGTTTTTATGTGCGTCGTTCTTCGGTATAAACCAGCATCTGCAGTTCCTTCCTGCTCTGTTGGGTTGTAAGCAGAATATGAGGTGCTGTTCCTGCAGTGTGGCGTCACCATGGCAATGGAGGAGGCCCAGGGCAGAAAGGTCAGTGTGGGAATGGGAAGGGGCGTTATAATGGGTTAGCCACCCGAAGATCCAGTTGGCCATGGCGGACCGAGCGCGAGTGTTCTGTGAAACGGCCGCCTGCTCTACGCTTGGTCTCGCCGACTTGGAGTTCACCCACACCATCGGACTCATTGCGGGGAGTCCAGAAAAAGGGGCCACAGTCTAAGAATAAGGAGTAAGCCATTTAGAACGGAGACGAGGAAACACATTTTCTCACAGAGGGTGGTGAGTCTGTGGAATTCTTTGCCTCAGAGGGCGGTGGAGGCCGGTTCTCTGGATGCTTTCAAGAGAGAGCTAGATAGGGCTCTTAAAGATAGCGGAGTCAGGGGATATGGGGAGAAGGCAGGAACTGGGGCACTGATTGGGGATGATCAGCCATAATCACAATGAATGGCGGTACCGGCTCGAAGGGCCGAATGGCCTACTCCTGCACCTATTGTCTATTATCTATTGTCTATTGTCTATCTTGCTAAATTTTTCCTATCCATGTACATGTCCAAATGGGCCAAATGGCCTACTCCTGCATCTATTGTCTATTGTCTATTGTCTATTGTCTATTGTCTATTGTCTATTGACTCCAAGCCTATCTGCAATTCATACTCTCTCACCCACTTAAGACAAGCACTAAAAGGCTGGAGTAACTCAGCGGGTCAGGCAGCATCTATGGAGCAAAGGAGTTGGTGAAATATTGGGTGGAGACCCTTCTTCGGACTCTCGCCGACCGGCACAGATTTTAGATTGTAATTCTCAGCTATTGCAGCTTCTGAATTAGATGACCGTACAGTGCTGTAGGATTTTTATTTGAATGCAATGCAATCTGGCACAATTATTCCTGGAATCCCCACAAAATGGGCAAGTATGAACTCTCAGTCTGAAGAAGGATCTCGACTTGTAACGTCACCCATTCCTTCTATCCAGAGATGCTGCCTGACCCGCTGAGTTACTCCAGCATTTTTGTGTCCATCTTCAGGGTAAACCCAGCATCTGCAGTTCCTTCCTGCACACTAAGTATTTAAGGTAGACAAAAGTGCTGGAGAAACTCAGCGGGTGCGGCAGCATTTATGGAGCGAAGGAAATAGGCAACGTTTCGGGCCGAAACCCATCTTCTGACTTTGAGTAGGGGATGGAGTCCTTACAGGAAGCAGGGTGGGAAGAAGTGTAGTCTAGATAGCCATGGGAGTCAGTGGGTTTGTAGTGGATGTCGGTCAGTAGTCCATCACCTGAGATGGAGATAGTGAGGGCAAGAAATGGTAGGGAAGTGTCGGAAATGGTCCAGGTGTATTTGAGTGCCGGATGGAAGTTGGTGGTGAAGTGGATGAAGTCAGTGAGTTGCGTGTGGGTGCAGGAGGTAGCACCAATGCAGTCGTCGATGTAACGGAGGTAGAGGTCGGGGATGGGGCCCTGGTACGCCTCGAACAAGGATTGTTCGATGTACCCTACAAAGAGGCAGGCTGAATGGCCTACTCCTGCACCTATTGTCTATTGTCTATATTAACCCTCCCTCTATACAACGGGCCCATGCGCGTGCCCATAGCTACGCCTTGTATTTGGAGGAAATGGGAGGAGTCAAACGAAATGTTATTAAGGGTAAGGACCAACTCCGCTAGGTGGAGGAGAGTAACTGTAGGGGGGGGGGGGGGGGGGGTGGGGATTGGTTGGTTCTCTGGTCGAGGAAGAAACGGAGGGCTTTGAGACCCTCCTGGTGTTGGGATGGTGTAGAGTGACTGGACCAAAAAGGTAACCTTTTTCCAAATAGGGATGATATTTGGGTGAGTGTGGAATTCTCTGCCTCAGAGGGCGGTGGAGGCGGGTTTCTCTGGATGCTTTCCAGAGAGAGCTAGATAGGGCTCTTAAAAATAGCGGAGTCAGGGGATATGGGGAGAAGGCAGGAATGAGGTACTGATTGGGGATGATCAGCCATGATCACCTTGAATGGCGGTGCTGGCTCGAAGGGCTGAATGGCCTACTCCTGCACCTATTGTCTATTGTCTATATTAACCCTCCCTCTATACATGAGAGTTAATCGGCCATATGCCATTGATACCATTTTAACATTTTACATTTGACCCTTCCTTTTAGTTGGAATTATTTATTTTTTTAATCGCTTGGCAGCTTACAACCCAATGGTATGATTTTGATTTCTCTAACCTCAAGTAACCCTGGCACTCCCTCTCTCTCTGACTGGTTTCACTGTCCTCCTGATTCATTTTACTGTTTGTATGCCTCCTTGTCACCTTCCCCTCTGCCCACAATGGGCCATTCTGCATTTCCTTATCTGCTTTGATCTGTGCTTTTCACACCTTACCCCTCCATATCTCTAGTCTCCCTCTGCCCTGGGCCACCTCCATTGTCAGAGTGAGGCCCAGTGCAGATTGGTGGAACAGCAGCTCACATTTCACTGGGCAGCTTACACCCCAGCGGTATGAACATTGACTTCTCTAACTTCAAGTAGCCCTTGCCTTCCCTCTCTCTCCATCCCCTCATCCTTCCCAATTCTCCAGGAATCTTTAGCTCTCATCATCGGCGGTCACTCGAAACGAGTATGACTGTCTCATGGAGGACGCCAGTGCGTGACGTTGTTTAACGTGGGGAGACTGGTGCACCGACAGCCACCCCACGGTCCTTGACAGATCTGGGTCAGGATCCAGTGGCATGGAGTCCAAGACGACCGGAGACCCTTTTCTGCTGCAGCCTTCATCCGCCTTCCCAGCCGTTGTGACGCTCCACTAAGGTCAGCCATCGTCCTCCGCCTGTTCCACCGTTGAGGTCTCGGATGGATTGCTCTTGTCAGAGACATCCCCCTCGACCTTACCGCCATGGGTGGCCCTACAGGAGCGTAGCTCCAGACGGCATCGCTCTCAGGGTCTCAGGTCCACACAAGCTTCTCCACCACAAGGTGACAATCCACGGAGAAGCTTTTAGCTCCACTGAAGCCGGGTTTAGCAAGTCAACAATGAAATCACTTACAATTGCTAGATAGGGCTCTTAAAGATAGCGGAGTCAGGGGATATGGGGAGAAGGCAGGAACGGGGTACTGATTGGGGATGATCAGCCATGATCACATTGAATGGCGGTGCTGGCTCGAAGGGCCGAATAGCCTACTCCTGCACCTATTGTCTATTGTCTATTGAAAGGGAGATTAGAGATATGGAAGGGTAAGGTGTGAAAACGGCAGACAAAATGTGTAGGAAGGAATTGCAGATGCTGGGTTTAAACTGAAGGTAGACACACAAAATGCTGGTGTAACTCGGCAACTCTGGAGAGAAGGAATGGGTGATGTTTCGGGTCGAGACCCTTCTTCAGAAGGAGTCTTGGTGACTTGGTGAACCGGTGATTCGGAATGAGGTGGGATTGTGTTATTGACTAACCTGAATGTGGACTTGTAGAGGCTGCCGTTCGCCGCTCTTGGTGTGAACTACTCCCTCTGTGTCGTACACCCCGGTGTAGTTCACCGTCTGCGGGTCCCTCGAAGTCTCCTCCAGGGAGACGGGTACCGTGCCCACCAGCATCGACCTGAAATCACACAGCAGCCTTCTAATAGACAATAGACAATAGGTGCAGGAGTAGGCCATTCGGCCCTTCGAGCCAGCACCGCCATCAAATGTGATCATGGCAGAGTGTAAGCACTCAGTTTCAGCGACGGAGAAAGCGGGGCTGTGATTACTGTCGCTCTCTCTGTCTCTGTCACTGTGTCACTGTCTCTCTCCCTCTCTCTCTCTCTCTCTCTCTCTCTCTCTCTCTCTCTCTCTCTCTCAGTATCTCTCTCTGTCTCTCTGTCTCTCTCTCTCTCTCTGTCTCTCTCTCTCGCACTCTCACTATCTCTCTCTCTCTCTCTGTGGAATCTGTGTTATCAAGAGGTGCCCACCTTACATTTGTCTAACGATTAGGCAGCAATAACTTGCACTGCATTCTGACCCTCGCCTCGAATTATCTAGCTTTTACATTTTGTTTTGCTTTAGTTGCACGGAAATTAAAAATAAATTACATGCGTGTATGTGTGTGCGCATATATGCATGTATGTATATATATATATATATGTTTATATATAATTTATTTTCATTCCCGTGTGTCTAAAGCGTATATACACACACATATACAACTTTAGACGCACGGGAATTTTTCTATATATATGTATGTAAAGGCATATATATATATATATATGTGTATGCATGCATACATACACACAGACATATTTATATATATGCACGCATATATACACATACACACACACACATATATATATATATATGTATGCACGCATATGTACATACACACATATATATGTATGCACATATACACACACATATTTATATATATGCACGCATATATACACATATATACACACACACACATATATATATGTATGCACACACACATACACACACATATATATATGTATGCACACACACACACACACACACACACACACACATATATATGTATGCACACACACACACACATATATATATATATATATGTATGCACACACACACACACACCACACACAGACACACACACACACACACACACACACACACACACACACACACACACATATATATATATACAAGCACCACACACACACATATATATGTGTAGTCATATATATATATATACAGCTGCACGATGCTCTACCTAGAGTTTTTCCGCTACTACACCCAGATCCAGATCCATATATATCTATATAGGGGGGCGCCTTTTGCCTGACAATTGTTATCATGCTGGCCAGTCCCAGCCTGTAACCCTCCCCTGTATATGATGGGTGATGAGGGGTATTTCCAGCCGCAGTAATGCAGGACAGAGAGTGGCGGCGAGCAGATGCCAAAGCGCAGGGGGGGTTGGGTTAGGGAGGGGGGGGGGTGTTGGAGCCGGCGGCTCTGCCCCACTTACACCCCCCAGACCCCCTTCCCCCCCCCTGGTCCCCATCACCCCGACCTTCAGTACTCACTTGGCCGACACCACCCCGGGCTTGAGGGCGACGTCCACCTTGTACCTGGCCCCGGTCAGCAGCTTGATGGTCCGGTTTTGTCCGAAGCGCTGGCCGTCCACTTTGAAATACACCGGGCCGTCGCCGGGTTGGATTCTCAGGGAGACCCCGATTTTCACCAGGCTGGGAACCTCGCTCATGGTGGGCAATGTTAGGGGTGAGGGGGGGGGGGGGGTGGGGACGCTAGACCATGGGGAGGAGCAGGAGGAGGGGAGGTGGGGGGCTCAGATGCTGCAGAGATGCCCACTGCCAACACACAGGGCGCAGCCGGGACCACAGCAGCCGAATCCCCGTGTATGTCCGATTGCTCCCTGTGTAAAAGCCCTTGCCACAAAACACAAAGACGTCAGCGCTGCGCGGCCGCTGTGATCCTCTGCCGACTGGCAAGTAATCTATCTCCCCTCCTCAATCACCTTCACGTCCCCAGTCGCCGGTAATAAAACACGCCCTCATTTGACACTTTTCATCTAATGGCATTTTAAAAAAAAATCTTGTGTTGGAAGGAGCGGCAGATGCTGGTTTAAACCGAAGATATGATAGACACAAAACGCTGGAGGAACTCAGCTGGGACAGGCAGCATCTCTGGAGAGAAGGAATGGGTCCAGTCAAGTCACTTTTATTTCTACAGCACATTTAAAAAACAACCCTCGTTGGCCAAAGTGCTTTACATTGGTGGGGGTACTAACGTTATACAGCAGTGGTTCATAGATTAAATACAAACATCACTACACACATATAGCCCTCGCTCAGAGCACGTCAAGAGAGGCTTGGGAGTAGAGATGAGTTTTAAGTCTCCACTTAAAGGGGTGGATGGAGGGGGCAGTTCTGATGGGGAGAGGGATGCTGTTCCACAGTCTAGGAGCTGCAGTCGGTCGCCCCTGAGCTTATGCCTAGACCGCGGGATGTTCAGGACCGCGGGTGACGTTTTCGGGTCGAGACCCTTCTCCAGACTTCTTCGCTCTTCTTTAGTCTGAAGATAGACACAAAAACGCTGGAGTAACTCAGCGGGTCAGGCAGCGTCTCTGGCGAGACCCTTCTTCAGACCCAGAATCGAAATGTCACCCATTCCTTCTCTCCACAGATGCTGCCTGTCCCAGCTGAGTTACTCCAGCATTTTGTGTCTTATCTGCCCACAAATGTAAAGATAGTCACAAAAATGCTGGAGTAACTCAGGGGGTCAGGCAACATCTCTGGAGAAAAAGGAATGGGTTACGTTTCGGGTTGAAACTTACATTTCGTCCTGTCATTTCTTAAGAGTACATGTGTGCGTTATTTTAAAATGCTTTGATTTAGAACTAATTCTCCGATCATAGTTGTTCATATACGAGACTTCACGTGTATATGTTGAAATGCCACATATAAATGTAAGAACAAAGAAAAGAGCAGAACTAGGCCATTCAGCCCTTCGAACCAGCACCGACATTCAATATGATCATGGCTGATCATCCAAAATCAGTCCCCCGTTTTTTTCCCCCATGTCCCTTGATTCCGTTAGCCCTAAGACTAAATCTAACTCTCTCCTGAAAACATCCAGTGAATTGGCCTCCACTGCCTTCTGAGACAGAGAATTCCACAGATTCACAACTCTCTGGGTGAAAAGGTTTTTCCTCATCTCAGTCCTAAATGGCCGACCACTTATTCTTAAACTGTGACCTGAAACATATAAGATTATTAAGGGTTTGGACATACTGGAGGCAGGAAACATGTTCCCGATGTTGGGGGAGTCCAGAGCCAGGGGCCACAGTTTAAGAATAAGGGGTCGGCCATTTTGAACGGAGACGAGGAAACACTTTTTCACCCAGATTGTTGTGAGTCTGTGGAATTCTCTGCCTCAGAGGGCGGTGGAGGCCGGTTCTCTGGATACTTTCAAGAGAGTGCTAGATAGGGCTCTTAAAGATAATAGAGTCAGGGGATACGGGGAGCAGGCAGGAACAGGATACTGATTGGGGATGATCAGCCATGATCACATTGAATGGCGATGCTGGCTCGAAGGGCCGAATGGCCTACTCCAGCACCTATTGTCTATTGTCTATTGACTACAGGCACAGTGCGGTCAAACATTCGTCATATGTTAACCCACTAATTGTGGGCCAAAGGGCCTGGTTCCGTGCTGTTCTGTTCATAACATAGAGGTGAAGTCTCTACCTCCGCTATATCGACGACTGCATTGGTGTCACCTCCTGCACCCACACACAACTGACTGACTTCATCCACTTCATCACTAACTTCCATCCGGCACTCAAATACACCTGGACCATTTCCGACATCTCCCTACCATTCCTTGACCTCACTATCTCCATCGCAGGTGATAGACTTCTGACCGACATCTGCTATAAACCCACTGACTCCTTTGGCTGTCTACACTACACTTCTTCCCACCCTGCTTCCTGTAAGGATTCCATCCCCTACTCCCAATTCCTCCGTCTATGCTGCATCTGCTCCCAGGATGAGGTGTTCCACACCAGGGCATCGGAGATGTCCTCATGCTTCAGGGAACGGGGGTTCCCCTCCCCTACCATAGATGAGGCTCGCACCAGGGTCTCTTCTATACCCCGTAACACTGCTCTCTCTCCCCATCCCCCCACTCGTAACAAGGGCAGTCCCCCTAGTCCTCACCTTCCACCCCACTAGCCGTCACGTACAACAAATAATCCTCCGTCATTTTCGCCACCTCCAACGTCACCCCACCATTCGCCACATCTTCCCATCTCCCCCCCTCTCTGCTCGCAGCAAAGACCGCTCCCTACGTAACTCCCTGGTCAATTCATCCCTTCCCACCCATACCACAGCTTCCCCGGGCACTTTCCCTTGCAACCGCAAGAGATGCTACACTTGTCGCTTTACCTCCCCCCTCGACTCCATTCAAGGACCCAAGCTGTCGTTCCAGGTGAGGCAGAGGTTCACCTGCACCTCCTCCAACCTCATCTATTGCATCCGCTGCTCTAGATGTCAGCTGATCTACACCGGTGAGACCAAGCGTAGGCTTGGCGATCGTTTCGCTGAACACCTCCGCTCGGTTCGCACTAACCAACCCGACCTCCCGGTGGCTCAGCACTTCAACTCCCCCTCCCATTCTGAATCCGACCTCTCTGTCCTGGGCCTCCTCCATTGTCAGAGTGAGCACCACTGGAAACTGGAGGAGCAGCACCTCATATTCCGCTTGGGCAGTCTGCACCCCAGTGGCCTGAACATTAACTTCTCCAATTTCTGGTAGCCCTTGCTGTCTCCTCCCCTTCTCAGCTCTCCCTCAGCCCTCGGGCTCCTCCTCTTCCTTTCTTCTTCCCGCCCTCCCACCCTGCATCAGTCTGAAGAAGGGTTTTGGCCCGAAACGTCGCCTATTTCCTTCGCTCCATAGATGCTGCCTCACCCGCTGAGTTTCTCCAGCATTTTTGTCGACCTTCGATTTTCCAGCATTTGCAGTTCCTTCTTGAACATACAGTAATGACTCTGTTTATTACAAGATGCTCCATCAAAGCTCTGTTTGATCTTGGGGGAAACAAAGCAAAGAACAAACGACACAAACCAGCATTTTACGTTCCGTCATTTACCAACCACGCCAGGAAAAAAACATAAACTTCGTGACCATCAGAGCATAAAGAAAAGTTGAAATCTGTTCTGTTACAAATTGTTCTGATTCGGATCATTTGATACCAAGACGCGTTTCAGCTGCAACACCTTAGTTAAAGGTGTTACTCATTACATTCTCTGGATACTTTCAAGAGAGAACTAGATTGGGCTCTTAAAGGTAGTGGAGTCAGGGGATATGGGGAGAAGGCAGGAACGGGGTACTGATTGGGGATGATCAGCCATGATCACATTGAATGGCGGTGCTGGCTCGAAGGGCCGAATGGCCTACTCCTGCACCTATTGTTTATTGTCTATTGCCAGTCGACCCATTCTTTCATCATGTGTCTAACTTGTATCTGGGGGGGAATTAAACCATTATTCTAGTCTCCCCATGCCTCACATATAATCCCGTCTGGGGGAGGCCCACGAGAGGAAGAAGACTAGCAGTGTAGCAGTGAACATTTCAAAATCCAGCGGTGACAAAAAAAATGTTGCGCCACTTGCAAAAACACCGTGCGTCAATACGGCACCATGCCGCGTCACCGCCGTATCACGGCCGCGTCACGCCTGTATTTTTCGGTGACCTGATACGTCGATCAATAATGCCGGTAGTCGCCGAAAAAAATCGCCAAGTGGGACAGGTCCTTAAGTACGAAGAGCTGGTCATAGACTGCTGTAAGCAGGGCTGGAAGGCAAGGTGTAGGCCCATCGAGGTTGGCTGCAGAGGCTTTGCAGGGCAATCGCTCTACAAAGCCTTGAGTGCACTGGGCATCAACGGAGTGGCGAGGAGAAGAGCCACAGAGGCAGCGGAGAAGGCCTCGTGATGGCTCTGGATCAGGGGAGGGGGTCCATGGGGAGGAGCGAATGCCACCTGAACACAAGTCGTGGTCTGATCAACCACGGCTGGGTCGCCTGGGTGAGGGTGTCTGATGTTGAAAGCCCCGAAACACCCAATGACCCTGGGTTACATCACTGATGATGTGTTCAGGAGCATCAAGAGATGTATTTTTTATCAACCAAGCCATATCTCTCAAATAGCAGTGGCTGGGGAATTAAATGTGCTGCCAATATAGGGGGGATAAGCTGTTCCTAAATCTGTGTGTGAGCACTTTCAAGCTGTTAAATATTCTTTTATTCAATGAATGGTGAAAAATTAATACTTACCCCTCACATTCCTATCAAATCTTTTCCCCTTCACCTTAAACCCATGACCTCTGCTCCGTGTGATGGATTTTGCCACATCGCACTTAAAGATAGTGGAGTCAGGGGGTATGGGGAGAAGGCAGGAACGGGATACTGATTGGGGATGATCAGCCATGATCACATTGAATGGCGGTGCTGGCTCAAAGGGCCGAATGGCCTACTCCTGCACCTATTGTCTATTATCTACAACTCTCTGGAATTGTTTTGGAGTATTGAGCAGAAATTATCCCAAACCAACCTGATAGAATGCTTCATATGGATCACATTAGCAATAAGACATCAACAATAGCTTAAAACTAACCGTCAGTGTTGAACATGATGCCAAGTTAAACTAATCTCCTTTGCCTGAAGGCGATCCATATCCCTCCATTCTCTGCATATCCACGTGCCTATGTAAAAGCCTTTTAATCGCCACTATCGTATCTGCCTCCTTCACCACCACTGGCAGCGCGTTCCAGGCACCCACCACCCTCTGTGTAAAAAAACTTGCCCCACTCAACTCCTTGAAAATCTGCCCCTCTCACCTTAAAGCAATGTCCTCTAGTCTTTGACAATTCTGAGAAAAAGGTTCTGACTGCACTTTTCCGGGCGGGAGGTTGCGACCTTCACGTGGTCCGCCCTGTTTCGACGAATGCAATCAACCCGGCGTGCAGAAACAGAAGATCAAACGGAACAAGTGGTCTTATAGACGTTTCCTCAATTACGGCCTAATAATGACGAAAACATTTATACTTACATTTTGGAAAGAGACAACAGTCCCTACAGTGAAGATGTGGATCACAAACATGTCCGAGACATTTGGAAAACACTAGGCTCGTCTTGGCGGAAAAAACAGATCAATTTCTTAAGACATGGACACCCTTCACTGAATTTTTACAACAATAGTATGGTGGAACGCAAATTTAAATTTAAATCCGATGCTACGATAGGTGAAGGTCGAGGGGTCAAGGAATATCCATCTTTTCTTTTCTTATTCCTCTTTCTATCTGCTGCACTGCTTTGGTAGCTTAGGGGTCTTTTTCTCGTTCTTTTCTACATTTTCACTCCATTCTTTCCTTTCTCCTTTTCTTGCTCTCCCTTTGTTTTCTTTGTTTCCTTTTTCTTTAATTTAGGTTATAAAGTTAAAAATTAAGCTGTACAATAATTGTACAATTGTATTCCCTGGCCAGCACCGCCACTCAATGTGATCATGGCTGATCATCCCCAATCAGTACCCCGTTCCTGCCTTCTCCCCATATCCCCTGACTCCGCTATTTTTAAGAGCCCTATCTAGCTCTCTCTTGAAAGCATCCGGAGAACCGGCCTCCACCGCCCTCTGAGGCAGCGAATTCCACAGACTCACCACTCTCTGTGAAAAAAAGTGTTTCCTCGTCTCTGTTCTAAATGGCTTACCTTTTATTCTTAAACTGTGGCCCCTGGTTCTGGACTCCCCCAACATTGGGGACATGTTTCCTGCCTCTAGCATGTCCAAACCCTTAACAATCTTATATGTTTCAATAAGATCCCCTCTCATCCTTCTAAACTCCAGAGTGTACAAGCCCAGCCCTCCATTCTCTCAGCATATGACAACCCCGCCATCCCGGGAATTAACCTTGTAAACCTACGCTGCACTCCCTCAATAGCAAGAATGTCCTTTCTCGAATTAGGGGAGCAAAACTGCACACAATACGCGAGGTGTGGTCTCACTAGGGCCCAGTACAACTGCAATGATATGATACGATACGATGGAACTTCATTCATCCCCTGAGAGAAACTGTTCTGCCATCAGTCACAGCACATAACAGCTGCACAAAAACCTGAAATTAAAATTAAATTAAAAGTGAAAACAAAAAGACAAGCGACTGGTGTCCGGCTGCCATGTGCACAGCGCCTTAACCAGAACGAACGAATGGACAAAGAAACAAATGCAGGCTTAACCCCTGGGCAGAAGATTCTGCACCTTCTCCAAATCCTTCCTATAATGGGGCGACCAGAACGGCACAGAATTCATAGCACAGGATGTACTATTTTTTATTAAAAATTGCCAGGTTCATCTGCTGGAATAAGGACAGTAAGGAGCAAAATCAGTTCACATGTGAATGCTCCAAAGGCGAGTCTCAACAGCATTCAGAGTCTTCAAAGTCGTACAGCATGAAACCAGGCCCTTCGGCCCAACTCCACCTTGCTGACCAAATTGCTAAACTAATCCCATTTGCCCCATATATCCCTCTTAACCTTTCCTAGCCATGTGCCTGTCCAAATCTCTATTATTATAAAACTCTGATCTTGGATGTGGATGTATTTATTTGTGTGTGTGCATCTGTGATTCACATCTCCTCGAAAACACGACGCGCTAACGGTGACATTTTTACATATTCCGATAAAGATTTACCTCATGATTTCAAAAATCTCTTCACCTGAAAATTTGATTCATTATTTCTTGCGTTTTTTATTAAAATTGTTGACAAATCTGAGATCTTTCTTAAAGCTAACGAGCTGACGACGTCACAATGACACTGCTCCTCGCGGCCAGCTGCGCAGAGTTTTCAACGCACAGCCTGCTGGGCGCTGTTTTTGCACGAGCTGCAAGTTACGTTAACACCCCCCCCCCTCCCGACTCGCAGTCATTTTGTCGCCTCCCGCTCGCAGTCAACGAGCACTCGGCCGTCTGCCCTGCCCTGTCCCGCCCGCAGCCCAGCCGCCCTCCGCCCCCCATGGGCTCTGGATTAAAGCCGCTGAACTCGCAGCAATTTGGTTGGGCTTCCGAAGGCTTCAGAGGTCCCAGGAGGTCGCGAGACCTGCCACTCGCTCACTGAGTTCAAGTCCGCCCTCTCCTTCTCTCTTCCTCCCTCCCCCCTCCTCTTCCCCTTCCTCTCCCCCCCTCCTCTCCCCCTCCTCTCCCCCTCCCCCCTTCCTCTCCCCCCACTGCCCCTCTCTTCCTCCCTCCCCCTCTCCCCCCTCCCCCTTCCCCCCCTCCCCCTCTCTCAACCCTCTCCCCTCCACCCCCCCCTTTCCCCCTCTCTCTCCTCTCCTCCTCTCCCCCTCAGTCTCCCCCCTCCATCTCCCTCTCTCTCTTTCTCTGCCCCATTCTCTCTGCCTCTCGAATAAGGGCGGGGAACGGGTAAAAGGAGTGGTTAGTGTGTGTGTGACACCGCAAGCCAGCCCCCCCCCCCCCCCCCCCCGCAACCGCGCTTTGAGGGGAAGGCACCCAACAGGTTCCCCTTGGTCTAGTGTCTTTTAAATCTTGTTATAGTACCTGCCTGGTGTCAAGGAAAGAACATGTTCCCGGTGTTGGGGGGGTCCAGAACCAGGGGTCACAGTTTAAGAATAAGGGGTAAGCCATTTAGAACTGAGATGAGGAAACACTTTTTCTCACAGAGAGTGGTGAGTCTGTGGAATTCTCTGCCTCAGAGGGCGGTGGAGGCCGGTTCTCTGGATGCTTTCAAGAGAGAGCTGGATAGGGTTGTTAAAGAAAGCGGTGTCAGGGTATATGGGGAGAAGGCAGGAACGGGGCACTGATTGGGCTGATCAGCCATGATCACATTGAATGGCAGTGCTGGCTCGAAGGGCCGAATGGCCTACTCCTGCACCTATTGTCTATTGTCTATTGTCTATTGTCTATTGTGTATTGTGTTTATCTAAAGCTAAACTAAACTAAATTAAAGTGTGTTAAGGGCCTGTCTCACTTGGGCATCATTTTCAGGTCAGTTATGGGACAGGCCGGTAGCGACAGATGTGTGAAAATCGTCTAGACAGTCGCGCGCCAAGTGCTCTCGAGGGCCCTGCTTCGTTTGGGAGGCATTTGCGATGTCGTTCGTACTTAGTCCGATCTCGGTGCCGCGCTTTATACCCGGGTGGTCACGTGATGCTGCCTGACCCGCTGAGTTTTGAAAGAGACTTCACGAGTCTGAAGAACGGTCTCGACCTGAAATGTCACTCGCTCCTTCTCTCCAGAGATGCTGTTTGGCAATAGACAACAGGTGCAGGAGTAGGCCATTCGGCCCTTTGAGCCAGCACTGCCATTCAATGTGATCATGGCTGATCATCCCCAATCAGTACCCCGTTCCTGCCTTCTCCCCTTATCCCCTGACTCCGCTATCTTTAAGATCCCTATCTAGCTCTCTCTTGAAAGCATCCAGAGAACCTGCCTCCACTGCCCTCTGAGGCAGAGAATTCCACAATCACCACTCTCTGTAAGAAAAAGTGTTTCCTCGTCTCCGTTCTAAATGGCTTACTCCTTATTCTTAAACTGTGGCCCCTGGTTCTGGACTCCCCCAACATCGGGAACATGTTTCCTGTCTCTAGTGTGTCCAAGCCCTTAACAATCTTCAATGAGATATGCTCTCATCCTTCTAAACTCCAGAGTGTACAAGCCCAGCAGCTCCATTCTCTCAGCATATGACAGTCCCGCCATCCCGGGAATTAACCTTGTAAACCTACGCTGCACTCCCTCAATAGCAAGAATGTCCTTCCTTAAATTAGGAGACCAAAACTGCACACAATACTCCAGGTGTGGTCTCACCTGTACAACTGCAGAAGGACCTCTTTGCTCCTATACTCAACTCCTCTTGTTATAAAGGCCAACATGCCATTAGCTTTCTTCACTGCCTGCTGCATCTGCATGCTTACTTTCATACTCTGATGTACAAGGGCCCCCAGATCCCGTTGTACTTCCCCTTTTCCCAACTTGACGCCATTTAGATGATCTTGTGTCTATCTTTTGTGAGGCCACTGACCATTGGTTTACTCACTTCAGCAGGTACCTAGTTGAAACCTGCATTGACTGTGTGGTTCTACACACAAGATGTGTAGAATCGGATGCAAAGCACAAGGACTGACTCCAGCCAACAGCACAAGGCTGGTGGGGGTAAGATTTGCAGGGAGCTGCTGCCTGCAGGTGCAGGACCTATCTCCACGCCAGCAGCTGTGAAGAGAAACCAGCCAGCGTTTCCTTCCTCTTCTCGCCCAGCTGCTGACAAAGAGGGCAACACTGTTCGTGCAAGCTCAGCCGCTTTGCAATGTGAAAGGAGGTCTCTTTCCTGGGCGTCACTACACAAGCGTCACTACACAGGGGGGGGGGGGCGGGAACACGCAGTGACAGCCAGTGTTGACACCAGGGGCCATTCCCCAACCCAGCCTTGACCTTACAACACCCAGCATGGAGGTGGAAGCCAAGGTGATCAGAGAAGGTTACCTCGTCAAAAAGGTAGGGCTCATCAGTGCATTGTGTCGTTAGATTTCATTTGGGACGTCCCATTATTAACCTTAGCACTTCCTGAAAGACGTTCTTTAGGGTACGAAGCCACAGCGAGCATGTGTTGGAGATCAATGCTCATAAATGCACAGTGCTGGAGCAACTCAGCGGGACTCAGGCAGCCTCTCTGGAGAGAGGGGTTAGGAGATGTTTCGGGTCGAGACCCTGCACGAGAAGTCACCCACTCCTCTCCAGAGAGACTGGGTTACTCCAGCATTTTCTGTGAGCATCTTCGGTTTAAACCAGCACCTGCAGTTCCTTGCTCCTCACCTCCTGACAAAGAGGTTCTGGAGAAAAAGTTACAGGTGACTTTTCCGGGGGCGATCGGGACCTTTCTCCTCCAGACTCCTTGCCACGCGTGGATATGTATTTATTGGAGGCGAGAGAGAGGCAAGATGCTGGAATCTGGAGCAAAGCACAGAGTCAGGCAGCGTCTGTGGAGGGAATGGACAGACAACATGTTGGTCGGGACCCTACCTCAGTCATGATCACATTGCATGGCTCGAAGGGTCGAATGGCCTACCCCTGCACCTATTGTCTATTGTCTATTGTCAAAGTTGCATCGGGGATTTCTGGTTTTTGTTTTGTTTTTGCACTCGTGTTCTCTTTTTAATTTATTGAACTTCCTCTTTTGCTGTTGCTTTATTAAATTATCGATGAGTATCGTGTTTGTGCTGCTGCAAGCAAGAATTTCACTGTTCCGTTTCAGTCCATATGAGGAAGGGTTTTGACCCGAAACGTCACCTAGTCCTTCAGAGATGCTGCCTGACCCACTGAGTTAGTCCAGCACTTTATGTGTGTGTGTGTGTGTGTGTGTGTGTGTGTGTGTGTGTGTGTGTGTGTGTGTGTGTGTGTGTGTGTGTGTGTGTGTGTGTGTGTGTGTGTGTGTGTGTGTGTGTGTGTGTGTGTGTGTGTGTGTTTCTTTACATCTGGTTGTAACATGAATGATAGTGAAGTGTCGGTGAGAGCGTGAATATTTGTGAGAAGTTTGTAAACTCTGGGTTATAGGGCACTATAGGCAGCTCTTTCAGAAATCTCAAACCATTTACTGCAGATTCTGGATTTTCACCGTTCACCGGGAGTGTTTGTGTCACATGTGATTGTGTGTGTTGTGTCTGGTGTGTGTCTGTGTGTGTATGTGTGTGTCTGTGTGTGTTCCTTTGTGTGTGTCTGTGTGTGTCTGTGTGTGTCTGTGTGTGTGTCTGTGTGTTGGTCTCTGTGTGTGTGTGTGTGTCTCTGTGTGTGTTTCTTTACATCTGGTTGTAACAGTGATTAGTTGTGTGTGTGTGTCTGTGTGTGTCTGTGTGTGTCTGTGTGTGTGTAGTGTGTGTGTTGTGTGTGTGTGTCGTCTGTGTGTGTGTGTGTGTCTGTGGTGTTCTGTGTGTTGTCTGTGTGTGTGTGTCTGTGTGTGGTGTGTGTGTCTGTGTGTGTTGTGTGTGTCTGTGAGTGTGTGTGTGTGTCTGGTGTGTGTGTTCTGTGTGTGTGTTGTGTGTGTAACTGAATGATAGGTTGTGTGTGTGTGTCTGTGTGTGTCTGTGTGTGTGTGTGTCTGTGTGTGTGTCGTGGTTGTGTGTGTGTGTGTGCCGTGTGTGTGTGTGTGTGTGTGTGTGTGTGGGTGGTGTGGTGTGTGTGGTGTGTGTGTGTGTGTGAATGTGTGGTCTGTGTTTTGTGTGTAGTTGTGTGTGTGTGTTGGTTGTGTGTGGGTGTGTATGTGTGTGTGTGTGTGTTGTGTGTGTGTGGGGTGGTGTGTCTGTGTGTGTGTGGGTGGCCGTGTGTGTGTTCTATGGGGTGTGTGTGTGTGGGTGTGTGTGTGTGTTTGTGTGGTGTGTGTGTGTGTGTGTCTCGTGTGGTTGTCTGTGTGTGTTGTGGTCTGTGTGTGTCTGTGTGTGGTGATGTGTGGGTGTCTGTGTGTGTGTGTGTGTGCTGAGTGTGTGTCTGTGTGTGTCGTGTGTGTGTGTGTGTCCGTTGTTGTGTGTGTAGTGTGTGTGTGTGTGTGTGTGTGTGTGTGTGTGTGTGTGTCCGTGTGTGTGTGTGTGTCGTGTGTTCTGTGGTGTGTGTGTGTGTGTCTGTTGTGCCTGTGTTGTGTGTGTGTGTGTGTGTTTGTGTGTGTTTGGTGGGTGTGTGTGTGTGTGTCTGTGTGTGTGTGTGTGTGTGTGTCTATGTGTGTGTGTGTGTGTGAGTGTGTCCGTGTGTGTGTGTGTGTTGTTTGTGTGTCTGTGTTGTTGTGTGTGTTTGTGTCTGTGTGTGTCTGTGTGTGTATGTGTGTGTGTGTGTGTGTGTGTGTGTGGTGTGTGTGTGTGGTGTCCTGTTGAGTTCATGTTGTGTGTGTGTGTTCTATGTGTGTGGTGTGTGTGTGTGTGTGTTGTGTGGTGTGTGTGTGTGGTGTGTCCTCCCTGTGTTGTGTGTGTTGTCTGGTGGTGTCCTGTGTGTGTGTTGTGTGTGTTCTGTGTGTGTCTGTTGTGTGGTTGTGGTGTGTAGTGTCGTGTGTGTGTGTGTGTCTTGTGTGAGTGTGTGTGTTTCTTTACATCTGGTTGTAACATGAATGATAGTGAAGTGTCGGTGAGAGCGTGTGAGAAGTTTGTAAACTCTGGGTTATAGGGCACTATAGGCAGCTCTTTCAGAAATCTCAAACCATTTACTGCAGATTCTGGATTTTCACCGTTCACAACTTCACAAATTAGACAGGGATAGAATTAGGCCAATCGGCCCATCGAGTCCACTCCGCCATTCAATCATGCCTGATCTTTGTCTCCTTGTCCAATTTTCCTGCCTTCTCCTCTGACACCCGTTCTAATCAAGAATTTGTCAATCTCTGCCTTAAAACACCCACTGACTTGGCCTCCACAGCCCTCTGTGGCAATGAGTTCCACAGATTAACTATCCATTTCAAAAGCTCTTTTCCATTCTGGTCAGACTGTTTTTTCGGAGCTCCCGCAACGGCAACTTCTCCCGCCCGAGTTGCGGGGTTGAGGGTGACCCGGAGCGGGGGCCTTGCATCGTCCGGCGCGGCTTTAACGGCCGCGGGACGTTCCGTCGCCCGCCGGGGGCTCCAACATTAAGACCCAGAGCGGGGCCTTACATCGCCCGGCGCGGGACTTGCCATCGCCCGCCGGTGGCTTTAACATCGGAGAAGAATGGAATACGGGGGAGAGATAAGACTTTGCCTTCCAGCGCAGTGAGGAGGAGATTCACTGTGGTGAATGTTTGTGTAAATTGTGTTGTTTGTGTGTCTTGGTGCTTTTCTTGTTGTATGACTGCAGAAACCACATTTCGTTTGAACTTCTTTTGAGGTTCAATTGACAATACATTTGTATTGTATTGTATTGAATATGGGAAACCTGATCGCATCAAACTAAGGTTTCAAGGTCTTTTATTGTCACCTGTACCAAATGATCAGCCATGATCACAGTGGATGGCGGTGCTGGGCTGAAGGGCTGAACGGCCTCCTCCCGCACCTATTGTCTATTGTCTATTGTCTAATTAAGGTATTCGAATATTACGCACAGCCATTCGAAAAAAAGCAACCAGACACACGACGACATAACAGTTAACATAAACATCCACCACAGTGGATTCCCCACATTCCTCACTGTGATAAAGTCTCATCTTCTTCCCTCTTTAGTGAGTGTTTGCAGTGTTGGCGTCTTCTGTGATCGCCCCCCTGGCACACCAGAATATGTCTCAATGTAGATAGACACAAAAAGCTGGAGTAACAAAGATGCTGCCTGTCCCGCTGAGTGACTCCAGCTTTTTGGGTCTATCTTCGGTTTGAAACCCGGGTCTGCAGTTCCTTCTTAATGTAGACTTGGTCAACTTTCTTGTGACCGGGAAGGTCAAGGGTCGTTGTCCTGGGCGCGTTTGCAAGCTTTGTGCAAACGGAGCTAAAATGTGCCCAATTGTGGAATGAGTTGTATCCGGAGTCAAGGCAGGAAATGGTGAGGCTTTGAGCTGTGAGACCGTAACTTCTGAGTTCACCCGCACACAGAAAGACTACGGAGTGAGTAACAAACACCCCTTCACATTCCACCTCTCTGCGGCTAAAGAGAAATAAAACGAACAGCTACCACACCCACATCCCCCTCCCCTCCTCCTTAAACGCACCAGCTAAACTGAACACAACGGATGCTGGTTTAAACCGAAGATAGATACAAAACGCTGGAGTAACTGGTCAAGAAGGCTTCTGGCACTTTGGCCTTCATTAGTCAGAGTATTGAGTATAGAAGTTGGGAGGTCATGTTGCAGTTGTATAAGACATTGGTGAGACCGCATTTAGAATATTGTGTTCAGTTCTGGGCATGATGTTACAGGAAAGATATTGTCTAGCTTGAAAGGGCTCAGAAAAGATTTGTGAGGATGTTGCCAGGACTAGAGGGTGTGAGCTACAGGGTGAGGTTGCGTAGGCTGGGGGTCTCTCACTCCATGGGCGCAGGAGGATGAGGGGAGATTCTTATAGAGGTGCTACATATCATGAGAGGACTAGAGTGGGTAGATGCACAGAGTCTTTTACCCAGGTAGGGGAATAGAGGACAAGAGGAGTTAGGTTTCAAGGTGAAGGGGAAAAGATTTAATAGGAATCCGAGGGTAACTTTTTCACACAGGACGGTAGTGGGTGTATGGAACAAGCTGTCAGAGGATGGTAGTTTGGGGGCCTTGGGACTTTTCCCATCTGAAGAAGGGTTTCATGACCGAAACGTCGCCTGATTCCTTCGCTGCGCACCGCTGAGATTTTCAGCTTTTTGGTCACCTTTCGATTTTCCAGCATCTGCAGTTCCTTCTTATCGAACGAGGGAAACAGTCATGGATAGGTACATGGACCAGGACAGGTTTGAAGGGATATGGACAGCGCGAGGCAGGTGGGACATAGTGCTGCAGCCGGGACTTGTGCCGGTTGTGGGCGAGTTGAGCGAAGGCTGTTTCCACCACTGTATCACATCTATGGCTAACTCAGCGGGACAGGCCAGCATCTCTGTAAAGAAGAAATGGGAGTGAATTTCGGGTCGAGACTGGATGAAGAGGCTATGAGACTACAAGGAGAAATTGGGAACACTTGATTGTTTTCTCTGTAGTGCCATGGGGGTTGAAGGGGCGCAAACTTGATAGTAATAGGCATCGACAGCATAGACATTGAAGAACCAGGGTTAGTAGAGTTGACCCCAACAACCCCCCCCCCCCCCCCCCCCCCCCCCCCCCCCCCCCCCCCCCCCCCCCCCCCCCCCCCCCCCCCCCCCCCCCCCCCCCCCCCCCCCCCCCAAAACACTAATGTGAGGATGGACCATACTTGCTATTGAGGGAGTGCAGGTAAGGTTTACCAGGTTCAATTCCCGGATGCGGGACTGTCAAATGCTGAGAGCAATGGAGCGACAGGGCCTTGTAACTTGGAGTTTAGAGGTATGAGAGCGGAATCTTATTGAAACATGTACAGATTGTTAAGGGTTTGGAACAAGCTAGAGGCAGAGACATTGTTCCCGTGTTGGGGGAGTCCAGAACCAGCTTGGCCACAGTTCAGATTAAGGAATAAGGGGTAAGCATTTAGATCGGAGACGAGGGAAAAACTTTTTTCTCACAGAGAGTTGTGAATCTGTGGAATTGCTCTGCCTCAGAGTGGCCGGTGGAGGCAGGTTCACGAATGATTTAAAAGAGAGCTAGATATGGGTTCTTATAGATAGCGGAGTCGGATATGGGAGAAGGCAGGATAACGGGGTACTGATTGGGGATGATCAGCCAATGATCACAGTGATGGCGGTGCTGGCTCAAAGGGCGAATGGCCACTCCTGCACCTATTGTCTATTGTTATTGTCTATTGGTTTAACACGAGAGTGGCCAAAAAGTTTAAAGATGATGTGTTGGGGGGCAGTTATTTTACACCTAAATAGGTGGATAGGTGCCTGGAATTAATTGTGCCGCGAGGGGCGGCTGTGGTTAGATACGGATTAATTGTGCAGCCATAGATGAATTTAAACTTCATATGAATCACACGTGATAAGGAGCAGAATTAGGCATTCGGCCCATCATCTACTCCACCAGTCAATCATGGTGATTCTGGTCTCACTCTAACCACATTCTTTGCCTTCTTCCCCAATAATCTCTGATACCGTACAATTAAGAATCTATCCATCTCTGCTTTAAAAATATCCATTGACTTGACCTCCACAGCCTTCTGTGGCAAAGAATTCCACAGATTCATCAACTTCTGACTAAATATATTCCTCCTCATCTCCTTCCTGAACGGCCTGTCCCACTTGCCGATTTTTTCGGCGACTGCCGGCGACATGTCGGGGTCGGCAAAAGATTTTGAACATTTCAAAATCCAGCGGCGACAAAACAAATGTTACGACACATGAAAAAACACCGCGCGTCACATGTCATCATGCCGCGACTTTTTCGGTGACCTGATACGTCAGTCGCCGAAAAAAATCGCCAAGTGGGACAGGCCCTTATTTTATTTTAATTTTATTTTATTTAACCTTTATTTAACCAGGAAAAGTCTCATTGAGATTAAAAATCTCTTTTACAAGAGAGTCCTGGCCAAGACAGGCAGCAGCACAGTTCCCCAGTTTACAGACAATAATTTAAAAACAGCAGACGATACATATAAATAGTCACAGTCTCATAAAACATCATTCAATACAAAAAATGTACAGACGGGAAGAGCCCGCTTCAACATCATTAAGAAGAGATTTAAGATCTGTTATTGAAACCAGCTCCTTAATTTTCAGTTCATTCTGCAGCTGGTTCATGCGATGGGAGCAGCATAATTAAATGCCCTTTTTCCCCAGTTCAGTAGGACATTAGGGACAGGTGTAAGAACACGTCCTCAGAGCGGAGCTGATAAGTTCCAGTGCTTTTTCGAATTACATACTTCTGCAGGTATGAAGGAAGAAACACCGAGGATAGTTTATAAATAAGGATATGCAATGATGGAGTCTGCGGGTGCGTTGGACAGGGCCAAACCATCCAACTTGAGCATACAAAGAGCAGTGGTGCGTAGAGGGTTTTAAAATTAGTGACAAATCTCAGTGCTCCGTGGTATGTCCGTGTCCAAAGACTGTAGGCCCAATTATTTTGAAGAGCATTCACATATAAAACATCACCATAGTCCAACACAGAACATCAATGTTGCAGCAACAAAGACCTTTTGTGGCTTCAAAAGAAAAAACAAGATTTGTTCTGAAGTAAAACCTAAGTTGATCTTTAGTTTTTTTCTCGTTGCTGGATATGAGATTGTAAAAGAGAGAGAATCATCAATTACTAACTCCCCAGATAATTTATATTGAGACCAGATTCAACCCACAGAGCCCTGCAAATTGGTGATGAAGGGAGGTCCGAGGCTTTGATTTAGCTTTAGTGAAAGCACATGGAGCTTTGTCTTGTCAGCATTTAAAGCAAGTTTTAAATACAAGATTTATGTTGCCCACAGTGTTATGAAAGCAAGTTTGGAGCTGACAATGAGAGCCTGATTTGGGGGAGACGCAGAGCAATGTATCACTGCGTTCGTCAGCATGATAAGTGAACATTTGCGTGGCAGCTTTATGATCTAGACTATTAATATTAAATAGTAAATAATAAAGGGCCTAGAACCGATCCTGTGGCACCCCCTGGGATTTCATTAAGAGAGCTAGAAAGTAATTTACATACTTCTGTCGCACACACAGGGATCTGCCTGATAGATAGTTTTTTAAAACCAACATGGACGCTTGATCAGACCAAACCAGATGCTGCGTAGTCTTTGTAACACTAAGGCATGATCCACAGTTTCGAAAAGCCTTTGTTAAAGTCAACGAAAAGGGCTGCACGTTGTTGCTTATTGTCTAAAAATTCAAATAAAATCATTTACTGCATTTAAACCTTAAAAGAACGCCCTATGGTTGAGGCTATGACCTCAAGTCCCAGACTTTCCCCAATAGTGAAAACATACTCTCCACTCATTCTATCCAAAGCCTTTTTTACGGATTCTGTACGATTCCCCCCTCTTCATGGCATTATGTTCGGCCCAGGACATTTTTAGGCCAAAGGGGGGGGGGGAAAACCGATTTCTGAAAACTATACTGTCCTATGTTTCTACACCTCAACCCCCGTAGCTCAGTCTAGTTTTAGTGTTAGTTTTTTAGAGATACAGCGCGGGGAGGGGGAAACAGGCTTGCAAACCTGTTACGTCTTGGGAGTCATCACCGGAGGAAAACCCACCCCAGGTCACGGGGAGAACTTGCAAACTCCGCTACAGGCAGCGCCCGCCGTCGGCTGTTGGAGATAACAAAATTGCAGAGTCAAAGAAAACCATTCAAGAGATTTAAGTCTGCATCTGGAAGATCAGGAGGAGGTGGTCAGATGCTGCAGCTTTTGTGTGCTGGTGTTCGCTTTTAAGCAACAATCTGCAGTTCCTTCCACTCGGTCAGATAAGCGTAGCCTGGTCACATCCAGGGCAAATGTTACAAGGCAACCCCCTAAAAAAAAAAAACTACCCTAAAAGTAAAAAAAAAAAAAAAAAAAAAAACAAAAAAAAAAAAAAAAAAAAAGTGCAAGAATGGAGGGGCTCAAGGATTTAGGGCGATGACGGAGGATAGGTTTAGCTTTAATATTGTCACGTGATCCAAGGCGCCCTGATCAGCTTTGATGTGCCTGCTGTCCAATCAGATCAAGCTGGAAAAGGTACAGAGAAGATTTACATGGATATGTTCAGGAACTCGAGGGAGTGCGAGCTACTGGAGAGGTGAAGCAGCTGGTCTTATTCCCTTGGAGCGCAGAAGGATGCAGTGGGTGATTTTATAGAGGTCTCTAAATCGTGATCCGGAATAGACTCGGGGTAGATGCACAGAGTCTCTTGCCAGAGTCAGGTGAATCGTAGGCCAGAGGACATAGGATTAAGGTGAGGGGGGGAAAAGATTTAATTAGGAATTTGAGGGGTGGTGGGTGTATGGGGACCGAGCTGCCAGAGGAGTTAGTTTATGGGCTGGGACCTATGCCAATATTTAAGAATCGGTTAGATTGGTACATGGATAGGACAGAATTGGAGGGACATGGGAAGTGGGTGGGACTAGTGTAGCTGGGGATGTTGGCCAGTGTGGGCAAGTTGGGGCCGAAGGGCCTTGTTTCCGACACTGTATCACTACGGAGTCTATGATTCTATCAGATCACATCCATAAACACAATCATGGCAAAACTTCAAACACAACAGCAGAGGAAAAGGGGGAAGATACAGAGTGCAGACGTATACCCTAGGGTTGCATGGACATTCTTATTTTGGCATGGTGTACATAGAGGACACAGATACAAGGGGAATGTTGAATACAACAATAAGTACAATTGGTAGGGTTGGGGTGGCATGATGGAGTAGCGGGGAGAGTTGCTACTTAAGCCCCTTTCCCACTTTCACGACCATAATTCAAGACCTCTGCCCGAGTTTGCCCTGGACTCACATTCGCCAGCATGGTCGTCACGATGTGGTTAGGAGGTCGGTAGGTTAGGTGTAGGTTGGTCGTGGTTGCTAGTAGTAGTATTCGTGGCATCAAGTAGGTCGGGGTGTTTTTCTAGCGTGATGTAAAATGTCCACGAGTAAAGAAGGTCGTGAATTAGTCATTGAAAGTGGGACTGTGCCCTTTTACAGGCCGGAAGACCCGGTTCAATCCTGACTATGGGTGCTGCCTGTACGGAGTTTGTACGTTCTCCCTATGACCTTGTGGGTTTTCTCCGGGTGCTCCCGTTTTACCTCCCATACTCCCAAAGAGTTGTGCCGGTTTGTTGGTTAGTTCGGATTTGGTAAAAATTGTAAAATTGGCCAAGTGTGTGTACTATAGTGTTAGTGTACGGGGGGATCGCTGGTCGGCCTGGTCTCAGTGGGCCCAAGGGCCCGTTTCCGCGCTGTATCTCTAAACTGAACTAAACTGAACTAAACTCCAAAATAGCAGAATGCTGGAAAATCTGCAGTCATCTGATGTAGTGTGAAAAATCCAAAAGTTCAATAACGGAATAACCGTATGCGGTGGCGTTTTGGTTCAAGGGGAAGAAGCTGTCTGAAGCCTGGACATCTTGGCTTGCAAGGTCCTGGATCTTTTCCCAGAAGGTAGAAGAGAGAAAAGGGAATGGTCAGGGAGGCAGGCAGCCTTGACTTGCTGCTGTTGCAATCAAACCCAACTCAGGTACAACATGTACAGTTAGGGTGGACGGTGGCGCTAGCAGTGGAGTTGGCAGCTTCACAGCGCCTAGGGACCGGGTTTGATCTGTAAGACGGGTGCTGTCTGTATGGAGTTTCTCCCTGTGACCGCGTGGGTTTTCTCCGGGAGCTCCGGTTTCCTTCCACACCTCAAAGGCGTACAGGTTTGTTGGCTAACTGGCGTCTGTAAATTGTAAATTGCCCCGTGTGTGTGTGTGGGATAGTGCTAGTGTACGGGGGTCGCTGGTCGGCACGGACTCGGTGGGCCGAAGGGCCTGTTTCCACGCTGTATCTCTAAACTAAACTAAAATTAATCATCATTGCCTGACCCGAATCCTGATCAAAATACGAACAGTCAGTTTACGATGTGGAGGTGAGTAATAATTACAGATTATTTATCTTGATGGACAATGGTTAACCAACTGGTTTTATGGGAATCTTTACGCTTACTTTGGTTAGGCCCTACCCGCGTCCCCCTTCCCACCACCCCACATTTATTAATTGAGTTTTTATTAGCCTTTGTCCCAACCTGTAACGAGTTCATTCAAGAGCTATTCCCGAGTTTGCCCGATTCGAACTCGGAGATCTACGGGTGATGGGCCACGCGTCAGACCACGGGGCTCTCGTGGAAAATTTTATTATCACGTTGGCAAAAAATCTTCAACGATTCTACCCGTGCTTACCTGCCGTTAAACGAGCTTCCCGAGTACCTCCGATAGCGTTTACGAGCCGCTAAGAGAACTCCCCCGATCTCGCGACGTACCCGCAACGTTCATTCTCACTGCTTACCGCGAGTTTGTTTTTTTTATAAACTCGGAGAGCTCTTGAAAGAACTTTGTACCGTGGACAGGGCCAAAAGGTTTCCAGTCGCTCTGAATGACCTCAACCCAAACGAGATGTTGAACCTCTACACACCATTCCCATTAAATTAAGCACAAGGCCAATGGAAAATAGCTACTGAGAAATCCAATTGAGAAATAAGGAGAAACGTCTTTTCTCGTTATTAAGCCAGAGTGGGTGGAGAGAAGCTTCACGAGGATGCAGCTGGGACAGGAAGCCACGAGTTATAAGGAGAGGCTAGATAGTTTAGTTTAGAGATACAGCTCGGAAACAGACACTTCGGCCCACCGAGTCTGCGCCGACCAGCGATCTCCGCACACTAACACCATCCTACACACACTAGGGACAATTTACATTTATACCAAGCCAGTTAACCTGTACGTCTTTGGAATGTGGGACGAAACTGAAGATCTTGAAGAAAACCCACGCGGGTCGTACAAACCACCGTACAGACATAGCACCCACATACCCGATCGATAAAAAAAAAGAAAAACAAAAAACGAAAACGAAAACTCGAAAGAAAAAAAACAACGCCAGGTCCTCAGCGCGTGCGGCAGCAACTCACCTGCTGCTCAACCAACTCTCCCTCCCCGAACTAAAGAACAGATTGTATTAAGGTGAGAGAGGAAGATTAAGACTTCAAACTATTAGAGTTACTGATGTGGAAACCGGCCCTTCGGCCAACCGAGACCGTACCTACCATCAACGCCCCGTACAACTACTAACCCCTGCACACTAGGGACAATTTTCTATCTTTCCTACCAAAGCCAATGTACCTACAAACTTGTAAGACTTGTAAGAATTCTTATTCAGAATTCTTAATGGGTTGGTGGAGGTTTTTGTTGGACAGGCTAAATGCAGGAAGATTGTTCCCGATATGTTGGGGGGAATAAAATCCAGAAACAAGGGGGGTCACGAGTTCACCAGGTCAGGATAAGGGGGTAGAAGTCCATTTTAGGACCGAGATGAGAGGGGGAAAACCTTTTTTCACACAGAGAGTGGTGATTCTGTGGAATTCTCTTCCATGCCTCAGAAGGTAGTTTGAGGCCAGAGTTCATTGGCTTTATTTAAGAGGGAGTTTAGGTTTGTGGCCCTTGTGGCTATGGGGACAGGGGAGGAGTGGGATCAGGGGGGGGGGGAGGGTATGGAGAGAAGGCGGGTAGGGTACAGGATACTGAGTTGGATTTGGTTTGATCAGGACATGATCATATTGAATGGCGGTGCTGGCTCGAAGGGCCCGAATGGCCTACTCCTGCACTATTTTCTATCTTTTCTATGTTTGGAAGGTTTGTGGGTGGAAATACCGGGTGGCACCCGGAGATGTAAAAAGAAAAAAACCCATGCAGTTGTCACGGGAGGTGGAGAACGTGCGCAAACTCCGCACAGACAGCACTATACTCTCTGGTGCTGTTTTGGCCAGCAACGTTACCACTGCACACCGTGCCACCGAGAGGTTTAAATGGTGATGAGGGGGGCAATTATATTTCACGTGGGGGGGTGGGTGGTGTGATTTTGTGGAACAAACTGCCAGAGGAAGTGGTGGATTTGGCAGTTACTGTTAGCACATCTAAAAGACAATTGGACATGTACATGGATAGGAAAAATTTAGCGAGATAGACAAAAGACAATAGACATTAGACAATAGACAATAGACAATAGGTTGAAGGAGTAGGCCACCATTCAGCCCTTCGAGCCAGCACCGCCATTCTAATGTGTTCATGGCTGCTCTGATTATCCACAATCAGTACCCCGTTCCTGCCTTCTCCCCATATCCCCTATCTCTGCTTACTTTTAAGAGCCCTATCCAGCTCTACTCTTGAAAGCATCCAGAGAACCTGCCTCCACCGCCCTCTGAGGTAGAGAATTCCACAGACTCACCTTCTCTCTCTGTGAGAGAAAGTTTGTTTCCATCGTCTCCATTCCAAAATGGATTACTCCTTTTTTCTCTAAACTGTGGCCCCTGGTTCTGGACCTGAGTGAGATATGGCTTCCACCAACAAATGCAGACAAAGGCGTCCTGAGCTTTGACGGGGAACCTTGGTTGGCATGGTTGAGTTGCGGCAAAGCGCTTGTACCACTCAGCATGACTCTACTTTGACTCATGATGATCTTCGACCTTTGACTGTGGGTTGGACTGCTCAGTTCTCGAGCCACGCTGAACTCAGCGATCATCCACTCACACCATAGTTCTCGTTTATCCCACTCTCTCATTCAATACTCCCCACATGCTGGGGGGGCAATTTACAGATGGATACCCCGCCGATTAACCGCTAATATTAGTAACTCTACCGCCGTTAAAATTAAATTCAAACTGTACGTTGTTTGGGAAATTTGGGGAGGAAAGCGGAGCTCCTGGAGTAAACCCACGCAGGCCACGGGCAGAGCGTGCAAACTCCACACACAGACAGCATGATCAAACCCTGGTCTTTGGCGCTGTGAGGCAGCGTTTTTGCCATCTGCACCCACTGTGAAACACTGATGAACCCATTATATCGAACTCCATTATAAGCAAACACAATGCCAGCATTTACTTCAAGAGGGCTTGTGTACAAAAACAGGGATGTAATGCTGAGGCTCGATAAGGCGCTGGTCAGGCCGCATTTGGAATATTGTCAGTAATTCTGGGCCCCATATCTGAGGAAGGATGTGCTGGCTCTGGAGAGGGTCCAGAGGAGGTTTACAAGAATGATCCCAGGAATGAGTGGGTTAACCTATGATGAGCGTTTGTCGGCGCTGGGCCTGTACTCGCTGGAGTTTAGAAAAATGAGGGGGGACCTCATTGAAACGTACAGAATAGTGAAAGGCCTGGATAGAGTGGATGTGGAGAGGATGTTTCCACTGGTGGGAGAGTCTAGGAAGAGAGGTCATAGCGTCAGAATTAAAGGACATTCTTCTAGGAAGGAGGTGAGGAGGAATTTTGTTTAGTCAGAGGGTGGTGAATCTGTGGAATTAATTGCCACTGACAGTTGTGGAGGCCAAGTCAATGGATATTTTTAAGGCAGAGATAGATAGATTCTTGATTAGTACGGCTGTCAGGGGTTATGGGGAGAAGGCAGGAGAATGGGGTTAGGAGGGAGAGATAGATCAGCCATGATTGAATGGCGGAGTAGACTTGATGGGCCGAATGGCTTAATTCTACTCCTATCACTTGTGACATGGCCCATTAAGGAAAGATCAGGTCAGGTGGCACTTCTTCCATCTTTATAGAGGAGTCTGCTATCAGTATCCCCTTAACTCTCAGCTCCTGTCAGAAAGAAAGCCAAAAGAATGTTTCAAGAAAGATTGTCTTTCTTCCCCCCCCCCCCAGGAGAAAGTCAACGGAAGTTTGCTGTAAAAATAACTTGTTTAATAAGTCATGAAGCCTCACTCAGCAGTTTCCATGGTAAAGAGTTAGATCATGTTCGTTCATTCTGTGCTGCAAGGAAAGTGCGCATTGATATATATTTATAATGCATATAATGTCAAGAATTAAAGGACGTTACTTTAGGAAGGGGATGATGAGACATTTTTGTAGTCAGAGGGTGGTGAATCTGTTCAATCCATTGCCATAGAAGGCTGTGGGAGCCATGTCAGTGGATATTTCTAAGGCAGAGATAGATAGATTCTTGATTAGTACGGGGTTATGGGGAGTAGGCAGGAGAATGGGAAAGAGCTTGAGAGGGAAAGATAGATCAGCCACGATTGAATGGCGGAGTAGACTCAATGAGCTGATGGGCCAAATGGCTAAACTTGTTGGGCCAAATGGCCTAATTCTGCTCCTATCACAAATGAACCTTTGAATTTGTATGATCAGCCGTGCAGAATCACATTGCACACACCATGTCTAGAAGAACAACAAACACTTCTTGATGCGAATCCTCATTTTTTTTCTCAAAGTCGCGGCAACAATCAGATTGTAATTTTTTAACGATCTATATACTTTGAACAATCCTGGCACACACACACACAAGCGCACCCACATGCCTCAATCTAGAGTCTATTTCGAACCCTCTCATTCCAGGATGAAATGAGCGCAGCTCCAAGCTGTTGAAATAGTTTTTTCTCATTCTCATTTCCTTTTGATTAAAAATTTCACTCCTGAGTTGAATTGACTGAGGCGGGTTGAGAAATCAGATTAAAGGCCACAATAGCGGTGGCGCAGCGGTAGAGTTGCTGCCTTACCGTGGCAGAGACCCCGGTTCGATCCCGACTTCGGGTGCTGTCTGTGTGGAGTCTGCACGTTCACCCCGTGACCGCGTGGGTTTCCTCCCACGTCCTAAAGGCGTGCGGGTTTGTAGGCTAATTGGCTTCTGTAAATTGCCCCTAGTGTGTAGGGAGTGGATGGGAAAGTGGGATAACATAGAAGTAGTGAGATCAATTGTCAAATGTCAGGAGTGTTTTATTATCAAATGTCCTCAAACGGAACAATGAAATTCTTACTTGCTAACCCTAACCCTTACCCCAACATGGTACTCTGTAAAAGTCATAATAAACAACAAAAAAAGTTCAATATATATACATTTTTAAAACAGACAAATAAATAGACAATTACAGTCACAAATAATGCCCCCAAGTCTATGTACATCGGAGTTTATTTGGAGGTTGTAGTGTTTAACAGCCTGATGGCTGAAGGGAAGAAGCTGTTCCTGAACCTGGACGTTACAGTTTTCAGGCTCCTGTATCTTCTTCCCTAAGGCAGGAGTGAGATGAGCGTGTGGACTCGATGGGCTGAAGGGCCTGTTTCCATGCTGTATCTCTCAAATTTGTAGGTCTTTCTGCCACCAGAGACATTTCCTCCCAACTTATCACCATAACGTTCCTCATGTTTGTTTTGGCACTGTTTAGGCGGCACGGTGGTGTAATGGTAGAGTTGCTGCCTTACAGCGCCAGAGAAGCAGGTTCGATCCTGACTACGGGTGCTGTCTGTACGGAGTTTGTACGTTCTCCCCGTGACCCGTGTGGGTTTTCACCGAGATTTTCGGTTTCCCCCCGCACTCCAAAGACGTACAGGTTTGTAGGTTAATTGGCTTGGTATAAATTTAAATTGTCCCTGGTGTGTGTAGGATAGTGTTAGTATGTGGGGGCCGCTGGTCGGTGCGGACTCGGTGGGCCGAAGGGCCTGTTTCAACACTGTATCTCTAAACTAAACAAGCTCTAGCTTCTTTGAACTCCCCTCAGAACTAAGATCACTCATAGGGTACACAAAAGGCTGGAGAAACTCAGCGGGTGCAGCAGCATCTAAGGAGCGAAGGAGATAGGCGACGTTACGGGCCGAGACCCTTCTTCAGACTGGTGGGGAGGAGATAGGCGATGTTTCGGGTCGAGACCCTACTCCAGTCTGAAGAAGGGTCTCGACCCGAAACGTCGCCTATCTCCTTCGCTCCTTAGATGCTGCTGCACCCGCTGAGTTTCTCCAGCCTTTTGTGTACTCTCGATTCTCCAGCATCTGCATTTCCTTCTTTAACACTAAGATCACTCATATCTGGATTGTTGTCTTAAATCTATCTTGCAATCTCTCTTGGATCGACATTTTCCATTAAACGAGAACCAGGCAAGTGTTCCACAAAGACTTCTTCTCACTTCTTCAAAGTACATTAACAAAGCTGAGGGTTGATACTAAAGTTGCAAGATTGCGCCTTTAACCCACCCAACCCCACTCGCACCACAGTTCCTCAGACCACAAGAAGGTGCAGGGAATTGTGGACGCAGCCCAGACCATCACACAAACCAACCTCCCATCTATCCATCGGACTCCATTTATACATCACGCCGCATAATCAAGGGTGTTTCGCAGCCTGGAATCTCCCCTCTTCGATCAAGTCAAAAGGTACAGAAGTGTGAAAACACACACCTCCAGATTCAGGGACAGTTTCTTCCCGGCTGTTATCAGGCAACTGAACCATCCTACCACAACCAGAGAGCAGCGCTGAACTACTATCTATATCTTTGGTGACCCTCGGATGATCCTTGATCGGACTTTGCTGGCTTTACCCTGCACTAGACTGTGGAATTCTCTGCCTCAGAGGGCGGTGGAGGCAGGTTCTCTGGATGCTATCAAGAGAGAGCTAGATAGGGCTCTTAAAAATAGCAGAGTCAGGGGATGTGGGGAGAAGCAGGAACGGGGTACTGATTGGGGATGATCAGCCATGATCACATTGAATGGCGGTGCTGGCTCGAAGGGCCAAATGGCCTACTCCTGCACCTATTGTCTATTGTCTATTGACCTGAAACATCACCCATTCCTTCTCTCCAGAGATGCTGCCTGTCCCGCTGAGTTGCTCCGGCATTTTTGTGTCTATCTTTGGTGTCAACCAGCGTCCGCAGTTCCTTCCAGCACTTTCTACACTCAGTACCCTGAACAAAGGAGGAGGACTGGCTGAACTTTGTTGCCTTCCACCACAGTGAAGAATGCTGTGGTGGATGTTTGTGTTAAATCCTATTGTGTATTGTGTGTTCTCTTTTTAAGTGTATCGCTGCTGGCAAATTCATTTCACTGCACCTTCGGGTGGATGTGACGAATAAAACTCACTTTGACTTTGATAAAGGCTATTGTATTCTTGACCACCCAATTGTTAAAAATAATCAATGCTAATTGAGTTCTTGTGTTTGGCTCCCAGCAGATGATCATGTTTATGCCAAGGGGCACAAGTTCAGGTCAGGTCGGGGGGAGATCCCCCCCGCCACGGGTACCATGTAACCCTGTGCTACCAGCTCCATGGTCGGACAGTCAGCGACTAAACCGTCTCCCCCACCTGGTTTGCCAAGTGAGGAGGGGGCTGTGGACCCCCAGCAGGACCAAAAACAAGACCTGTCAAAGGGCGGATGAGCTCCTAGCGAGCCAACGGCCATCCACACTTCAGTAGAAGTTGCGATCACTGTCGTACGTAGCATTGGAAACATAGAAACACAGAAATTAGGTGCAGGAGCAGGCCATTCGGCCCTTCGAGCCTGCACCGCCATTCAATATGATCATGGCTGATCATCCAACTCAGTATCCTGTACCTGCCTTCTCTCCATACCCCCTGATCCCTTTAGCCACAAGGGCCACATCTAACTCCATCTTAAATATGGCCAACGAACTGGCCTCAACTACCTTCTGTGGCAGAGAATTCCACAGATTCACCACCATCATTTGTAAGGAATGATGATAAAGCCCACACGCACCAACATCCTGTACGTCCAGCGGCGGAGGTCCGCAGGAACTGGAGGACGGAGATGTGTGGTGCGTCCGTCACCGTTCCCGTCGGAAACCAGCGCCACCGCGTCGCTAATGTTTGCAACGATGATGAACGGATGAATGAATGAGCCCAAGTATGAATTTACTGACAGTCTGAAGAAGGGTCTCGACCCGAAACGTCACCCATTCCTTCTCTCCAGAGATGCTGCCTGTCCCGCTGAGTTACTCCAGCATTGTGTGTCTATCTTTGGTGTAAACCAGCATCTGCGGTTCCTGCTTACACATGAGTTTACTGTACTAGTACTTTCTCAATTTTCCCTCCTGAAGTTGTAATTTCGGTCAACGGCTATTTTAAAGCTTCCTCTTTTTCTAAAAAAAAAAGCCCCTGGAAAGTTACTAAACTCTGAACAAAGCTTAGATAGACACAAAATGCTGGAGTATTGTGTGCCTCAGCGGGACAGGCAGCATCTCTGGAGACCATGGTCACACAGAGCGTTGTGAGTCTGTGGAATTCTCTGCCTCAGAGGGCGGTGGAGGCCGGCTCTCTGGATACTTGCAAGAGAGAGCTAGATAGGGCTCTTAATGATAGCGGAGTCAGGGGATGTGGGGTAGAGGGCAGGAACGGGGTACTGATTGGGGATGATCAGCCACAATCACATTGAATGGGGGTGCTGGCTCGAAGGGCCGAATGGCCCACTCCTGAACCGATTGTCTATTGTCTATACAATAGAAAATTGTCTAAAGGTTGCTTTAGAAAGCTGGTGAACATTTTTATTCATCATCAGTCTGAAGAAGGGTTTTGGCCCAAAATGCTGCCTCACCCGCTGAGTTTCTCCAGCAATTTTGTCCACCTTCGATTTACCAGCATCTGCAGTTCCTTCTTGAACATTTTTATGTCATGGTACATTCTGACTTCCTTCCTTATTGAAAACCAGGCAAGACACTTTCTTCCCATTTCCACCATGATCAAGTCAACCCACATCTTCTGCTGGTCTCCAATGCAGAAACAAATTGCAGAATATCATCAAATTTGTGAAACTTTCAAACCCCGTTTACTAACTGCGGTTGTTACTAACTGCAGTTTACTAACGGCAATGATAACTATATTATATGAGCAACTCCTCAGTATAGAGACAAAAATGCTGGAGAAACTCAGCGGGTGAGGCAGCATCTATGGAGCGAAGGAATAGATGACGTTTTGGGTCGAGACCCTTTTGGGGTCTCGACCCGAAACGTCACCTATCCCTTCTCTCGACCCAAAACGTCACCTATTCCTTCGCTCCATAGATGCTGCCTCACCCGCTGGGTTTCTCCAACATTCTTGTCTACCTTCGATTTTTCCACCAACTGCAGTTCTGTCTTGAACAACTCCTCAGTATGTATTCAGTGGAAACATTATTGCAGAAAAACTCTCTCAATGAAAAAGACATGCTATGACTTAAAAACCTCAAAACTCAATTGATCAATGTGGCTGCAGTCTTAATCAACAATGAACATTTGGTCAACGTGTGTCATCTAAAAGTGGAGATGGACACCTATCCAAGTAATGGGCCTGTCCCACTCTACGAGCTAATTCAAGAGTTCTCCCGAGTTTGCCCCGATTCGAACTCGGAGAATTACGGTAATGGCCGCTCGTAGGTTCTCGGGGCTCTCGTGGACATTTTCCAACTTGTTGAAAAATCTTCACGAGTCTTCCCGAGCTTACCGCGTTCCCCGAGTACCTGCCGTTAGCGTTACGAGCCGCTAAGAGACGTCCCCGAGCTCCGACGTACCCGCTACGTACATTCTACGTGCTTACCACGAGTTTGATTTTTTTTAACTCGGGAGAGCTCTTGAATTAGCTCGTACAGTGGGACAGGACCATTACGCTTGCATCCACTCTCGCTCTATCCCTCCCCACACAACTCATAACAGCTTCAAAGTCATCTTGTTGAGTCTCATTGTCTGTCAATCTTTCTCACCTACAGTAGCAAAGGGCCTGATTCCTTTATCATTGTCATTTCTATTGCCTATTTATCCATACATATATATCTGTTCTATCTGTAAATCTGTTCTATATATATTTGTTCGATATCTCTCTACATCACCGTCTATATCTCTTGTTTCTCTCTCCCCTGCCTCTCATTCTGAAGAAGGGTCTCGACCCGAAACGTCGCCCGTTCCTTCTCTCCGGAGATTCTGCCTGACCCGTTGAGTTACTCCAGCTTTTTGTGTCCACCCATTATTTTTCTCCCGAGATGCTGCTTGACCCAGGAAGTAGCTCCATCCAGATTGAGGAGTGTGACGTGGGAATGATTGGCGCGGGCTTCATGTAGCAAGTGCGGTGCAGAATAAAGATGCTGCCGTCAACCGGGGGGAGCACGGGCGACCGCAGATGCTGGAATGTTGAGCAAATCTTGAGCAAAGTGCTGGAGGGACTCGGTGGGCCAGGCGGCATCTGTGGAGGGAACGGCCTTTTGGGTCCCGACTCTTCTTCAGACTCTTAGCAGGGTCTGTGGAGGGGTCCGATCTAAGATGTCCTCTGTCCATTCCTTCCACGTTGGTCGTGTTCAAGATAGGCAAATGGAAGTGCGGGGAATAGAGGGATCTGGATCACGTGCAGGAAGATGAGATTAGTTTAACTTGACAATACATTTGGCACAAACAATACACAATAGACAATAGGTGCAGGAGTAGGCCATCCGGCCCTTCGAGCCAGCACCGCCATTCAATGTGATCATGGCTGATCATCCCCAATCAGTACCCTGTTCCTGCCTTCTCACCATATCCCCTGACTATGCTATCTTTAAGTGCCCTATCTAGCTCTCCCTTGAAAGTATTCAGAGAACCGGCCTCCACCGCCCTCTGAGGCAGAGAATTCCACAGACTCACCACTCTCTGTGTGAAAAAGTGTTTCCTCGTCTCCGCTCTAAATGGCCTACCCCTTATTCTTAAACTGTGACCTGGTTCTGGACTCCCCCAACATCGGGAACATCCGGACTTGGGAGCAATGTCCTGAACTGGAAAGGTTCCCGACCCGATACTTCACCTACCCTTCATACAATGGAACAAGCGTACACAAGACCTTTCTGTCCTGGGCCTCCTCCAATGTCAGAGTGAGGCCCAGCGCAAATTGGAGGAGCAACACCTCATATTCCACTTGGCAGTTTACACCCCAGCGGTATGAACATTGACTTCTCTAACTTCAAGTAACCCTTGCCTTCCCCCTCTCTCCATCCTTCACTCTGCCCAGTTCTCCCACCAGTCTGACTGTCTCCAACTACATTTTATCTATGTTTGCTTTGTTGCTTTGTCTCCCACCTAACAATGGTCTATTCTACATGTTCCTTGATCGCCAGCCCTCTTGTCCTGTTTTCACACCTTACACTTCCTTATCTATGTATCTCCCTCTCCCCTGACGCTTGGTCTGAAGAAGGGTCTCAACCCAAAACGTCATCCATTCCTTCTCTCCAGAGATGCTGCCTGTCCCGCTAAGTTACTCCAGCACTTTGTGCCCTTCTCCGGTTTAAACCAGCACCTGCAGTTCCTTCCGACACATGCATGCACAAGTTCATTTTGGCAATGTCCACATTGTCCAATTGCCTGCAAAATGTTACCAGGTTTGTCAAACTTAAGTTAGAGAATTTAGAGACAGAATTTACTAATGTGATTGGTCATTATATCTGGTCACAGTTTGCAGATGATTTCTTGTATATTTATTTTTGATACAGCTGCTGAGCTGACACTGCTGTGGTTTTGTAGGGCTGGAAATATAAGCTGTATGCTGTTAATTCATCAGAAATAACTTGCAAGGAAATAGCACGAGATGACAAGCATCATCTTATAAGATCCTAAGTTCTTACGTTCACTAATGGAAACATCCTCTCCACATCCACTCCAGACCCAACACCTCTGGACCGTCTCCAGAGCCAGCACATCCATCCTCAGATATGGTGCCCAAAATTCCTCACAATATTCCAAATGCGGCCTTGTAGAGCCTCAGCATTACATCCCTGTTTTTGCATGCAAGCCCTGTCGAAATAAATGCTAGCATTGCGTTTGCTTTCTTTACTACCAATTCGACTTGCAGATTAATTTTTGGGGATCCTGCACCAGCGCTCCCAAGTCCCTTTGCACCTCCGATTGCTGGATTCTCTCTCCATTTAGAAGATAGTCTATGCCTTTATTCCTACGACCAAAATGCATGACTCCACACCTTGCTTCCACTGCCACTTCTCTGCCCACTCTTCCAACCTGCCCAAGTCCCTCTGCAGAGTCCCTGCTTTCTCTACACTACCTGCCCCTACATCTGTTTTAGTATCATACGCAAACCTGGCCACAAAGCCTTCAATCCCCTCGTCCAAATCATTAATATACAACGTGAAGAGTAGCGGCCCCAGCACCGACCCCTGCGGAACTCCGCTAGTCACTGGTAGCCAACCAGATAAAGCCCCCTTTATTGCCACTCTTTGCCTTCTGCCATCCAGCCAACCTGATATCCATGCTGGTATCTGCCCTTTGATATCGTGGGCTCTCATCTTTCTCAACAGCTTTCCATGTTGCACCTTATCAAAAGCTTTCTGAAAATCTAGGTAAACAACATCTACTGACTCTCCTTTGTCTGTCCTGCTATTTTCTTCTTCAAAGAATACCAGCAGTATCGTCAGGTAAGACCTCCCCTTCACAAAACCATACTGACTGGCCTATTTTATCGTGAACTTCTAAGTAATCCATAACATCCTTTATATTGGACTCTAAAATTAGCCATTTTTGCATTGAAAGAACTGAAAATGCTGGAGTAACTCAGAGGGTCAGGCAGCATCTGTGGAGAACATGGATAGGTGACGTTTCACAGAGTGCTGGAGTAACTCAGCGGGTCAGGCAGCATCTGTGGAGAACATGGGTAGGTGACGTTTCAGGCCAAGATCCTTCTTCTGGCCGAACAAGGGTCCCAAACCGAAACGTCACCTGTCCATGTTCTCCAATAATGCTGCTTGACCTGTTGAGTTACTCCAGCACTTTGTGTCTATCTTTGGTATAAACCAACATCTGCAGGAACAAAATATTGATTCATGGTCATTAAGGTCATAAGGTCATAAAGGATAGGAGTAGAATTAGGCCATTCGGCCCATCAAGTCCACTCCGCCATTGAATCATGGCTGATCAATCTCTCCATCCTAACCCCATTCTCCGGCCTTCTCCCCATAACCTCTCACACCTAATCAAGAATCTATCTATCTCTGCCTTAGAAATATCCACTGACTGGCCTCCACAGACTTCTGTGGCAAAGAATTCCACAGATTCACCGCCCTCTGACTAAAGAAATTTCTCATCATCTCCTTCCTAAAAGAACGTTCTTTAATTCTGAGGCTGTGCCCTCTAGTCCTAGACTCTCCCACTGGTGGAAACATCCTCTCCACATCCACTCTATCCAAGCCTTTCACTATTCTGTACGTTTCAATGAGGTCCCACCTTATTCTTCTAAACTCCAGCGAGTGCAGGCCCAGTGCCCACAAACGCTCATCATCTGTTAACCCACTCATTCTTGGGATCATTCTTGTAAACCTCCTCTGGACCCTCTCCAGAGCCAGCACACCCGTCCTCAGATATGGTGCCCAAAATTGCTGACAATTAGGTCTGGTGTAACGTGGTCACTAGCATTAGACGGTGTTTTACTTTGGTTTAGATTTTGATTTATTATCATCACGTGTACCGAGGTACAGTGAAAAGCTATGTTGTGCACACTATCCAATGGGATCAGATAATATCATACTTAAATGCAATCAAGCCAAACTCCAGTACAATAGGCAGAGCGGGGGGACGATACAGAGCAAGGGGACGATGCAGAGCAAGGGCGAAGATACAGAGCAAGGGCGAAGATACAGAGCAAGGGGACGATGCAGAGCAAGGGCGAAGATACAGAGCAAGGGGGACGATACAAGAGCAAGGGGGAAGATACAGAGCAAGGGGGGTGGGACGATACAGAGCAAGGGGGGACGATACAGAGCAAGGGGGACGATACAGAGCAGGGGGGCGATACAGAGCAAGGGGGGACGAGCAAGGGGGAAGATACAGAGCAGGGGGGACGATACAGAGCAAGGGGGAAGAGCAAGGGAAGATACAGAGCAAGGGGGACGATACAGAGCAAGGGCGAAGATACAGAGCAAGGGCGAAGATACAGAGCAAGGGGGACGATACAGAGCAAGGGGGAAGATACAGAGCAAGGGGGACGATACAGAGCAAGGGGGACGATACAGAGCAAGGGGGAAGATACAGAGCAGGGGGCGCGGATACGTGCAGGGGGACGATTACAGAGCAGGGGGGACGATACAGAGCAAGGGGGACGATACAGAGCAAGGGGGAAAGATACAGAGCAAGGGGGACGATACAGAGCAAGGGGGAAGATACAGAGCAAGGGGGACGATACAGAGCAAGGGCGAAGATACAGAGCAAGGGCGAAGATACAGAGCAAGGGGGACGATACAGAGCAAGGGGGAAGATACAGAGCAAGGGGGACGATACAGAGCAGGGGGGACGATACAGAGCAAGGGGGACGATTACAGAGCAAGGGGGAAGATACAGAGCAAGGGGGAAGATACAGAGCAAGGGGGACGATACAGAGCAAGGGGGACGATACAGAGCAAGGGGGAAGATACAGAGCAAGGGGGACGTACAGAGCAAGGGCGAAGATACAGAGCAAGGGCGAAGATACAGAGCAAGGGGGACGATACAGAGCAAGGGGGAAGATACAGAGCAAGGGGGACGATACAGAGCAGGGGGGACGATACAGAGCAAGGGGGACGATACAGAGCAAGGGGGGAAGATACAGAGCAAGGGGGCGATACAGAGCAGGGGGGGACGATACAGAGCAGGGGGGACGATACAGAGCAGGGGGACGATACAGAGCAAGGGGGAAGATACAGAGCAAGGGGGGATGATTACAGAGGGGGGGGGACGATACAGAGCAAGGGGGAAGATACAGAGCAAGGGGGCGATACAGAGCAAGGGGACGATACAGAGCAAGGGGGGCGATACAGAGCAAGGGGGATGATACAGAGCAAGGGGGACGATACAGAGCAAGGGGGAAAGATACAGAGCAAGGGGGATGATACAGAGCAAGGGGGACGATACAGAGCAAGGGGGAAGATACAGAGCAAGGGGGGCGATACAGAGCAAGGGGGACGATACAGAGCAGGGGGGACGATACAGAGCAAGGTGGAAGATACAGAGCAAGGGGAAGATACTGAGCAAGGGGGAAGATACAGAGCAGGGGGGGACGATACAGAGCAGGGGGGACAATACAGGCAAGGGGGAAGATACAGAGCAAGGGGAAGATACAGACCAAGGGGGACGATACAGAGCAAAGGGGAAGATACAGAGCAGGGGGGACGATACTGAGCAAGGGGGGACGCTACAGAGCAAGGGGGACGATACAGAGCAAGGGGGAAGATACAGAGCAAGGGGGACGATACAGAGCAAGGGGGACGATACAGAGCAAGGGGGAAGATACAGAGCAAGGGGGAAGATACAGAGCAAGGGGGAAGATACAGAGCAAGGGGAAGATACAGAGCCAGAGCAAGGGGGACGATACAGAGCAAAGGGGAAGATACAGAGCAAGATGGAAGATACAGAGCAGGGGGGACGATACAGAGCAAGGGAAAGATACAGAGCAAGGGGGAAGATACAGAGCAAGGGGGAAGATACAGAGCAAGGGAAAGATACAGAGCAAGGGGGAAGATACAGAGCAAGGGGGACGATACAGAGCAAGGGGGAAGATACAGAGCAAGGGGGACGATACAGAGCAAGATGGAAGATACAGAGCAGGGGGGACGATACAGAGCAAGGGGACGATACAGAGCAAGGGGGATGATACAGAGCAAGATGGAAGATACAGAGCAGGGGGGACGATACAGATTGCAGAATATAGTTCTCAGCATTGTAGCGCATCAGAGATGGACACAAGATGCTGGACTAACTCAGCGGGAGAGGCAGCATCTTCCAGAAGGGTCTCGAGCCGAAACATCACCCCTTCCTTCTCTCCAGAGATGCTGCTTGTCCGGCTGAGTTACTCCAGCTTTTTGCGCCTATCTTCGGTGAAAACCAGCACCTGCGGTTCCTTCCTACACATTGTAGCGCATCACCAAGGACCCACACTACCCTGGCCACACACTCATCTCCCCACTACCTTCAGGTAGAAGGTACAGGAGCCTGAAGACTGCAACCACCAGGTTCAGGAATAGCTACTTCCCCACAGCCATCAGGCTATTAAACCTGGCTTTGTCAAAACTCTGAACATTAATAACCCATTATCTGTTATTTGCACTTTATCCGTTTATTTATTCATGTGTGTATATATTTATATAATGGTGTATGGACACACTGATCTGTTCTGTAGTCAATGCCTACTACGTTCTGTTGTGCTGAAGCAAAGCAAGAATGTCATTGTCCTATCAGGGACACACGACAATAAACTCTCTTGACTTTGACTTTGATCAGTTATGTAGACAAGGTCCAATGTCCGCAACGGGGCAGAGGTGAGCTCATAGGGTCATAGGGAACAGGAGTAGAATTAGGCCATTCGGCCCATCAAGTCTACTCCGTCATTCAATCGTGGCTGATCTATCTCTCCCTCCTAACCCCGTTCTCCTGCCTTCTCCCCATAACCCCCGACACCTGCACTAATTAGGCCAGTGAATCAGACAGTAGTCTAGCTTATCGAAGGACCGTTCAGAAACAACCTTTGTATTTATTCTCTGGCCACCCTTTCAAGTGAAGGTGTCGGATAGTTTGTACATTTTGAGCCTCAAAAGGTCTACAGCGGGGATTCAGGGTGGGTGTGGGAGAGGGAGGAACAGTATTTTAGCCAAACTACTGTTAGGTTTCCGACTTAACACTGCAGCAGAGTCACTCTGTTGCTCCGAGCATGTTCCCCACATCACATAGGTCAGATGCTGCACCAGATTCACTGAGATCAAGAACAAGACTGTTTAATTGTCCTATGTGCCGACATACGGAACAAGACATTTTGTACTTGTGGAGATAGACACAAAAAGCTGGAGTAACCCAGCGGGACAGGCAGCATCTCTGGAGAGAAGGAGCAGGTGACGTTTCGGGTTGAGACCCTTCTTCAGTTCTGGATCTGCAGTTCCTTCCTACACATTTGTCTGTGGAATTGTGAGTCTGTGGAATTATCTGCCTCAGAGGGCGGTGGAGGCCGGTTCTCTGGATACTTTCAAGAGAGAGCTAGATAGGGCTCTTAAAGATTGCGGAGTCAGGGGATATGGGGAGAAGGCAGGAACGGGGTACTGATTGGGGATGATCAGCCATGATCACATTGAATGGCGGTGCTGACTCGAAGGGCCAAATGGCCTACTCCTGCACCTATTGTCTATTGTCTATTTTTTTACTTGCAGCAGCTTAACAGGCCTCTAAACACGTTACACATGGATAGACAATAGACAATAGGGAGAGAAGGCAGGAACTGATTGGGGATGATCAGCCATGTTCACAGAGAATGGCGGTGCTGGCTCTACGGGCCGAATAGCCTACTCCTGCACCTATTGTCTATTGACATACCATCTCTCTTCTGGGTTAGTAGAGGCGTTGATGGGATTTATTTGTGATGATATGCATCACTGTACTGGATCCAGTAAATCTGCAGAGATTTGCACGCCAAGGAACGTCAAGTTGTTGATCCTCTCCATCTGATGAAGACAGGTTCGTGGATCCTTAGGATTCCCTTTCCAAAGTCAACAATCAGTCAGATGTTGCAATAGATTCACTGAAACCCCAAGATAAAACAAAATGTTGTGTTCCTACATATGAGTGTATTGGGAGGTCACTATGATGCAATATTGCTTCGGGTGAAATCTTTTTTCAATCTCTTCCTTGCCGGAGATGCGATTGTTTTCCGGATCATATCTCCGGTCGCTCTGCGGCCTAACATCGTGGAGCTGGCGGCCTCGCTCGGGGCTGACTTTGAGCCCCAGCGCGGGGCGTGGACTTACCCTCAGAGCCGATCCCTTGCCTGGGATCGATGCTCCAACCGCGGCCTGCGGACTTCAACATCAAGGAGCTCGCAGTCTCGGTGGAGATGGAGTCGGGAGGCTCCAACGATGCAGGAGGTTCGACCAGCCCCGACCCGGGGTAGATCGCCCGGCGCAGGGGGGCTGAGATTCCCCCCCGATGCAGGAGCTTGATCGCCCCGACGAGGAGGGCCCGCCGCCGGCCACGGGAGTAAGATCGTCCCGTCAACGGAAGGCCCGAGGCCCCCGACCACTGGAGGACAAAGAAGGGAAGAGATTGAACTTTTTTTTTCGCCTTCCATAACCAGTGGGGAATGTGGAGGAGTCACTGTGGTGGATGTTTATGTTAAAATGTGTTTTGTGCGTTCCGTTGCTTTTTATTGGTGTGACTGTATGGCAAATCAAATTGGAAAACATACTTGGCTAATAAAGTATGATTTTGATTATGATTAATGTTGGATATTTCCTTTCCATTGCAGGGGACAGTATTTAACTCGTGGAAGGCTGTTTGGGCTGTTCTTTTGGAAGATGGCATTGAATTTTACAGAAGAAAATCTGACAGAAGTCCAAAAGGAGTGCTCCCCTTGAAGGGGAGTTCAGTGGTATCCCCCTGTCTGGACTACAGCAAGAGAGCGGTACGTAAATCCAATCGTTCGTGCAATTCTGTGGTTGTTTGAGGCATGAGGTACGATGGAACCAGTGTTACTGTGAGGGGATCGCTGGTTGCACTGACACAGTGGGCCGAAGGGACTGTTTCCATGTTGTAAACTAATCTAAACTAACCTAAACTAACCTAAACTAATCTAAACTAACCTAAACCATCTAAATTCATTGGAATATAGAAGAATGAGAAGGGATCTTATAGAAACATATTCAATTCTTCAAGGATTGGACAGGCTAGATGCAGGAAAAATGTCCAGAACCAGGGGTCACACAGTTTAAGAATAAGGGGTAGGCCATTTAGGACGGAGATGATGAAAAACGTTTTCACCCAGAGGGTTGTGAATCTGTGGAATTATCTGCCACAGAAGGCAGTGGAGGCCAATTCACTGGATGTTTTCAAGCGAGAGTTACATTTAACTCTTAGTGCTAACGGAATCAAGGGATATGGGGAGAATGCAGGGACGGGGTACTGATTGGGGATGATCAGCCATGATCACATTGAATGGCGGTGCTGGCTCGAAGGGCCGAATGGCCTACACCTGCACCTATTGTCTATGTTTATATCCGTGTTCTCCAGAGATGCTGCCTGACTTGCTGAGTTATTTCAGCAGTTTGTGTTATACGCAACAATCTAGCTCCTGCAGTTCCTGGTGTTCTTTGAGCTTTAGGGTAGGTGTTGAAATTCTGCCCACCTGTTGCTGTGGGAACGCAGAGGGCAGGGTTTCACATCACCAACATGCTGACTGTTGCTTCCAAGTTGGACGTCTCAGGAACTGGAAACAGGAAGATGATTAAACTGCCATTCTGTCCCTCAGCCACTAACTCCATGGCAACTGGTTTGAGACTGATTTAGATGGTTTGAAAACCTGGTTTCCGACACTGCATAGACCTCACACACATACGTCACTAGTAACACAGAGCATAAATACTGCTCTTGCCAGAAATCTGAAATCAGGCTGAAAATGCTGGAAATAGTTTAGTTTCGTTTAGTTTAGAGATACAGCGTGGAAACAGGCCATTCCTATGCTCATATGTACTTGGTGCAGAATTAAGCCATTCGGCTCATCAAGTCTACTCCGCCATTCAATCATGGCTGATCTATCTCTCCCTCCCAACCCCATTCTCCTGCCTTCTCCCTGTAACACCTGACACCCGTACTAATCTAGAATCACTCAATCTCCGCATTACAAATATCCATTGACTAGGCCTCCACAGCCATCTGTGGCAATGAATTCCACAGATTCACCACTGGGTGAATGGCTGTCCGTTCCGACCAGTGATCACCTCTACACTAGTTCTGTCCTACGCACTAGGTTCAATTTACAGAAGCCAATTAATCTACGTCTTTGGAGTGTATGGGAGTAAACCGAAGCTCTCTGTGTGTCTGTGTTTAGGTTAGGTTGATCTGTCTGTGGAATTCTCTGCCTCAGAGGGCGGTGGAGGCCGGTTCTCCGGATGCTTTCAAGAGAGAGTTAGATCGGGTTCTTAAAGATAGCGGAGTCAGGCGAAATTGGGAGAAGGCAGGAATGGGGTACTGATTGGGGATGATCAGCCGTGATCACATTGAATGGCGGTGCTGTCTCGAAGGGCCAAATGGCCGACTCCTGCACCTATTGTCTATTGCCTCTCGGAGAAAACCCACGCAGGTCCCGGGGAGAACGTACAGAACTCCGTACAGACAGCACCCGTAGTCGGGATCGAACCCGGTCCCTGGTGCTGTAAGCGCTGTAAAGCAGCAACTCTACCGCTGCGCCACCGTGCCAAGGTGGCTAATCCTGCTGCTGGTTTTTAGCTGGTCCCTTCAATTAGTCTCCCCCTCTACTTTTCCCACAGCCTTGCAAACGTTTGTGTGCGTCGAGCGCATTAAACTTCCTCTTGAATCTGCCGCGATGAGACGTTCCTCGAGGCAGCCGGTCGGTCACCGGCACGGAAATCTAGGCCTCCCTGCCAATGACGTTTTTGTTTCTATAATATTTTTATTAGAAGGCATATACAATAGGGTACATTAAGAATAATATAATACATTTCATATACAACTTCTTGCTTTTGAATTTAATAATAAAAAAGCAATATTAGCAAAAAGAGAGAAAAAGAAAGTTAGGTAAGGTGGCGAAAGTGATAGTTCGTGAAAAGTACAAGAAAAAGAGAGAAAGGAGGAGAGATATTGAAAAAAAAATTAACAAGAAAGTAAAGCAAAATAGATAATAAAAGGAAAATAAAATGAAAGGGATATACCTACTTTGTATCTTTGCGCAACACTGATACCGTTTATTTTCAGGATTACGTTGCACCGTACGCTTGTAATAAATCGATAAAGGGAGACCAAATCTTTAAGAATTGGTCTGAAGTTTTCAATGCATTTTAACTTTCGCAAGCGTCATTTTGAAAGAAAGAGTGACACCGCTGTTTATTGTTAGTTTGTCTTCAAGTTTCGTACGGATAAGAGTCAGGAGCATTACCTGCAAGCGTCACACGTTGAGGAGCGGGATGCCTGGGTGAAAGACATGAAGCGAGCAATCCAGTTCATCGAAGGCGGGCAAAAGTTTGCTCGGAAGTCCACCAGGAAGTCCATCAAGTTGGCCAGTGACATCAACTTGGGGTAAGAACCTCGATCGATCCGTTTTATCCATCTTTGCGTTTCCAGGTTGGGTAGATGTGCACTTGGTTTAGTTCGGTGAGACAGCACTGATTTACAATAGACAACAAACAATAGACAATAGGTGCAGGAGTAGGCCATTCGACCCTTCGAGCCAGCACCGCCATTTAATGTGCTCATGGCTGATCATCCCCAATCAGTACCCCGTTCCTGCCTCCTCCCCATATCCCCTGACTCCGCTATCTTCAAGAGCCCTATCTAGCTCTTTAATTTAATCTAGTTTAATTTGAAGTTAGAGACATGGAAACATACAAAATAGTTGCAGTTTAGTTTAAGAAAGAACTGCAGATGCTGGAAATATCAAAGGTAGACAAAAGACTGAAGAAGTGTCTCCTATTCATTCTCTCCATAGATGCTGAGTTTCTCCAGCATTTTTGTCTACCTGCAATTTAGTTTAGTTTAGTTTAGAGATACAGAGCGGAAACAGGCCCTTCGGCCCACTGTGTCCGCACCGACCAGCGATCCCCGCACATTAACACTATCCTACACCCACTAGGGACAATTTTTACATTTATACCAAGCCAATTAACCTACAGACCTGCACGTCTTTGGAGTGTGGGAGGAAACCAAAGATCTCGGAGAAAGCCCACGCAGGTCATGGGAAGAACGTACAAACTCCGTACAGACAGCACCCGTAGTCGGGATCTAACCCAGGTGTCTGGCGCTGCTTTCGCTGTAAGGCAGCAACTCTACCGCTGCGCCACCGTGACTGCAGGAGTAGGCCATTCGGCCCTCCGAGCCAGCACCGCATTCAATATGATCATGGCTGATCATCCAGAATCATTACCTCGTTCCTGCTTTCTTCTTGAAAACATCCAGAGAACCGGCCTCCACCGCCCTCTGTGGCAGAGAATTCCACAGATTCGCAACTCTCTGTGTGAAAAGGTGTTTCCTCATCTCAATCCAAAAAGTCATACCCCTCATTCTTAAACTGTGTGGCCCCTGGTACTGGACCTCCCCCAACATAGGGAAGATTTTTCCTGCATCTAGCCTGTCCAATCCCTTAGTTAGATTGACCTTCCCGAGGGTGAACCTGTGGAAAACAACTGGTCCGGATGGAGTTCCTCGCTATGTCCTTAGGAACTGCGCCAACCAACATTCACGGACACCTTTAATCTCTCCCTACTCTGTTCTGATAGGTCAAGGGACACGGGGAGAAGGCAGGAACGGGGTACTGATTGGGGATGATCAGCCATGATCACATTGAATGGCGGTGTTGGCTCGAAGGGCCGAATGGCCTACTCCTGCACCTATTGTCTATTGTCTAAACCTTGTTCTCCCTCCACCTAGCGCGTTATACCACTCCATGAAGGATCCTGAGACGGGCGTGAAGGAGCACAAGTTAAATAAAGATAAGAAGGTCTTCAATCACTGTTTTGCAGGTAAATGACTCTCCATCGGTGAGACCAAGCTCGGGCTTGGCGATCGTTTCGCCGAACACCTCCGCTCGGTTCGCAATGACCAACCTGATCTCCCGGTGGCTCAGCACTTCAACTCCCCCTCCCATTCCGAATCCGACCTTTCTGTCCTGGGCCTCCTCCATGGCCAGAGTGAGTCCCACCGCAAATTGGAGCAGCAGCACCTCATATTTTGCTTGGGCAGTTTACACTCCAGCGGTATGAACACTGACTTCTCCAATTGTAGGTAGTCCTTGCTTTTCTCCTCCCCTTCTCAGCTCTCCCTCAGCCCACTGTCTCTGCCTCTTCCTTTCTTCCTCCCACCCTCCCCCACCCCCACATCAGTCTGAAGAAGGGTCTCGACCCGAAACGTTGCCTATTTCCTTCACCCCATAGATGCTGCCTCACCTGCTGAGTTTCTCCAGCATTTTTGTCTACCTTCAATTTTTCAGCATCTGCAGTTCCTTCTTAAACAAGAAAGAAAGCAGTTTCCATCCCGATAGTTCAATGGCTGAACCCTAGCTGTGTGGGTCACATCTGCAATCGCACAGGGAAATTATTTTTGCATTTATTACACACGCGGGTGCTGACATTTTTGGCGCCGTTTATTCAAAGTCCAAAGTCCTGTCGGCACGCGCGCTCGTACTGGAGCGGTTCCCGTGAACCCACGTCCCTCTCCTCTCCTCTCCTCGCCCGGCCATCTTAGTGTCCCACTGGCGCCTCCTGCAGCACAACCTTGAAGGTGCCGGGGGCCACTACCCCGGTTCACCTTCCCACCCGCCCTCACACCTCGCGGCCGGCATCTCCAGCTCCCTCCCGCTTACGCCGACCGACCGGCGAACCTTTGGGCGGGTTTCCCAAGAATCTTCACCTGCAGGGTCGCCAACTTTCTCACTCCCAAATAAGGGACAAAATACGGGACAAATTCCCCTCGGCAATTCGTTGACCCACTCAGTCGTGGCTGGGAGAATGACGAGTTGGCCCGGATGCTGGACTGCACACAAGGCCCAGCTATTCTTCCTATTGAGGGAGTGCAGCTTAATTCCCGGGATGGCGGGACTGTCATATGCTGAGAGAATGGAGCGGCTGGGCTTGTACACTCTGGAGTTTAGAAGGATGAGAGGGGATCTCATTGAAACATGTATGATTATTAAGCGTTTGGACACGCTGGAGGCAGGAAACATGTTCCCGATGTTGGGGGAGTCCAGAACCAGGGCCCACAGTTTAAGAATAAAGAATAAGCCATTTAGAACGGAGGTGAGGAAACACTTTTTCTCACAGAGAGTTATGAGTCTGTGGAATTCTCTGCCTCAGAGGTTGGTGGAGGCCCGTTCTCTGGATACTTTCAAGAGAGAGCTAGATAGGGCTCTTAAAGATAGCGGAGTCAGGGGATATGGGGAGAAGGCAGGAACGGGGTACTGATTGGGGATGATCAGCCATGATCACATTGAATGGCAGTGCAGGCTCGTATGGCAAAGTGGCCTACTCCTGCACCTATTGTCTATTGACTATTTAGAGGGATATGGGGCAACACAGGCAAATGTGACTGGTTTAGATGGGGTGTCTGGTGGGCATGTACAGTTTGGGCTGAAGGGCCTGTCTCCCTGCTGAGTGGCTCTCTGACTCTGTGCTTGGTAAGTCATAAGATCATAAGTGATAGGAACAGAATTGGGCCATTCGGCCCATCAAGTCTACTCTGTCATTCAATCATGGCTGATCTATCTCTCCCTGCTAACCCCCCTCATTCTCCTGCCTTCTCTCCATAACCCCTGACACCCGTACTAATCAAGAATCTATCTATCTCTGCCTTAGAAATATCCACTGACTGCTTCCACAGCCTTCTGTGGCAAAGAATTCCACAGATTCACCACCCTCTGACTAAAGACATTTCTCCTCATCTCCTTCCTAAAAGACCATCTTTTAATTCTGAGGCTGTGACCTCGGGTCCTAGACTAGATGTTCCCACTAGTGGAAACATTCTCTCCACATCCACTCTATCCAAGCCTTTCACTATTCTGTACGTTTCAATGAGGTCCCCCCTCATTCTTCTAAACTCCATCGAGTACAGGCCCAGTGCCGACAAACGCTCATCGTACGTTAACCCACTCATCCCTGGGATCATTCTCGTAAACCTCCTCTGGACCCTCTCCAGAGCCGGCACATCCTTCCTCAGATATGGTGTCCAAAATTGCTCGCAATATTCCAAATGCGGCCTGACCAGCGCCTGACAGAGCCTCAGCGTTAGCCTCCTTTAATTCTGAGGCTGTGACCTCTAGTCCTAGACTCTCCCACTGGTGGAAACATCCTCACCGCATCCACTCTGCCCAGGCCTTTCACTAGTCTGTATTTTGTTGCAGGTGCCGCCGTGATAGACTGGCTGCTGTCCACGAACTTTGTGAGGAATCGGCGTGAGGGCATTCTGCTGTCGGCCGCTCTGGTGTGCGATGGCTATATTCAGGCAGCAGAGGATAAGAGCAAAGAGGCTGCTGAGCAACTGGCCGAGAACTGCTTCCTAGATGACAGTGACGCCTACTATTACTTTGTGAGTGGCTAAAGGGCCTGTCCCACTTGGCGATTTTTTTCGGCAACTGCCGGCATCATTGACTGACGTATCAGTTCACCGAAAAATCTGCCGCGCGACGACGTATAACGCGCGACGTCTCCTCAAGTGTGGGATTTTTATTTTGTCGCCGCTGGATTTTGAAATGTTTAAAATCTTTCGCCGACCCTGGTACGTCAGTCAATGACGCCGGTTGTTTCAGTTTTCGGGGTAATTTCCCGGAAACAGGCTCTTCGTCCCACCCAGTCCACGCCGACCAACCGTCACCCGTACACCAGTTCCACGTCATCCTAGTTTCGCAGCCTACACACGACAGGGACAATTTGCCACAGCCTATTATCCTACAAACCCGCGCGTCTTTGTGGGATGTGGGAGGAAACCGGAGCAGCCGGAGAAAACCCACGCAGTCCAGTTGAGAGATGCAGCGCGGAAGCAGGCCCTTCGGCCCGCCGACCAGTGACCACCCCATACACTAGCACTATCCCTATCCCACACAGCAGGGACACTGTAAAAATGTTACCGAATCCAATTAACCTACAAACCAGCACGTCTTTGGAGTGTGGGAGGAAACTGGAGCACCCGGAGAAAACCCACGCTGTCATTAGGGGAACATGCAAACTCCGTACAGTCAGCACCCATAGTCAGGATGGAGCCCGGGTCAGTGGCGCTGTAAAGCAGCATCTCTACCACTGCGCCACCGTGTTTTATTTTCCTTTCAAAGTTTGACTGCGTTTTGTAGAAGAGTCCAGCAAAAGCCTTAAAGCCCCGTGCCACGGTACGAGTTCATTCCAAGAGCTCTCCCGAGTTAAAAAAAAAATCAAGCTCGTGGTAAGCACGGAGAATGAACGTAGCGGGTACGTCGGAGCTCGGGGACGTCTCTTAGCGGCTCGTACGCTAACGGCAGGTACTCGGGAAGACTCGCTAACGGCAGGGAAGCTCGGGAAGACTCGTGAAGATTTATCAACATGTTGAAAAATGTCCACGAGAGCCCCGAGTACCGACGAGCGGCCATTACCGTAAATCTCCGAGTTCAAATCAGGGCAAACTCGGGGAGAGCTCTTGGAATGAACTCGTACCGTGGGACAGGGCTATTAAGCTTGTAGCAAAAGCCTTAGTGCAGAGTATGGTTCTGTGTGTCTCTCATTCACTCTCTGCAACTGATGTGCTGCAACGCTAACTGATGTACCGTACAGCAGAGGAACACGTGCTTTGGTCCACAACGTCTGCGCGGAGACCGTCACTAATCCAACTATCCCTACATATCCATGTGCCCATGCAAAAGTTTTTTAAAATGTTTTTCGACTTCAGCGTGGAAACAGGCCCTTCAGCCCACCATGTCCGCGCCGACTGGCATCCACCCTGCACACGAGCACTATCCTACACACACTAGGGACAATTTACAGAAGCAGTGTAACCGAGAAACCTGCAGGCCTTCGGGATGTGGGAGGGAACAGGAGTACCTGACGAAAGCCCACGCAGTCAAAGGGAGAACGTGCAAACTCCATACAGACAGCGCCCATAGTCCGGATTGAACCCGGGTCCCTAACGCTGAGAGGCGGCAACTGTACCGCTGTGCTACTGTGCTATACACAAACATATCCACAAACGCAGTCGCTATCTGGCGTTTATAGACCTGGTAAGCTGCGGCAAGTAAGAATCCCATTGTTCCATAGTCGGTACACGTGGCAATGAAACACTCGTGATTCTTGAAGATATCTCCGCAGGTATAACCACTATAGAGTTGTCAATGACAGGGTTATGGAGGAGATTTGCATTGCCTGTGATTTCTTGACATTGCTGTCTGTGACATTAGCAACGAGGCGATGTTTAAGCAAGAACTGCAGATGCTGGAAAAATCGAAGGTAGACAAAAATGCTGGAGAAACTCAGCGGGTGAGGCAGCATCTACGGAGCGAAGGAATAGGTGACGTTTCGGGTCGAGACCCTTCTTCAGACTGATGTGGGGGGGGGGGGGGTCAGGAAAAAGAAAGGAAGAGGCGGAGACAGTGGGCTGTGGGAGAGCTGGGACGGGGAGGGGAAGGAGGGAGAAAGCAAGGACTACCTGAAATTGGAGAAGTCATGTTCATACCGCTGGGGTGTAAACTGCCCAAGTGAAATATGAGGTGCTGCTCCTCCAATTTGCGGTGGGACTCACTCTGGCCATGGAGGAGGCCCAGGACAGAAAGATCGGATTAGGAATGGGAGGGGGAGTTGAAGTGCTGGGCCACCGGGAGATCAGGTTGGTTATTGCGAGTTGTTCGTAATGGAGGTGCTGGGGATCTGGTTCGGGGGGGCTGAGGCATGTAACAAAAATTGGCTGGAGCGGATAGCCAGGGTGGGGAGGAAGCTGGAGCTGTGGAGGCAACGCTCCCTCTCCATAACGGGAAAGAACTTGGACATCAGGTGTGAGGTGCTCTCGGGGCTGCTGTACTTGGCACAAGTGTGGCCTGTCCCTCCCTCATACGCCACAGGGATCACCCGGGCCATCTTCCAGTTCATCTGGGGGTCGAGGATGGACCGGGTGCGACGGGCCACAATGTACAAGTCGGCAGACAACGGGGGTAAAAGCGTGCCCAACGTCGCCCTCATTCTGATGGCCACCTTCGTGTGTGGCTGCATCAGGCGGAGTGTAGAGCCAAGGCACGTGGGCACCAAGTGTCACTACCTGCTGAGGTTCTACCTGTCCCCGGTGTTGAGAAGGATGGGCCTGGCGCAGGTGCCACGCAATGTGCCAGTCAGCTGGACATTGCCGCCCCATCTGTCGTCGGTGGAAGGGTTCTTCCGGACCAACACCTTTGACCACATGTCCATCGGGCAGTGGTCAGCACAGAATGTCCTGCAGGCACTGCAGGGAAAGGACTCTATGGACCCGGTGGCGTGGTTCCCTGAGCAGACTGCCCAGCTAGTCTGGCAAAATGCCTCATCGCCAGAACTCACCAACAAGCACCAAGACCTGGCTTGGCTGGCGGTGAGGGGAGCCCTCCCAGTCAGATCCTTCCTGCACCGTCGGAACCTCACTGCCAGCACACGCTGCCCTCGGGACGGCTGCTATGGCGAGGAGACGGTTGCCCACCTCTTTACAGAGTGTGGTTTTGCTAAAAGAGTCTGGAGAAAAATGCAAGGGTCCCTGGTACGCTTTATCCCGAACAGCTCCGTCACAGAGGACTCGGTGATTTACGAACTGTTCCCAGGGACACATTCAGAGGCTGACATCGCGTGCTGCTGGAGGGTCATCAACTCGGTAAAAGACGCCCTTTGGTCTGCCCGAGCATTGTTCACCACCCAGCAGAGCGAGATGTCCGTCAGGGAATGTTGCCGACTGGCCCGCTGCAGACTGCAGGAGTACGTGCTGAGGGACGCACTGAAGCTCGGTGCAGCCAACGCCAAGGCTCGGTGGGGGAGGGCCACAGTCTAAGGTCCTTCCGCTGCTGGACATGGGGGGCACGGTATGGTGGAGACGCCCCTCAAAATAAGGGAAGGTATCCCACGCCACTGTGGCACATGAGTGGCACGAGTGGGGGACTGATTTGTGGAAATTTGGGGAAAAGAAATGTCTAAACTGTATTCATCAATTTGTACAGCCTCCGAAAATGTCGGATGGATCTTCCGCAAGGTTCATGTATTGTATATATTTATCATTTGAATAAAGTGAGCTGTTCGTAATGGGAGGGGGAGTTGAAGGCCATAAATGCGGCCTCACCCGCTGAGTTTCTCCGGCATTTATTTCTACCTTAGCAATGAGGTGAAGTTGTTTTAATTCTGCAGAGGGTTGAACAGGAAGAGTCAAGAGTCAAGAGCGTTTTATTGTCATGTGTCCCAGATAGAACAATGACATTCTTACTTGCTGCAGCACAACAGAATATGTAAACATAGTACACTGTAAACAATATGATAAACGAGAGAGAAACAAAAGTTCTGTGTGTGTATATATACACATACAAATACACATATATATAGATCATATATATACACACATATCTACAGATAAAAAATAGTGCAACGATAGAAGAATAGAAGTTGGGTGGTCATGTTACAGTTGTTATAAAGTGAGACCGCATTTAGAATATTGTGTTCAGTTCTGGGCACCATGTTACAGGAAAGATATTGTCAAGCTTGAAAGGGTTCAGAAAAGATTTACGAGGATGTTGCCAGGACCAGAGGGTGTGAGCTATAGGGAGAGGTTGAGTAGGCTGGGTCTCTATTCCTTGGAGCGCAGGAGGACAAGGGGTGATCTCATAGAGGTACAAAAAATCATGAGGGGAATAGATCGGGTAGATGCACAGAGTCTCTTGCCCAGAGTAGAGGAATCGAGGACCAGAAGACATAGGTTCAAGATGAAGGTGAAAAGATTTAATAGGAATCTGAGGGGTAACATTTTCACTCAGAGGGTGGTGGGTGTATGGAACGAGCTGCCAGAAGAGGTAGTTGAGGCAGGAACTATCCCATTGTTTAAGAAACAGTTAGACAAGTACATGGACAGGACAGGTTTGCAGGGATATGGACCGAGAGCAGGCAGGTGGGACTAGTGTAGCTGGGACATTGTTGTCCGGTGTGGGCGAGTTGGGCCGAAGGGCCTGTTTCCACACTGTATCATTCTATGACTCTATGACTATGAATACCAATAATAGTCAATGTAGTTCAGAGCTTATTTGGTGGTTGGAGTGTTTAATAGCATGATGGCTGTAGGGAAGAAGGTCTTCCTGAACATGGACGTTACAGTGTTCAGGCTCCTGTCCCTTCTCCTCGATGGCTGGGGAGAAATGAGTGTGTGACTGCGATGTGTTTCCACCCGTTTACAGGCTGACAGCGGCTTCTTCAGTGAAGGAAATTCAAGTGACGATGAAGATGTTTTAAAGGCGGAATTTCGAGGTGTTATTATAAAGCAAGGATGCCTGCTGAAACAGGTAGGTAATGCTTGCCTGTATCTGTGTTACACGGCCATAGGAGGCAAGCGTGAAGGATGAGAACCATTCCTCACTGCAGTACAGGGGTGAGGAATTGGAGATGGACTACCATAGCGAAGGTGTCCCTGTGAAAGATGGCCGCTCGGCTACACAACTGATAATCCAGTCACTTCCTAGATTTCCATATAAAGTTGGCACACTTGGACAGGCACGGTGGCGCAGCGGTAGAGTTTCTGCCTTAGAGCGAATGCAGCGCTGGAGACCCGAGTTCAATCCTGACTATGGGTGCTGTCCGTATGGAGATTGTACGTTCTCCCTGTGACCTGCGAGGGGTAGAGTACATGGTGGGGTGGGGTGGGGGGGCGTTTGTGTGGGAAGGGATGAGTTGACCAAGGATTTTACGGAGGGAACGGTCTCTGCGGAAACCGGAAAGGGGTGGAGATGGGAAGATGTGGCCAGTAGTGGGATCCCGTTGGAGGTGGCGAAAATGTCGGAGGATTATGTGTTGTATGTGACGGCTGATGGGGTGGAAGGTGAGGACAAGTGGGACTCTGTCCTTGTTACGAGTGGGGGGAGGGGGAGCAGGAGCGGAGCTGCGGGATATTGAGGAGACCCTACTGAGGAGACCCTACTGAGGGCCTCATCTATGATGGAAGAGAGGAACCCCCGCTCCCTAAAGAATAAGGACATCTCCGATGTCCTAGTATGGAACATCTCCAGATAAATCTAGACTACACTTCTTCCCACCCTGCTTCCTGTAAAGACTCTATGCCCTACTCCCAATTCCTCCGTCTACGCCGCATCTGCGCCCAAGATGAATTGTTCCATACCAGGACATCCAACATTTTATCTGTTTACTGGGTTGTCACCTTCTCCCAGCTAACAACGATCTATTCTACATGTTCCTTGATCTCCATTCCCTTTGTCCTGTTTTCACACCTTGCATTTCCTTATCCATGTCTCTCCCTCTCCCTTGACATCAGTCTGAAGAAGGGCCTCATAAAAACATAGAAAATAGGTGCAGGAGGAGGCCATTAGGCCCTTCGAGCCAGCACCGCCATTCATTGTGATAATGGCTGATCGTCCCTTATCAATAACCCGTGCCTGCCTTCTCCCCATATCCCTTGACTCCACCAGCCCATTTTTGTGTCTATCTGCAGATCTTGGAGGGTCACCACTGAACACATCGTGCTCTGAAAAGTTGACGTGACTATCTTTTTTTTGAACAGGGTCACAGGAGGAAAAATTGGAAAGTCCGGAAGTTTGTGCTGCGGGATGACCCTGCCTACCTGCACTACTACAACCCAGCTGTGGTACGGTCAAAGGACATTTAAGACAGTTCTCGCTCTTTGGGGTCAATGCACAATGCATCCTTATCGCCATCCATAAGATGTACCTTTGGAAAAGAGTTTCTTTAGTCGGAGGGTGATGAATCTGTGCAATTCTGAGGAGGCCATGTCAGTTGTTGTTAAGGCTTAACTACTTGATTAGCACGGGTGACAATAGACAATAGGTGCAGGAGTAGGCCATTCGGCCCTTCGAGCCAGCACTGCCATTCAATGTGATCATGGCTGATCATCCACAATCAGTACCCCGTTCCTGCCTTCTCTCCATATCCCTTAACTCAGCTATCCCTAAGAGCTCTAACTCTCTCTTGAAAGCATCCAGAGAAACAGCCTCCACCGCCCTCTGAGGCAGAGAATTCCACACTCACAACTCTCTGTGCGAAAAAGTGTTTCCTCATCTCTGTTCTAAATGGCTTACCACTTATTATGATATTATGATATAGTTGGGATCACGGAGACATGGCTCCAGGGTGACGTAGGCTGGGAGCTGAACATCCAGGGATATTCAATATTCAGGAGGGATAGAGAGAAAGGAAAAGGAGGTGGGGTAGCGTTGCTGGTTAGAGAGGAGATTAAAGCAATGGAAAGGAAGGACATTAGCTTGGAGGATGTGGAATCGGTATGGGTAGAGCTACAAAACACTAAGGGGCAGAAAACGCTGGTGGGTGTTGTGTACAGGCCACCTAACAGTAGCAGAGAAGTTGGGGATGGTATCAAACAGGAAATTAGAAATGCGTGCGACAAAGGCAAAACAGTTGTAATGGGTGACTTCAATCTACATATAGATTGGGTTAATCAAATTGGCAGGGGTGCTGAGGAAGAGGATTTTTTGGAATGTATGCGGGATAGTTATCTAAATCAACATGTAGAGGAACCAACGAGAGAGCAGGCTATTTTAGACTGGGTTTTGAGTAATGAGGAAGGGGTAATTAGCCGTCTTGTTGTACGTGCCCCTTGGGCAAGAGTGACCATAATATGGTTGAGTTCTTCATTAGGATGGAGAGTGACATTGTTAATTCAGAAACAATGGTTCTGAACTTAAAGAAAGGTAACTTTGAGGGTATGAGACGTGAATTGGCCAAGATTGACTGGCAATTAATTCTAAAAGGGTTGACGGTGGATATACAATGGAAGACATTTAAAGACTGCATGGATGAACTACAAAAATTGTTCATCCCAGTTTGGCAAAAGAATAAATCGGGGAAGGTAGTGCATCCGTGGATAACAAGGGAAATCAGGGATAGTATCAAAGCAAAGGATGATGCGTACAAAGTAGCCAGAAAAAGCAGCATACTAGAGGACTGGAGAAATTCAGAGACCAGCAGAGGAGGACAAAGGGCTTAATTAGGAAAGGAAAAATAGATTATGAAAGAAAACTGGCAGGGAACATAAAAACTGACTGCAAAAGTTTTTATAGATATGTGAAGAGAAAGAGGTTAGTTAAAACAAATGTAGGTCCCTTGCAGTCAGAAACAGGTGAGTTGATCATGGGGAACAAGGATATGGCGGACCAATTGAATAACTACTTTGGTTCCGTCTTCACTAAGGAAGACATAAATAATCTGCCTGAAATAGCAGGGGACTGTGGGTCAAAGGAGGAATTGAGTGAAATCCAGGTCAGTCGGGAAGTGGTGTTGGGTAAATTGAATAGATTAAAGGCCGATAAATCCCCAGGGCCAGATAGGCTGCATCCCAGAGTACTTAAGGAAGTAGCTCAGGAAATAGTGGATGCATTAGTGATAATCTTTCAAAACTCTTTAGATTCTGGAGTAGTTCCTGAGGATTGGCGGCGTAGCAAATGTAACCCCTCTTTTTAAGAAGGGAGGGAGAGAGAAAAACGGGGAATTACAGACCAGTTAGTCTAACATCGGTAGTGGGGAAACTGCTAGAGTCAGTTATTAAAGATGGGATAGAAGCACATTTGGAAAGTGGTGAAATCATTGGACAAAGTCAGCATGGATTTACAAAAGGTAAATCATGTCTGATGAATCTTGTGGAATTTTTCGAGGATGTAACTAGTAGCGTGGATAAGGGAGAACCAGTGGATGTGGTATATCTGGACTTCCAGAAGGCTTTCGACAAGGTCCCACATAAGAGATTAGTATACAAACTTAAAGCATACGGTATTAGGGGTTCAGTATTGATGTGGATAGAGAACTGGCTGGCAAACAGGAAGCAAAGAGTAGGAGTAAACGGGTCCTTTTCACAATGGCAGGCAGTAACTAGTGGGGTACCGCAGGGCTCAGTGCTGGGACCCCAGCTATTTACAATATATATTAATGATCTGGATGAGGGAATTGAAGGCAATATCTCCAAGTTTGCGGATGACACTAAGCTGGGGGGCAGTGTTCGCTGTGAGGAGGATGCTAGGAGACTGCAAGGTGACTTGGATAGGCTGGGTGAGTGGGCAAATGTTTGGCAGATGCAGTATAATGTGGATAAATGTGAGGTTATCCACTTTGGTGGCAAAAACAGGAAAGCAGACTATTATTTAAATGGTGGCCGATTAGGAAAAGGGGAGATGCAGCGAGACCTGGGTGTCATGGTACACCAGTCATTGAAAGTAGGCATGCAGGTGCAGCAGGCAGTGAAAAAAGCGAATGGTATGTTAGCTTTCATAGCAAAAGGATTTGAGTACAGGAGCAGGGAGGTTCTACTTCAGTTGTACAGGGTCTTGGTGAGACCACACCTGGAGTATTGCGTGCAGTTTTGGTCTCCAAATCTGAGGAAGGACATTATTGCCATAGAGGGAGTGCAGAGAAGGTTCACCAGACTGATTTCCTGGGATGTCAGGACTGTCTTATGAAGAAAGACTGGATAGACTCGGTTTATACTCTCTGGAATTTAGGAGATTAAGAGGGGATCTTATAGAAACTTACAAAATTCTTAAGGGGTTGGACAGGCTAGATGCAGGAAGATTGTTCCCGATGTTGGGGAAGTCCAGGACAAGGGGTCACAGCTTAAGGATAAGGGGGAAATCCTTTAAGACCGAGATGAGAAAGACTTTTTTCACACAGAGAGTGGTGAGTCTCTGGAACTCTCTGCCACAGAGGGTAGTTGAGGCCAGTTCATTGGCTATATTTAAGAGTGAGTTGGATGTGGCCCTTGTGGCTAAGGGGATCAGAGGGTATGGAGAGAAGGCAGGTACGGGATACTGAGTTGGATGATCAGCCATGATCATATTGAATGGCGGTGCAGGCTCGAAGGGCTGAATGGCCTACTCCTGCACCTAATTTCTATGTTTTCTATGTTTCTATTCTTAAACTATGGCCCCTGGTTCTGGACTCCCCCAACATCGGGAACATATTTCCTGCCTCGAATGTGTCCAAGCCCTTCATCATCTCATATGTTTCAATAAGATCCCCTCTTATTCTGTTAAATTACAGAGTGTCCAAGCCCAGCTGCTCAAATCTATTAACATATGACAGTCCCGTCATCCCGGGAATTAACCTCGTGAATCTACTCTGCACTCCCTCAATAGCAAGAATGTCCTTCCTCAAGTTGGGAGACCAAAACTACACACAATACTCCAGGTGTGGTCTCACTAGGGCCCAGAAGTTCTACAACTGCAGAAGGATCTCTTTGCTCCTATACTCAACCCCTCGCGTTATGAAGGCCAACATGCCATTTGCTTTCTTCACTGCCTGCTGTAAGGGGGTTACGGGGAGAAGTCAGGAGAATGGGGTTAGGAGGGAGAGATAGATCAGCCATTGATTGAATGGCGGAGTAGCCTCGGTGGGGGCGAATGGCCGAACTCTGCTCCCGGCCCTTGTGAACTTGTGACCTTTACCTTCACAGGGTGAGCAGGAGGAGCCGCTTGGGTCCATCCACCTCCGCAGCTGCGTGGTGACCGCTGCAGATGACCACCCGGACGGTAGGTGTCCCCGTCACCTGATGTAGGGGAGCTGAGGTCAACAGCCCAGAGAGATACCTTTTAGGGCCTGTCCCACTTACGCGACCTTGGCTCGCAAATTACGCGACCTCGTGGTCGCTTGAGGCGTACGGGCTCCGTATGGCCGCGCGGGGCCGGTCCTACTTAGAAGGGCGGAGTTGTGCGGGGCAGGTCCCGACATCGCGCGGGGCTCCGAAATTCTGGCAGTGACTGAAATCTTCGGGCACAACCTCCTACGGGCTGTCGGCACGCAGGCGCATTGCGATCGTACGCAGCGTCTTGATGGCGTACGCCCAGCGGGTGGCGTTGCGCGATGACGTCACCGCCTGGCGTGGCGTTAGGTGATGACGTCACCGCCCGACGCCGTGCGATGCCTAAATTCAGTCGGCCCGCCTCCTGCCCAGCTGAGTGGTAAGCATGACGCAAATGACCTCACGCGCGAACTTAGCGCGTACTTCGCATGAACTCCGCTTGCGTTTGGTCGCGCCAAATGGGACAGGCAAGTGGGACAGGCCCTTTATGTTTGGTTCATCATGGAACATGGAACATGGAACAGAACAGCACAGGAACGGGCCCTTCGGCCCACAGTGTCCGTGCCGAACACGATGCCAAGTTAAACTAATCTCCTCTGCCTGCACGTGATCCATATCCCTCCACTCCCTGCATCCCCATGACCTATCCAAAAGCCTCTTACACGCCACTATCATATCTGCCTCCATCACCACCCCTGGCAGCGCGCTCCAGGCACCCACCCCCCTCTGTGTAAAAGAAATACCTGCCCCACACAACCTTTGCCGCATATTTGTGGGTTTTAAGAGGCCCATGGATATACAGGGACAATAGACAATAGACAATAGACAACAGGTGCAGGAGTAGGCCATGCAGCCCATCGAGCCAGCACCGCCATTCAATGTGATCATGGCTGATCATCCCCAATCAGTACCCCGTTCCTGCCTTCTCCCCATATTGTGATTGGATATGGATTATACGCCGGTGGATATGAGTTGGTCTTGGCATCATGTTCAGCACAGATATTGTTCCATGTTTAGTTCAGTTTAGTTTAGAGATACAGCGCGGAAACAGGCCCTTTGTCCCACCGAGCCCGCACCGACCAGCGACCCCCGCACACTAACACTACCCTACACACACTAGGGACAATTTACACATACACCAAGCCAATTAACCTACAAACCTGTGCGTCTTTGGAGCGTGGGAGGAAACCGAGATCTCAGAAAAAACCACGCAGGACACGGGGAGAACGTACAAACCCCGTACAGCCAGCACCCGTAGTCGGGATCGAACCCGGGTCTCCGGCGCTGCAGGCGCTGTAAGGCAGCAACTCTACCGCTGCGCCACCGTGACCGCCAGCACACAGAACTTGCTGTATGTTCTTTTCCCAGTAAGGATCTTTGATATGGATTCCTCTGATGGTTTTTCACCGGTGAATCATCAATGTTCTCACCGAGTGTGCGTTCACTTTGGGAATTGGTCGCTCGTGGCTCTGACGAAGAATTTTCTTTGCAGGAAAGAAATCCGACGTTCGGGGGAACCTGTTTGAGATCATCACAGCGGACGAGGTGCACTACCTGATGCAGGCTGCCACGCGAGAGGAACTCACGGAATGGATCAAAGTCATTAAAAAAGTGGCCATCAGTGGGAAATGAAGTTAATCAGCTGAAGGACAGCCAATATTCTAGGGCAACTCAAGACGCATTGTAAAGATGTGTAGTATTAACCCCCACTTTAAAATATTAAACCCTTTATCGACAACATAGTTTAGTTCAGTTTGTTTAGTTTACTGTCACGTGTACCGAGGTACAGTGAAAAGTTCCTGTTGGGCGCTAGCCAGTCAGTGGAAAGACAGAGTCTGAAGAAGGGTCTCAGGCCGAAACGTCACCCATTCCTTCTCTCCAGAGATGCTGCCTGTCCCGCTGAGTTAATCCAGCTTTTTGCGTCTGTCTTCAGCAGAAAGTCAATGATTACAATCGAGCCATTTAAAGTGTGTAGGACTGTTGCTGTGGGATTAGCGATGTATGAGTGTGGTAGATAAAATTGTGGATCCGCTTCTGTGGCTAGCACGCTTATTGTCGCCCGGGCCTGGCGCCATCTTGGAAACATCATAAACTATGACTGATCACTGTGCTATAAATAAAACCATGCCTTGTGAACATTCCTCACCTCTTACAGATATTGGCTGGATGTATTTCATTTCCCTTTTATTGTTGCGTGCCTCATAAGTTTCTACTTTTGGATTTTTCAAAAGGATATTTATAAATTCAGTTCAGATTGGACGATAGACAATAGACAATAGGTGCAGGAGTAGGCCATTTGGCCCTTCGAGCCAGCACCGCCATTCAATGTGATCATGGCTGATCATCCCCAATCAGTACCCCGTTCCTGCCTTCTCCCCATACCCCCTGACTCCGCTACCTTTAAGAGCCCTATCTCGCTCTCTCTTGAAAGCATCCAGAGAACCGGCCTCCACCGCCCTCTGAGGCAGAGAATTCCACAGACTCACCGCTCTCTGTGAGAAAAAAGTTTAGTTTATTGTAATTTGTACCGAGGTACAGTGAGAAGCATTTGCTGCGTGCTAACCGGTCAGCAGAAAGACAATACATGATTACAATCGAGTCATCCACAGTGCACAGATACAGGGTAAGGGAATGACGTTTAGTGCAAGGTAAAGCCAGCAAAGTCCGATCAAGGATAGTCCGAGGGTCACCAATGAGGTAAATAGTAGTTCAGCGCTGCTCTCTATTTGTGGTGGGATGGTTCAGTTGCGAAATATCAGCTGGGAAGAAATTTATAGTTAATATTGTCTGATGTTGATGAGTCAGGTACACACGTCCGTAACTGATTCAGTTAAGAAGTAACGTGATTTATATTAATCACTCATCATGCTTTGATAACGGTGTCTATTTTGTAAAGTGCGAAGCAAAACTAACATTTGATGGAATGCAAATTTGAGTTGAGTTTGAGTTTTTGTTTATTATCACGTGCACCGGGGTACAGTCTTCTTCCTGCGTGTGGCGTGCGCAGCCTAAAGTTGTGGGACAACGTGTTCTATTTGATCTTATTAGATTGTGCACGCCGGGTTGATTGCATTCGCCGAGACAGGGCGGACCAGGTGAAGGTTGCAATCTCCCGCCCCGAGGTACAGTGAAAAGCTTTATATTGCGTGCTGACATGATTACAATTGAGCCATTTACAGTGTACAGGTACAGGATAAAGGGAATAATGGTAAAGTGCAGTAAAGTCCAATCAAAATCTTCAGAGAGTCTCCAGTGAGGTAGATAGTAGTTCAGAACTGCAATCTAGTTGTTGGTAGGATGGTTCGGTTGCCCCGTGATAGCTGGGAAGGACGAAAATATGCGGCCCATTGGTTCGTCTGCACCAAGCGATTATACTGACATGTGGAACCAGCCCTCAACCTCCCCTTCCCCCTACATTCCTTCCTCTAGCTTCACAATTTGCATCTCTTCAATCCTTTTGTCTCACTCCTTCTATCCATTCATTGCTGGCCTTTGTCCAACCACCTGCCTGAGGAAGGGTACCGACCCGAAACACCACCTATCCATGTTCTCCACAGATGCTGCCTGACCCGCTGAGTTACTCCAGCACTCTGTGAAACGTCACCTATCCATGTTCTCCACAGATGCTGCCTGACCCGCTGAGTTACTCCAGCACTCTGTGAAACGTCAGCTATCCATGTTCTCCACAGATGCTGCCTGACCCGCTGAGTTACTCCAGCACTCTGTGAAAAGTCACCTATCCATGTTCTCCACAGATGCTGCCTGGCCCGCTGAGTTACTCCAGCACTCTGTGAAACGTCACCTATCCATGTTCTCCACAGATGCTGCCTGACCCGCTGAGTTACTCCAGCACTCTGTGAAACGTCACCTATCCATGTTCTCCACAGATGCTGCCTGACCCGCTGAGTTACTCCAGCACTCTGTGAAACGTCACCTATCCATGTTCTCCACAGATGCTGCCTGACCCGCTGAGTTACTCCAGCACTCTGTGAGGAAATGTTTAGACACCTGCATCGCAATGTCTACAAGCTGCAACTGTTTGAGATGCGGGGGTTATGTGTTTTGAAGCCCTCTGATGCACAGCCCAATAAAATGGTTCCTCCTTGAAGATTCGATGGTGACGTTCACTGGACATCCTTCAAACAGTGTGTTTCCACTATTTCTCCAGTCAATATCCATCTGTATTTCATGGTGTTATGTAGAATGTGTAGCGCAGTAATAAGGAGATGGTGTTCCAAGATCAGAGAAGCCATATTATTTCAGGGAAACATGCCAAGCAGCATACCCTGGCTGTTGGAGTCGTACTCCTGATGTGGCCTCCTTTACATCGCTGAGACCAAGCATAGACTAGGCGGCCGTTTTGCCAGGTACTTTAGGGTGGCACGGTGGCGCAGCGGTAGGGTTGCTGCCTCACAGCGCCAGAGACACGGGATCCTGACCACGGGCGCTGTCTGTGTGCAGCTGATATGTTCTCCCTGTGACCGCGTGGGTTTTCTCCGGGTGCTCCGGTTTCTCTCCACACGTCCAAAGACCTGCAGGTTAATTGGCTTCAGTAAAAATTATAAATATTACCCTATTTTCTCTGTCCCTGAATCTGGAGGTGTGCGTTTTCACACTTCTATACCTTTTGCCTGATGGGAGAGGGGAGAAGAGGGAGTGGCCGGGGTGCGACAGGTCCTTGATGATGCTGCTGGCCTTGCCGGGGCAGCGTGAGGTGTAGATGGAGTCAATGGAAGGGAGGTTGGTTTGTGTGATGGTCTGGGCTGCGTCCACAATTCGCTGAAATTTCTTGCGGCCTTGGATGGAGCCGTTCCCAAACCCAGCTGTGATGCGTCCTGATAAAATGGTTCTATGGCGCATCTGTAGAAGTTGGTGCCTCTTTATCTAAACCACATTTGCTTATCTCTCTGTTCCATTACTCACCATGAATTTATCCAGCTTTCAACCTTTGGCTTTCCCTTGGCACCAGGAAACTGTGAGGAGCAGGGTCCTGGTTATCTCCGGCAGGGAATCGTTGCGGGAATAGCAACGTATTTCTGGGCATCCTGGTGGTATTTCCGGTGTCAAAGCAATGTCATCCTCTGGTGCCAGTAGGACCAGCGGAGTAGATATGTGCAAATCCTCTTCAGTCCCGCTTCAGATCACAATAGACAATAGACAATAGGTGCATGAGTAGGCCATTCGGCCCTTCGAGCCAGCACCGCCATTCAATGTGATCGTGGCTGATCATCCACAATCAGTACCCCGTTCCTGCCTTCTCCCCGTATCCCCTGACTCCACTATTTTTAAGAGCCCTATCTCGCTCTCTCTTGAAAGCATCCAGAGAACCTGCCTCCACCGCCCTCTGAGGCAGAGAATTCCACAGACTCACAACTCTCTGTGAGAAAAAGTGTTTCCTCGTCTCCGTTCTAAATGGCTTACTCCTTATTCTTAAACTGTGGCCCCTGGTTCTGGACTCCCCCAACATCGGGAACATGTTTCCTGCCTCTAGCATGTCCAAACCCTTAATAATCTTATATGTTTCAATAAGATCCCCCCTCATCCTTCTAAATCCCAGAGTGTACAAGCCCAGCCGCTCCATTCTCTCAGCGTATGACAGTCCCGCCATCCCGGGAATTAACCTCGTGAATCTACGCTGCACTCCCTCAATAGCAAGAATGTCCAATGGGTGACGTTTTGGGTTTTGAAGAAGGGTCTCGACCCGAAACGGCGCCCATTCCGTCTCCCCACAGACGCTGCCCGTCCCGCTGAGTTATTCCAGCTGTTTGTGTCGAAGGCCATGTCACATCTGCAGTTCAGTCCACTTCTGCATCTCTTCGCTAAATGTCCAGCTTTCATCAATGTCTAAAGGTGCAATCATCTCCATCTGGCGTGCAGTCTATCACCGAGTACCGACGGCATGCTGAGGAATTCCAAGTATTCATAACCTTCTCAGCTAACCCATTTCTCCTCTTGTCACTATTACAATGTTTAGAGATACAGCATAGAAACAGGCCCTTCGGCCCGCCAAGCCCACGCCGACCACCCGTTCACACTAGTTCTATGCTATCCCACTTTGTCATCCACTCCTTCACACTAGGGGGCAATTTACAGAGGGGCCAATTAACCTACAAACCCGCACGTCTTTGAGATGTGGGAGGAAACCGGAGCACCCGGAGGAAACCCACGCCTTCACACAGGGAGAACGTGCAAACACCACACATGCAGACAGCACCCGTAGTCAGGATTGAACCCGCGGTGCAAAGGAGCTGCTTTCAACTTTAGAGATACAGCGCGGAAACAGGCCCTTCGGCCCACCGAGACCGCGCCGACCAGCGATCCCCGTACGCTAAAAAGGGCCTGTCCCACTGTACGAGGTAATTCAAGAGCTCTCCCGCATTTTAAAAAAAAAGCAAACTCCTGGTAAGCACGTAGAATGTACGGAGCGGGTACGTCGGAGCTGGGGGACGTCTCTTAGCGGGTCGTAACGCTAACGGCAGGTACTCGGGAAACGCGGTAAGTGTTGAAAAATGTCCACGAGAGCCCCAAGTACCTACGAGCGGCCATTACCTTAATTCCCCGAGTTCAGATCAGGGGAAACTTGGGAGAGCTCTTGGAATTAACTCGTACAGTGGGACAGGGCTTTACACTGTCCTACACACCAGGGACAATTTACCTGTGCCATTATGCCACCCATAAGGTTGATCTTTATCACAGGCATTCAGGGGTTAAATATTTTCTGCAACTGAACACAGCTTGTAGAAGGAAGAGCTGGAGCCAAGTGCTGCATCTAGCAACCTCCACATCATTAGACGTGTGTGATTTTAATTCCCAGGCCTCATCAGTATGCTAGCAGATGGGTCTGCACTGACAGTGAACCTGCCTGTATTCCCACATGCAGCGTATCTGTGACTGGTAAACAACGTGAACAAAGGCAACCAAAAGGATGCACCGTTTTATTTCCCCTTGGAGTTGCCTTTCGTTTTACTTGTTGCAACGTCACGTCGCCATTGCAGGCCATTCCATAAATCGCCGTGTAGGATTTTGTTGGATAGTAATAACGTTAAAAAAATAAATTAATTAAAAAAAAAAAAAAAAAAAAAAAGTAATAACGTTATTGATTTGAAGCATATAAGATTATTAAGGGTTTAGGCACGCTAGAAGCAGGAAACATGTTCCCGATGTTGGGGGAGTCCAGAACCAGGGGCCACAGGTTAAGAATAAGGGGTAAGCCATTTGGAACGGAGACGAGGAAACACTTTTTCACACAGAGAGTTGTGAGTCTGTGGAATTCTCTGCCTCAGAGGACAGTGGAGGACGGTTCTCTGGATACTTTCAAGAGAGAGCTAGATAGGGCTCTTAAAGATAGCGGAGTCAGGGGATATGGGGAGAAGGCAGGAACGGGGTACTGATTGTGGATGATCAGCCATGATCACATTGAATGAAGGGCCGAATGGCCTACTCCTGCACCTATTGTCTATCGTCTATTGAAAGAGCTAAAATCCACCCTACATGACGATTATCACACAGATTCTGATTGAAAATGGTGCCAAACTGGTGACTCTGTACATTGTCTCAGTGTAATGACTGCTACTCACTTGTACTGGGTAATGGAGCTGAGGAGGAAGATTTCCTGGAGTGTATACGGGATGAGTTTCTAAACCAAAATGTAGATCTGACTAGAGGGCATGCCATCCTAGACTGGGTATTGTGTAAAGAGGAAGGAGTAGTTGGCGATTTTGTTCTGCAAAGCCCCTTGGGCCAGCAGTGACCATAGTATTAAAGAGGAACTGCAGATGCTGGAGAATCGAGGGTTACACAAAAAGCTGGAGAAACTCAGCGGGTGCAGCAGCATCTAAGGAGCGAAGGAGATAGGCGACGTTTCGGGTCGAGACCCTTCTTCAGACTGGTCAGGGATCAGGGAAACAAGAGATATAGACGGTGATGTGGAGAGATAAAGAACAATGAATGAAAGATATGCAAAAAAAAGTATCGATAATAAAAGGAACAAGCCATTGTAAGCTGTTTGTGGTGTGAAAATGAGAAGCTAGTGGGACTAGGGTGGGGGAGGGAGATAGAGATAGAGGGAATGCCAGGGCCCGAGGGCTGAGGGAGAGGTGGGAAGGGGAGGAGACAGCAAGGGTTAACAGAATTGAGAAAATTCAATGTTCAAGCCCAAAGGATGCAGACTCCCCAAGCGGAATATGAGGTGCTGTTCCTCCAACTTGCGGTGTTGCTCACTCTGGCCGTGGAGGAGGCCCAGGACCGAGAGGTCGGATATGGAATGGGAGGGGGAGTTGAAGTGTTGAGCCACCGGGAGGTCGGGTTGGTTTTTTGCGGACCGAGCGGAGGTGTTCGGCGAAACGATCGCCAAGCCTCCGCTTGGTCTCACCGTATGGTGGAATTCTGCATTGAAGGGAAGTGACATGGCCTATTTCAGAGACTAGGGCCCTGAACTTAAAGAAAGGAGACTTTGAAGGTATGAGATGAGAATTGGCTAGGATAGACTAGCAATCTATACTCAAAGGGTTGACGGTGGAGATGCAATGCAAAGATTTCAAGACTGCATGGATAAACCACAAAACTTGTTCATCCCTGTCTGGGATGTCCGATGTCACAAAGTTGGGTGGCAGAGTGAGCTGCGAGGAGGATGCTAAGAGGCTGCAGGGTGATTTAGATAGGTTGGGTGAGTGGGCAAATGTACGGCAGATGCAGTATAATGTGGAAAAATGTGAGGTTATCCACTTTGGTGGCAAGAACTAGAAGGCAGATTATTATCTGAATGGTGTCAGTTTAGGAAAAGGGAGAGTGCAACGAGACCTGGGAGTCTGTGTACATCAGTCACTGAAAGCAAGCATGCAGGTACAGTAGGCAGTGAGGAAAGCTAATGGCATGTTGGCCTTCATTGCAAGGGAATTTAAGTTCAGGTCCTACTGCAGTTGTACCTGGAGTATTAGGTGCAGTTTTGTATTATTTTGCAAATTGTATTGTAAATAATTTATTAGCCAAGTGTGTAAAAACATACAAGGAATGTGATTTGCCATACAGTCATACCAAAAAAGCAACAAGACACACGACTACATAAAAATTAACATAAACATCCACCACAGCGCACTGTGATGGAACGCAATAACGTATTATCTTCTTCCCTCCTTTTCTCCCGCGGTCGCGCCAGTCGAACCATCCGTAGTTGTGGCGATCGAAGCTCCCGTAGCCGGCGATCGAAGCACCTGCGTCGGGCGGTCGAACCTCCCGCGATCGGCCGGTCGAAGCACCTGCGGTTGGAGCTCCCGCAGTCGGTCCCTAACCAAGGGACCGCGTGTTCCACGATGTTAAGTCCCCAGGCTCCCGCGGTTGGAGCTCCCGCAGTCGATCCCTAACAAAGGAACTGCGAAGTTGATGAAGCTCCACGGTGTTAGGCCGCAGTGCGGACGGCGATATGACATGGAAAAAAATCGCATCTCCACCGATGAAAGAGATAACAAGTTCCCCCCAACCCCCCCTCCCCCCCCCACCCCCCCAACCCACATAATACAAAACAGAAGATTCACTAAAACGTACATTTAATGGCCTACTCCCGCACCTATTGTCTATTGACCTTACGCTGGCCTTCCGTGGAGCTTTCTCCCACATTATCCCCCTGATTCCTCCTGCTTGGAGGCTCCCGCAGAGTTTTGCCTAGTGTAGAAACCTTATAACAAAAACATACCTCCCACAGACATCACCAATCTCTTCTATTGACCAAGGTAATAGAGTCACACAGTAGTGAAACAGGCCCTTTAGCCAAGCAAGACAAGATGCCCCATCTACACTAGTCCCACCTGCCCGCGATTGACCCAAATCCTTCTAAACCTGTCCTATTCATGTACCTGTATGAATATCTTTTAAATGTTGTTTGCGGAATAGAGTCACAGAGTGACACGGCGCGGAAACAGGCCCTTTTCGGCCCAACTTGCCCACACCGGCCAACATGTCCCATCTACACTAGTCCCACCTGCCCGCGTTTGGCCCACTTCCTTCCAAACCTGTCCTATCCATGTACCAGTCTAACTGTTTCTTAAATGTTGGGATAGTCCCATCCTCAACTACCTCCTCTGGCAGCTTGTTCCATACACCCACCACCCTTTGTGTGAAAAAGTAACCCCTCAGATTCCTATTAAATCTTTCCCCCTCCACTTTAAACCAGGCCTCTGGTCCTCGATTCATCTACTCTTGGCAAGAGAATCTGTGCATTTATCCGATCTATTCCTCTCATTATTTTATACGTTTCTATAAATCATTCCTTATCCTCTTGCGCTCCAAGGAATAGAGTCCCAGCCTACTCAACCTCTCCCTGTAGCTCAGACCATAGCTGGCAACATCCTCGGAAATTTTCTCTGTACTCTTTCCAGCTTGACCACATCTTTCCTATAAAACGGTGCCCAGAACTGAACACAATACTCTAAATGCAGTCCCACCAAAGTCTTATAAAACTCCAACATGACCTTCTATACTCAAATATTAATGTTAAATCTGGAATGAATTGCCACAGACGGCTGTGGTGGCCAAGTCAATTGATAATTTTAAGGTGGAGATTGATGGATTCTTGATCAGTAAGAGTGTCAAGGTTTATGGGGAGTAGGCTCTAGAATGGGGTTGAGATATATCAGCCATGATTCAATAGCAGAGTAGACTTGATGGTCCGAACGGTCTAATTCTTCTCCTAGAACTTATGAACTTAAGGGCCTGTCCCACTTAGGCAATTCTTCAGACGACTACAGGCGACTGGGCTGTCGCCACAAGGTTGCCGGGGTGACGCCTGTGTGGTCGTGAGTCGTCTTCTCAGTCGCCCAAAGAGTCGTAGCGTCTTTCTGGTCGCCGCTGGATTTTGAAAAGTTCAAAACTTTTTGGCGACAGTCAACGACCGTGGGCTTGTCGTAGCTTGTCTTCTCCTGACGTAGGTGCTGTCGTAGGCAGTCGCCAGGATGACGTAGGTTGTCGCCGGTGCTGACTTTGGTGAATTCTATTGTCGTAGTCGACAGCAGTCGCCTAAAAAATCGCCCATGTGGGACAGGCCCATTAGTCCAGTCGCCGGTTTTTCAGTCACCTGCTACGACTATGACACTCGCCGGCAGTCGCCTAAAAAATCGCCCATGTGGGACAGGCCCATTAGTCCAGTCGCCGGTTTTTCAGTCACCTGCTACGACTATGACACTCGCCGGCAGTCGCCTAAAAAAAATCACCAAGTGGGACAGGCCCTTCATTGTACCTAACTCCTCTGGGAGCTCGTTCCATACACCCACCACCCATTAGGTTCCTATTACCCTATTATCCTATTTTTAACCCTCTCACTTTAAACCTATGTCCTCTGATTCTTAATTCCCCTAACTTGGGTGAAAGTAAGTAAGTAAGTACGTAAGTTTATTGGCCAAGTGTTCACATACAAGGAATTTGCCTTGGTGCTCCGCCCACAAGTAACAACATGACATACAGTGACAGTTACGAATGACTCAGAAAACACTAAACATTAATAATAATAAAACATTAATGATAAAACATCAATGATCAAGATGTGAACCAACAAAATACCAGATCAAAGGGAGGCTGAAAGGGAGGAAAGTGTGTATTTGCACTACCTATCCCCATTTAGATTTAGGTTTGTTTATTATTGTCACGTGCGTCGAAGTATAGTGGAAAGCTTTTATTTTATTGCGTGCTGTCCAGTCAGCGGAAAGACTATACATGATTACAATGAAGCCATCCACAGTGTACAGATACAGGATGAAGGGTATAATGTTAGTACGAGATAAAGATTATCCCACATCCTCCTGCGCTCCAAGGAATAGATTCCGAGCCTGCCCAATCTCTCCCTGTAGTTCAGGCCCTCGGATCCTGGCAACATCCTCATAAATCTTAGTTTAGCTTGGTTCAATTTAGTTTAGTTTAGAAATACAGCGTGGAAACAGGCCCTTCGGCCCACTGAGTCCGCGCCGACCAGCGATCCCTGCACTCTAACACTATCCTTTGCACAATTCACAATTATGCCAAGCCAATTAACCTACAAACCTGTACATCTTTGGAATTTGGGAGGAAACCGGAGCACCTGGAGAAAACCCCCGCAGGTCACAGGGAGAACGTACAAACTCCGTGCAGGCAGCAGCCGTGGTCAGGATTGAACCAGGGTCTCTGGCGCTGTGAGGCAGCAACTCTACCGCTGCACCATCTTGTCTGCACTCTTTCCAGCTTAACATCATCTTTCCTATCGCAAACTGAGGTTGTCAAGCTTGATGAAATACCTTATTGCGAAAACTATTGAGCCATGCCAAGTTGCGTTAAACACGGCCTTATTTCCCAACATGTTAAATAAGTTTCTGTAAAGATATGATCTCTCTAAATATACTTTTCCTTTGCAACCTGTCAAAGTTTGACAACTTATAATTTTAAAAATATCCTCATTACATTTCTGGGTCTATAGTGTCACATCTGAAGATAACACATTGACTAACTTACTGTTTCATACATTCTGACGTTCTTCAGCTAAACTAATGCTATTTTGGGAAATAAAGATCTGACACTTGCAAGACTCTTGCACAAAACTGGATGTGAGTTATGTAAATAGACACAAAGTGCTGGAGTAACGGGACAGGCAGCATCTCTGGAGAAAATGAATAGGTGCAATTTGGGTCGAGACCCTTCTTTAGTGTGAGAGTCAGGGGAGAGTAGAGGCATGAGTAGGTACAAAGAACAAATAAATGTAAGCTGCATAATGAAAGATCGATAAGGAACCCATTATATCATAAGTTCAGAAGGGCAGAAGGAGCACAATTAGGCCATTCAAGTCTACACCAACATTCACTCATAGAAACATACAGCGCCCTCCATAATGTTTGGGACAAAGACCCGTCATTTAATTATTTGATTTACAATTTGAGATTTGTCATAAAAAAAAAAATCACATGTGGTTAAAGTGCACAGTCAGATTTTAATAAAGGCCATTTTTGTACATTTTGGTTTCACCACGCAAAGGATATGCAAAGGACATGCAAAGGATATGCAACAAAATACTAAACATGACTACTTTCATTTACATGACATTGCTGTGTCCCAAACATTATGGTGCCCTGAAATGGGGGGGGGGGGGGGGCTATGTATAAACACTGCTGTAATTTCTACATGGTGAAATCCAAATGTATAAAATTAGCCTTTATTAAAATCTGACAATGTGCACATTAACCGCATGTGATTTTTTTTCTATTACAAATCTCAAATTGTGGAGTACAGAGGCAAATAAATAAATGACGGGTCCCAAACATTATGGAGGGCACTGTAGAAACTGAAACATAGAAAATAGGTGCAGGAGGAGGCCATTTGGCCCTTCGAGCCAGCACCGTCATTCATTGTGATCATGGCTGATCATCCACAATCAGTAACCAGTGCCTGCCTTCTGCCCATACCCCTGGATTCCGCTAGCCCCTAGAGCTCTATCTAACTCTCTTTTAAATTCATCCAGTGAATTGGCCTCCACTACCTTCTGTGGCAGAGAATTCCACAAATTCACAACCCTCTGAGTGAAGAGGTTTTTTCACATCTCAGTTTTAAATGGCCTACCCCTTATTGTTACACTGTGGCCCCTGTTTCTGGACTCCCCCAACATTGGGAACATTTTTCCTGCATCTAGCTTGTCCAGTCCTTTAATAACTTTTTGTATGTTTCTATAAGATCCCCTCTCATCTTTCTAAATTCCAGTGAATACAAGCCCAGTCTTTCCAATCTGTCCTCATATGACAGTCCCGCCATCCCGGGAATTAACCTCGTGAACCTACGCTGCACTGCCTCAATAGCAAGAATGTCCTTCCACAAATTAGGAGAATTAGGAGATCAAAACTGCACACAATACTCCACATGTGGTCTCACCAGGGCCCTGTACAACTGCAGAAGGACCTCTTTACTCCTATACCCAAATCCTCTCGTTATGAAGGCCACTTGCCATTAGCTTTCTTCACTGCCTGCTGCACCCGCATGTTTACTTTCAGTGACTGGTGTACAAGGACACCCAGCTCTCGTTGAACTTCCCTTTTTGCTTATCTGGCCCCATTGAGATAATGGTAGACAAAAATGCTGGAGAAACTCAGCAGGTGAGGCAGCATCTATGGACCGAAGGAATAGGCGACGTTTCGGGTCGAGACCCTTCTTCAGACTGTGACCCTCTCTCCATTGAGATAATAATCTGCCTCCTTGTTTTTGCCATCAAAGTGGAGAACCTCACATTTATCTACATTATACTGCATCTGCCATGCATCTGCCCACTCATTCAACCTGTATAAGTCACCCTGCAACCTCTTAGCATCCTCTTTGCAGTTCATGCTGCCCCTGCACCGTTAGTTGCGGCCCCTGCACCGAGCCTTGCAGCACTCCACTCGCCGATGCCTGCCCCCTTTATTCCTACTCTTTGTTTCCTGTCTGCCAACCAATTCTCTACCCATGTCAATACCCTACCTCCAATACCATGTGCTCTATTTTTGCCCACTAATCTCCTGTGTGAAAGTCCACATACACCACATCCACTGGCTCTCCTTCATCCATTTTACTTGTCACATCCTCAAAAAATTCCAGAAGGTTAGTCAAGCATGATTTCCCTTTCATAAATCCATGCTGACTTGGACTAATCCTGTCACTACTTTCCAAATGCATTGCTATTACATCTTTCATAGTCGACTCCAGCATCTTCCGCACCACCGATGTCAGGCTAATTCCCCGTTTTCTCTCCCGCTCCTTTCTTGAGAAGTGGGATAACATTAGCTACCCTCCAATCCACAGGAACTGATCCTGGATCTATAGAACATTGGAAAATGATCACCAATGCATTTCTAGAGCCACCTCCTTGAGTACCCTTGGATGCAGACCATCAGGCCCTGGGGATTTATCAGCTTTCAGTCACATCAGTCTACTCAATATTATTTCTCACCAAATGAACATTTCTTTCAGTTCCTCTGACTCCCTAGATCCTCTGTGCTCTAGTACATCTGGGAGATTGTTTGTGTCTTCCTTAGTGAAGACAGAGCCAAAATACCTGTTCAATTATTTTGCCATTTCCTTGTCCCCCATAATAATTTCACCTGTTTCTGCCTTCAAGGGGCCCACATTTGTCTTTACTAATCTTTTTTCTCTTAACATACCTAAAGAAGCTGTTCCTATCCTTCTTTATATTCTTGGCCAGCTTACCCTCGTACTTCATCTTTTCAGCCCCATATTTGCCCTTTTTGTTTCCTTCTGTTGTCCTTTGATAGTTTTCCCAATCCTCTGGCTTCCTGCTACTCCGCTATGTTATACACCTTTTCTTTTAGTTTTATTCCAAAAGAAAAGGTGTACAACATGGCTGATCTATCTCTCCCTCCGAACCCCATTCTCCTGCCTTCTCCCCATAACCTCTGACACCCGTACTAATCAAGAATCTATATATCTCTGCCTTAAAAATATCCACTGACTTGGCCTCCGCAACCTTCTGTGGGAAAGAATTCCACAGATTCACAACCCTCTGACTAAAGACATTTCTCCTCATCTCCTTCCCAAAGGAACGTCCTTTAATTCTGAGACTATTACCAAATCGCGTTGCACTTATGTGCAATGACAATAAAATATATTATTATTATTATTATGACCTCTAGTCCTGGACTCTCCCACTAGTGGAAAGATCCACTCCACATCCACTCTATCCAAGCCTTTCAGATCTGCAGATGGAGAGTCTGGCTGAGGTAGATGTGAATTGCCTCATGAATGAGCAGCAGAGAGTTTACTTGGAATTGGGTAGAATGGATAATTGCTCCATGTTGATGTTGATTGTAGGTGCTGGAGTCATAAGTTCATAAGGTTCATTTATTGTCACATACACCAATTGGTGTAGTGAAATTCACTGGCCAGGTCAGTCATACAATTTAAAAAAGCAACAGACTCAGAAAATACATTTTAACATAAACATCCATCACAGTGACTCCTACACATTCCTCACTGTGATGGAAGGCTAAGTAAAGTTCCAAGTCCTTCCCTTATTGTTCTTCCTTGGTAGGGGGCCTCGAGCACCCCGTTGACGGGATGGTCTTGAGTCCCGTACCTGGCGGCGTTCGGGCCCTCTGTGTCAAGGCGATCCGCTCCCGCATCGGGGGGGGGATGTCAGCTCCCCCGTGCTGGGCGATCGAACCTCACATCAGGGCTGGACGAACCTTCTCCGGCATTGGAGCTCCCGACTAGCCTCACCCGAGACTGCGAGCCCGTGATGGTAAGTCCGCAGTGGGAGCGATCCCAGGCAAGGGATCCGCTCCGATGGTAAGTCCGCGCCCCGTGGTGGGTCTCACGACAGGCCGAGGCGGCTCCCAGCTCCAGCGCTGGTAGGCCGCAGAGCCTGGAGAATGTGATCCGAAAAATGATCACGCTCCGGGAATGTAGGAGCTTGAAAAAAAGTTTCCCCCGACCCCCCCCACTTCCCTCCACATAAAACAAACAGAACAACATTAAAACAAACTTTAAACAAACGCTAAAAATAACAAAAGGGATTAAAAATCAAACAGACTGCCGGCAGGGCTGCCATCTTCTTCCTCCGGCGCCCCCTATCATGGGCACAGTGGCGGGTTCTCCAGTCTAATCGATAATGTTTTATTATTTATGCTTCATGTTTCATTCCTAACTGTCACTGTGTCATGTTGTCACTTGCAGTCGGAGCACCAAGGCAAATTCTTTGTATGTGAATACTTGGCCAATAAACTTATTCATTCATTCAAGAAGGGTCTCGATGCGAAACGTCACCTATTCCTTTTCTCCAGAGATGCTGCCTGACCCGCTGAGTTACTCCAGTATTTTGTGTTTGTCTTCAATCATGGCAGATCTATCTTCCTCTCTCAACCCCATTGACCTGCCTTCTCCCCATAACCCCTGACACCCATACTAATCAAGAAACTGTCAATCTGGATAGGGCTCTTAAAGATAGCGGAGTCAGTGGATATGGGGTCGAAGACAGGAACAGGGTACTGATTAGGGATGCTCGGCCATGATCACATTGAATGGCAGTGCTGGCTCGAAGGGCCGAATGGCCTACTCCTGCACCTATTGTCTATTGTCTAATCTCCACCATATAAATATCCATCTGCATGGCAGAATATGTGTTCAGGGTTGTGCTATTCGCGAAAGAACATGTTGCTTTGATCCTGTGTCCCTCTATATCTGCATAGTAATGAGAATTAATTATCGGTTCAGTATCTCTATCAACTTAGTTTATTGTCACATGTAACGAGGTACAGTGAAAAGCTTTTGTTGCGTGCTAACCAGCCAGCGGAGAGACAATACATGATTGCAATCGATGCGTTTACAGTTTATAGTTACATGAGAAGTGAATAATGTTTAGTGCAAAGTAAAACCAGCACCATGCGATCAAGGATAGACCGAGGGTCACCAAAGCGGTAGATGGTAGTTCAGCGCTGCTCTCTGGTTGTGGACGGATGATTCAGTTGCCTGATAACCGCTGATAGAATTCTTTGCCACAGAAGGCTGTGGAGGCCAAGTCAGTGGATATTTTTAAAGCAGAGATAGATAGATTCTTGATTAGTACAGGTGTCAGAGGTTATGGGGAGAAGGCAGGAAAATGGGGTTAGGAGGGGGAGGTAGATCAGCTATGATTGAATGGCGGATGGGCAAATTGACTAATTCTACTCCTATCCCTTATGATCTTATGTTGGCAACTTCAGGAGCTGGGTGGAGTGCCCGCCCCAATCTGCCTCTCCCATTAGGCAAGAAATACAGGTGAGAAAACACACACCTCCAGATTCAGGGACAGTTTCTTCCCTGCTTCCCATCAGGCAACTGAACCATCCTAAACTAAATAGTTTAACAACTAGATAGCAGTCCTGAGCTACCATCTGCCTCATTGGAGACCCTTGGACTACCTTTAATCGGACTTTGCTGGCTTTACCTTGCACTAAACATTATTCCCCTATGATGTATCTGTACACTGTAAATGGCCCGATTGTAATCATGTATTGTCTTTCCGCTGACTGGTTAGCGCTCAACCAAAGCTTTTCACTGTACCTCGGTACACGTGACAATAAACTCAACTGAAACAATGGTTTAGTTTAGTGTAGAGATACAGCACGGAAACAGGCCCTTCGGCCCACCGGGTCGGCGCAGACCAGTGAACCCCGCACATTAACACTATCCCACACCCACTGGAGACAATTTTTACATTCAACAAGCCAATTAACCTACAAACCTGTACGTCTGTGGAATGTTGGAGGAAACCGAAGATCTCGGAGAAAACCCACGCAGGTCTCAGGGAGAACATACAAACTCCGTGCTCAGCCCCCTGCTGTACTCACTCTATACTCATGACTGTGTAACCGGTCTTAGTGCGAACTCCATCATCAAGTTCGCTGATGGGGATGAGTCGGAGTATGGAAGTGAGATCAACCGACTGACCAGATGGTGCCAGCACAATAACCTGGCCCTCAACACCAGCAAAACCAAGGAACTGATTGTGGACTTTGGACGGGGTAGGATGGGGACCCACAATCCTGTTTATATCAATGGGTCAATGGTAGAGAGGGTCAAGAGCTTCAAATTCCTGGGCGTGCACATCTCTGAAGATCTTTCCTGGTCCGAGAACACAGATGCAATCATAAAGAAAGCTCATTAGCGCCTCTACTTCCTGAGAAGATTACGGAGATTCGGTATGTCAAGGAGGGCTCTCTCTAACTTCTAAAGGTGCCCAGTAGAGAGCATACTGACTGGTAGCATCGTGGCTTGGTTCGGCAACTTGAGCGGCCAGGAGCGGAAAAGACTACAAAAAGTAGTAAACACTGCCCAGTCCATCATCGACTCTGACCTCCCCACCTTCGAGGGGATCTATCGCAGTCGCTGCCTCAAAAAGGCTGGCAGCATCATCAAGGACTCACACCATCCTGGCCACACACTCATCTCCCCGCTACCTTCAGGTAGAAGGTACAGGAGCCTGAAGACTGCAACGACCAGGTTCAGGAATAGCTACTTCCCCACAGCCATCAGGCTATTAAACTCAACTGAAACAAATCTGTGAACATTAATAGACCATTATCTGTTTATTTGCACTTTATCTGCTTATTTATTGATGTGTGTATATATTTATATAATGGTACATGGACACACTGACCTGTTCTGTAGTCAATGCCTACTATGTTCTGTTGTGCTGAAGCAAAACAAGAATTTCATTGTCCTATCAGGGACACACGACAATAAACTCTCTTGAATCTTGAACAGCACCCATAGTCGGGATGGAACCCGGGTCTCCAGAGCTGCATTCGCTGTAAAGCAGCAACTCTACCGATTGTTGAGAGCTTCACCATCCAAAATATCACCGGCAATTTGCTCTGGTCCCACCGCAACATGGACACTGCAGGCAAGAAAGCACATCAACGCCCCCACGACCTCAGGAGGTTTGGCATGTCTCCAATTCCTGTTGCAATGACTCCAACTACTGTTTATGCAGATGCACCATGGAAAGAAACCTATTGCGGTGCAGCACAACTTGGTTTTGCCAACAGCTCTGCCCAAGACTGCAAGAACTCGCAGAGAGTAGTGGATGCAGCCCAGACCTTCACACATATCAGTATCACCCCTTCCCCCCACATTAACAAGAATATGTGCCCACCCATGCTCACACTGTGACGTCTGAAGAATAGTGTCATCTGTAAATGGCTCGATGGTAATCATGTATAGTTTTTCCGCTGACTGGTTAGCACGCAACAAAACGCTTTTCACTCTACCTTGCTACATGTGACAATAGATTTAACTGTAAAGAGTCCTGAACTGATAAGTTACCTACCCATGTCCTCCAGAGATGCTACCTGACCTGCTGAATTACTCCAGCATTTGTGTTTTAGACTTTTGAGATAGTGCAGAAGTAGGCCTTTGGTGGTCCCTATCAGGTGGTTAAGAAGGTTGGTGCAAGGGATTAAGTTATTAGGACTTCACAATGGCAGGGGCAGTAATGTTACGCAAAGGGACCACCTCCGGAAAGCGGGTAGACGCACACATAATTGTCAATAAAAACTTGTTGCCCACCCTTGTCCGAGGTAGAAGACCCACACAATCAGCTAGAATCCGTTCAAACGGCTCCCCGACCACAGGGATTGGATATAAAGGCGCAGGAACAATCGATTGGTTCGGCTTTCCTGCCACCTGGCAAATGTGACAACACCTGCAGTGCTGCTTCACGTCCTTTTTCAACCCTGGCCAAAATTAATTCCGTAAGATACGGTCATACGTCTTATTGACCCCCAAATGTCCACCCAGAGGTCCATCATGAGCCAAACAGAGTATCTCGTCCCTATACCGACGAGGTATTACAATCTGATCAACCACGCTCCAATCATCCTGCCCCGACATATCCAAGGGAGACCACTTTCGCATCAGTAATAAGCCATTCCTCAGAAAATACCACTTTGCTGTGGAATCCATATCCCCCTCAGGTACCGCGCAGTCGAACAGATCCGATAAACCTGGATCACTCTTTTGCTCCTCAACCAGCCGGTCACGTGACAGCGACACCGGCACATTTTCAGACAAGACCCCATCTTGAGATGTAGAAACACCCTCCACAACACAGGATCCATCATCCTGATCCCCAAAAATGCTCTCACTCAGGTCCACGACATCTTCAAACTTTGCCTGGCTCTTAGCCATAGCCCTTGTGACAGCACAAGCTGTGAAGACCGTCGGATGCTGCATTGCCAATATATCAGGACTCTGCACCATCGGAACAGCCGTCACCTCAGGAGTAATGAGAACTCTACCTACCTCCTGCCAAGTAATTCCCCAAAATCACAGAAACTCCCGCAACGGGGAAAACACGGCCGTAACCATCAATTACCCGGCCTGAAACCAACTCGGACTCGAGGCTCACGGTATGCAAAGGCACTACCATGTCCTCCAACCCGAATCCTACCACAGGGACACTGGACCCAACCGATGACTCCCCAGAAAACGACAGTACACTATCCAATATAAAGGACAGAGTGGCACCAGTATCACGCAAGCTGGATACTGGAACTCTATGACCCCCATTCTCTAGAGAAACAAAACCTTTCATGATGAACGCAGAATAATTCCTACACTCATCAGACGCAGGCATCCCAGGAACCGCAGGTGCTCTTTGTGTACCCACCAAAGCCACAGGCTTTGCATTTTTCCTGTGCAGGACGGGACACGACTTTAAGATGTGCCCGCTCCCTTTACAATAGTAGCACACAGGCCCTTCCTTAGTCCTGAAATCTCCGTTAACCTTATCAGCTCGGACCTCCCCCTGTATTAATGAGCTGACCCTTGCAGGCACAGAAACAGCTTTGGCACTGCCACCGGTGACACCACCACGATTAAACGGCCGTGCACCAAAACTATAGGATCGCCCAACAAACTCAGTTTTATGAGTCAATACATACTCATCTGCTAACACCGCGGGCCTTAGACACCTCCGTCACTTTGTGCTCATTAAGGTAAGTAGCAACCCTCTCAGGGTGACAGTTCTTAAAGTCTTCCATAATAATCAAGGCCCGCAGCAGCTCAAAATCCTTCACTCCTTGAGAAGCGCACCACCTGTCAAAAAGTGCCTCCTTCTCCCAAGCAAACTCCACATAGTCTGACTATCAAACTTCCTAAAGCGCCGGAACTTCTGCCGGTATGCCTCAGGAACTAATGCATAAGCCCTTAAAACCGTAGACTTCACACACTCATAGTCCCGACTGTTGTCAACAGATAACGACGGGTACATCTCCTGTGCTTTACCCACAAGGACACTCTGCAACAGCAAGGACCACATGTCCCTAGGCCACTTCAAGGACGAAGCCGTCCGTTCAAACACTGCAAAATACTTGTCCACTTCTCATTAAACGGGGGAACCAGGCGGATGTTCTTGCTCATATCAAACTCCCGTTCCCTAGTAGAAACTCGGGAGGCATTCAACTCCTTCTTCTGCAGCTCAAGGTGTTTCATTTCCAGCTCTGATTGGAGCTCTTTCTCTCTTATGGCTCTCTCCTCCTTTTTCATTTCAAGCTCTAACTCCTTCAATCGAATGAGGTCCCCCATTTCCTGACTGGGCTGTGTAGAAGATAGAGGACTGTCTGCACCAGCAGGCAATACCCCATTCCTCACCAACGCAGACCATAACTCCCACTTTATAGCCCCTTTCTTCAAATGCTTATCAATAGGCACCTTATAGCTCTCTGCCAGCATACACAAATGCTCCTTGGTACATTTATCAAACAACTCCCGACTAGGAGCCTCAGTAAATTCCTGCACTTTAAACTCCATATCAAATGTAGGACCAAACCACCAGCCAAACCCTGGGCACCAATGTCACCACAAACGGACGAGAAAAAAATATCTCCTCACAACACAGAATTCCTCAGTCACCTCACAACACAGACATCCTCAATCACCAGAAGCCTACCAAAAAAAACCCAAAACTGTCTAGGGTCCTCAAAGCTTAGGACGAGCCCCCATTTTGTTACGACTCCCGAATGCAGGTACTTCAGAACCGCGTAACATAGTCAAAAACCAGGCTCAAGTTCAAGAAAATAGTACTTTATTTTGTTAAAACCCAAACCTGATTCAAACAACCCAGTCAAGGATAAGAATAAACTAATAAACAAAGATAACAGTGCTCCAGCCAGCCTCGCAATGGGCTGTCGAACTAGAGTCTCTAACCTGCCTAAAGGGAAATAACCCTTAAACAAAATACACGAAAACCCTCAGGTCAGCCCTTATCCGTCCCAATTCAATATTAATTTACAAATGTAGGTAATAATACACAGTTCTATGCCATGTGGCCAGGCCTCCTGCAGTTCAAACCACAGTCTGTTCATGAGTCAGGGTCGACGAAGAGAGAGCGAGTTCTGGGAGACTCCTGGTATTTAAGCTTTCAATAAGTCACCCGTCACCTGATGCAGCTTGGCCAATCGGGTACAGGAGCCCTTAACCCCTTGATTCCTGACTCCCAGCCACGGGGCCTGCACTCAGGAGAGGAACACAAGAGTTAAGTACATAGCCTTCACCAGAGGAGGGGGAAGTACCTAACAGTTGTGTTCTGCAATTAATTTTGCTGTGAAAGTCACCACTTCTGTTTTGCTTGTTTTAGCATTCAACCTCAAAACTGAAAATCACATTTTACAACAGGCCAGATTCTCTGCACTTCCTTTGATCTGGAGAGTGAGCATAGAGTGAAGAATAGTTAAATTATTCTTAATATACTAGTTGGGGGCAAGTGAAAGAGAGCACGGTGATGCAGTGGTAGAGTTGCTGCCTCACAGCACCCGAGACCATGTTCGATCCTGACCACGGGTGTGGTCTGTGGGGAGTTTCAAGTTCAAGTTCAAATGTATTTGGTACATGCACCACAACGTGAGGTGAAATGTCATTTACCATGCAGCGTTACAATTAAAAAAGGACACAATACACAACAGCATTCTTCACCAAAGATCCTATAGCGAGCAAGATAGTCCACTTGACGGAAAAGACGTAGTACGGTCATGGGCAGGTTCATGGGTAATTCTCGGCCCCATTTCCGTAACCGGCTTCCGTCTCCGCACCAAAGATCCCATAGGATACTAGTGCGGAGACGGAAGCCGGTTACGGAAACATCCTCTTAAAAATAAAAGTTACTTGGTAAAAGTCTTCTCCTCATTTTCAGAATTTAAATTTATTAACACAAACTGTTCCCTCGCAACGTTGATTACACTGCGAGTCCGGTTACGGAAATGGATGAAAAAGAGGCCCACGTTCCGTTCCGTTGCGTACTACACGTCAGCCCATTGCATTTAGCAGGAGTGGTCTATCTTGCTCCGCTATAGAATCTTTGTTCTTCACTGTGGTGGAAGGCAATACAGTTCAGACAGTCCTCCTTCTCCTCCCTTGTTCACCCGTGGTCGGGGCCCTGATCCTCCGTAGTCGCCTCAATGGAAGGCCCGATGTTCAAGCCCTCTGGTCGGGATCGTTTGACCGTCTGATCGTCTGATCGTTTCCCTGATCCCTGACCAGTCTGAAGAAGGGTCTCGACCCGAAACGTCGCCTATCTCCTTCGCTCCTTAGATGCTGCTGCACTCGCTGAGTTTCTCCAGCTTTTTGAGTAACCCTCTGGTCGGGATGGTCGGAACGCCGACGTCGGAACAGGTCGTGCACACCCCGTGGCCTGGAGCTCCCAAATCGGCCACCTCCTTACTGGAGACCGCGGCTTCCAGATGTTGTAGGCCGCAGGCTCGGCTGCCGGAGCCCTTCTCCGGCGACCCCCGGCAAGAGAACGCCCGCTCCACGATGTAAGGTTACTTTGTGCGTTCCACCGTGACGCCGTGGGTTTCCTCCGGGTGCTCGGATTTCCTCACGCATTCCATTGTACACAGGCGATCGCTGGTCGGCCTGGACTCCATGGGCCGAAGGGCCTGTTTCCCGGCTGTATCTCTAAACTAAACCAAAAGAGGCTAAGATCAGATCAACCACGATCTTAGTGAATAGCACAAAAGGCTCATCGAGGGGCACTTGACATATTCTAGTTTCTATTTCTGTTGTATTGAAGTGACTTCCCCCAGAATACTTGGAATTTAGTTTGGATTCAGCCTGGCGTGATTTTTGAGAAATGAAAGACCTTGCCTGCGATTTGGCGAACTATGTAAACCACTGTTGTGTGTCAGAAATAATGTTGTTTTATCGAAAGACCAATAGTTATGCAATCTGCGATATTGTGCATATGTCAACTATGTTAATACAACACGAAAGTGAAAAAAGGTGTACATGTTGAATCTGATAATTTGATAAATTTACATATAAGTGAACCATTCCAAGTTTAGTTTAGTTTAGAGATACAGCATGGAAAAAGGCCTCTTCGGCCCACCAAGTCCATGCCTATCAGCGATCCCCACACGCTAACACTATCCTACTCATACTAGTGACAATTTAAATTTATACCAAGCCAATTAACCTACAAACCTGTACGTCTTTGGAGTGTGGGAGGAAACCAGAGATCTCGGAGAAAACCCGCGCAGGTCACGGGGAGAATATACAAACTCCGTACAGACAGCGCCCGTAGTCAGGATTGAACCCGGGTCTCTGGCGTGGTAAGGCAGCAACTCTACCGCTGCCGCTCTCAAAAGTTATTACTTTTGTTGTGGTTCCACCAAGCTGTGAAGCAATGCTGTTTGCAGCTCCACTTCCTGTCATATCTATGAATATACATGAATATTGTCAGCGCCCCGGGTGTGAAATAATGCCCGACTGTTCAGTCGCACTTCTCTCTCTGTGGTAACGGGGGGGGGGGGGGGGGGGGGGGGGGGCAGCAGGGAACTAAAAAATAGAATTCAGTCTTCATGAGTCACGAGTGTTTTATGGTCTGACAAAGGGTGTCGACCCGAAACGTCACCCATTCCTATTCTCCAGAGATGCTGCCAGTCCTGCTGAGTTACTCCAGCATTTTGTGTCTAACTTCGGCATAAACCAGCACCTACAGTTCTTTCCTACACAAGAATGTTTTTTTGGTGTACATCCCAAAACGGAACAATGAAATCCTCACTTTCAGCAGCAATGCAGACACACTCAACAGACACAAAGTGCTGGAGTAACTCAACGGGTCAGGAGGCATCACTGGAGAAAAAAGGATAGGATGGGCGATGTTTCGGTTCGGGACCCCTCTTCGCAGAAAGTGGGGGGTGGGAGGTGAAGATCTGGACACCCTAGCCATTTTACACAGTTTTGAGATACAGCTCGGAAACAGACGCTTCAGCCCACCGAGTCTGCGCTAACCAGCGATCCCCGCACACTAAACACTATCGTGTACACACTAGGGACAATTTACAATGTTACAAGCCAATTTACTTACAAAACTGGACGTTTTGGAGTGTGAGAGGCCCCAGGGAAAACCCACGCAGGACATGGGGAGAGCGTACAAACTCCGTACAGACAGCACCCATAGTGGGGATTGAATCCAGGTCTGTGGCGCTGTAAGGCAGCAAATCTACCGCTCCACCACCGTGCCACCCACACATTGTTACTCTTGAGATCACACTTTCCCCATCTAACGATGGATCTACCAGGCATCACCTTGCCTGAGGTCATTGGTAGACAAAAATGCTGGAGAAACTCAGCGAGTGAGGCAGCATCTACGGAGCAAAGGAATAGGCGACATTTCAGGTCGAGACCCTTCTTCAGACTGATGTTCAGGTGGGGGTGGGGGGGGGAGGGGAAGAAAAAGAAAGGAAGAGGCAGAGACAGTGGGCTGTGGGAGAGCTGGGAAGGGGAGGGGAAGGAGGGAGAAAGCAGGGACTACCTGAAATTGGAGAAGTCAATGTTCATACCGCTGGGGTGTAAACTACCCAAGCAAAATATCAGGTGCTGTTCCTCCAATTTGCAGTGGGAATCACTCTGGCCATGGAGGAGGCCCAGGACAGAAAGGTCAGATTCGGAATGGGAGGGGGAGTTGCGCTTGGCGATCTAGTTAACAACTAGAACAGCGAACATGCCTCGGATCATTTGTCATTTATTGCTGGCCTTGATTCAACCTGGTCTTTTCTCGCCTCCAACTCTTCATCTTCTCCTCTCCCCCTCCCCCCCCTTTCCTCACCTCCTACTTTCAGTCTGAAGAAGGATCCCGACCCGAAACTTCACCTATCCTTTTTTCTTTAGAGATGCTGCCTGACACTTTGTGTCTATCTTTGGTTGTAAACCAGCAATTGCATTTCTTTGCTTCCATCTTCAGTGGACATTCAGTTCATGAATATGACAAGAAAAATACTTCCAAATCATATGTTGAGGATAAATGATGAGTATTGATTCCAAGATACTTCATCTCCAAATTAAAGGAAGTTAGGAGATGTGTCCTTACATAAAAGGTGATTTGCAATGTCAAAGTTGCTTGCACTAAGCAAACAACCAAAACTAAAATAGATTACTCTCAGATCAAAATAAATTAGGGAACATATGTTAATTGTAATGTTTTAATCATTTTACTATTGGGCGGAGGTGTTAACATCGCGGTGTACAATTTCCTGATGCTAGACAATAGATATTAGACAACAGTTGAAGAAGTAGGACATTCGGCCCGTCAAGCCAGCACCGCCATTCAATGTGATCATGGCTGATCATCCCCAATCAGTACCCCGTTCCTGCCTTCTCCCCATATCCCCTGACTCCGCTATCTTCAAGAGCCCTATCTAGCTCTCTCTTGAAAGTATCCAGAAAACCGGCTTCCACTGCCCTCTGAGGCAGATAATTCCACAGACTCACAACTCTTTGTGTGAAAAAGTGTTTCCTCGTCTCCGTTCTAAATGGCTTACCCCTTATTCTTAAACTGTGGCCCCTGGTTCTGGACTCCCCCAACATCGGGAACATGTTTCCAGCCTCTAGCATGTCCAAACCCTTAATAAACTTATATGTTTCAATCTACATGTTTCAGTATACAAGCCCAGCCGCTCCATTCACTCAGCATATGACGTTTCAGGGGGATCCCTGAAACGTTACCCATTCCTTCTCTCCAGAGATGCTGCCTGTCCCGCTGAGTTACTCCAGCATTTTGTGTCCACCTTCGATTTAAACCAGCATCTGCAGTTCTTTCCTGCAGAATTCTCCTGCATTCACTCATAACTCACAGCGATTCAGGAGCATGAAAATGTACTTCTATTTTTTAACTGAGCTATAGCAAGAGTATTAATTCCTGCATAAATATATTGTGGGTGATAAGCCATGAAAAACCACTGATGGGACAAATAACCTTGCACAAAATGGACCCGGACCGAGAGACAGTGTTAAGGCCACATGCCTCCTGCTGCACCAAAGTGCTCCCTCTAGTGTCATTTATAGACCTCTAAATGCTAAGTTTAGTTTAGTGTAGTTTAGAGATACAGCGCGGAAACAGGCCTTTCGGCCCACCGAATCCGCACTGACCAGCGATCCCTGCACATTAACACTATCCTACACACTAGGAACAATTTTTACATTTATTCAAAACAATCTCACCACCACAATACAAGTAAAACAAATATTCTCTCAAATTATTATTTCCCCATCCTTACTGAGGCTACTTCCAACCCCCGGAAATCGCCAGGGCGCCCGTGGACAGCGCGTAGTCCCTCTCTAAAATCACCCGGGGCGCGGACGTAATCCCGGGAAAGCGGCAGGCAGCCCTCTTCCGCATGGCGCCGTGACTCACCAACCTGGACATCTTCAGCCCTGCCCTCTCCCCGACACAAAGGCTGTCCAAAGATGAGGATGGTGGGTGTGAAGTGCAGCCAGAAGGCAAGGAGTAGTCCCTTTAGATACTGGAACACACACACCATGTACACGTGGAACACAGACTCTGCCACCTCAGCAATAGTGGCAGGCGGCTGGCTCCCCGCCATGGTGAAGTGCATACCTCTGGAGCCAGGTCTGTCTCTACCAAGGACTGTGTGTGACTGTCCGCACACAAGTTTTGTTAAGTTTATGGTCACGTGGACTGAGGTAGTGAAAAGCCTTTTGTTGCGTGCTATCCAGTCAGCGAGGAGACCACTCATGATTACAATCCAACCATCCACAGTGTACAGATACAGGATAAAGGGAATAAGGTTTAGTGCAAGATAAAGTCCAGTAAGGTCTGATTAAAGATAGTTCACAGGTCTCCATTGAGGGAGATGGAGGGTTAGGACTACTCTCTCGAAGGTGAGAGGACAGTTCAGTTGCCTGATAACAACTGGGAACAAACTGTCCCTGAATCTGAAAGTGTGCGTTTTCACATTTGTCCTACCTCTTCGCTATTGGGAGAGGGGAGAAGAGGGCGTGGGCAGGGTGAGACCAATCCTCGATTATGCTGCTGGCCTTGCCGAGGCAGCGTGATGTGTGGATGGAGTCAATGAAAGGGAGGTTGGTTTGTGTGATGGACTGGGCTACGTATGTCCACAATTCTCTTCAATTCTGTGCTATCTCGGATGGAGCTGTTCCCTAACCGTGCTGTGATGCATCTCGATAAATGCTTTCTGCGGCGCATCTGTAGAAGTTGGTGAGGGTTGTTGGAGATCCTCGCCTCCCAACGTCAAGCACAAGCATCTACCTGAAGGGACATAAAGCCCATGGCTCCAGGACCGGCCTCTTCATCCGTCTCCAGACCCACAGGAAGGACCCATCAGTGGGACAATCATCCTCGACCTCTGGTGGTCAGTGAATGTGATGACATTGAAGGAAAATTGTATTTCTTGAAACTGATCACGTGGAGCTTTCACTACCATCCACCTCACTGGAGACCCACGGACTATCTTTGGTCGAACTTTACTGTAGTGGCAGATTATTATATCGTTCAAGGAATTTTTTCCTCTAGCTACTATGATTGAAGACAGGGGTATGGAGATAGTTTTGTTACGCATGCGAGCTCTCCACGAGGCATTCAAAGCCGTCCAAAGATAAATCTTCAAAACACAGTCTCTTAATTAATAGTTTCTTTATTGTCGTAGTAAAAGCAGTCAGATATTCATCCAAACTTCTTGTTTAAGTACATTTTGATCTTACTCGTAGTCAAACTCGTGCATGGTCGAACTCCATGGATGGCCAAACTCATGCATGGTTGAAAGCTGTGACCTCCCCCATGCTTCTTCAAAACTAAAACAAGAATCCCAGCCGCAAACACGCCTCCGACCGTAATAGATCTCACCCAAATAATTACAGGAAGATAAAATTTAAAGGTAACTGGTTATAGTTTAATACACACTGAGTTAAGCTAAATGGCTACTACATATACATTGCACTAAACGTTATTCCATTTTATCCTGTACCCGTACACTGTAAACGGCTCGATTATAATAATGTATCGTCTTTCCGCTGACTGGATAGCACGCAACAAAAGCATACCTAAACTAAATTAAATTATTTAAATTGTTGCAAATTAATTACTTGTAAATAACAAGACAGGTCTTTCAGTGAGATGGACTTAACTGTACCGAGACAGGTTCAGCTTAATCGCTATATAATGTCAAGACGGTGCATCAATTTTAGCATGCTCAATGAGCTTGTCTTAATAATGTATTACAATCAGTTTCCAACTAATCTTCATGTTCCTTGATTTCTTCAGAAACAAAAGACAATAGGTGCAGGAGGAGACCATTCGCCCCTTCGGGCCAGCACCGTCATTCAATGTGATCATGGCTGATCATCCCCAATCAGTACCCCGTTCCTGCCTTCTCCCCATATCTCCTGACTGCTATTTTTAAGAACCCTATCTAGCTCACTCTTGAAAGCATCCAGAGAACTGGCCTTCACCACCCTCTGAGGCAGAGAATTCCACAGACTCACAACTCTCTGTGTGAAAAAGTGTTTCCTCATCTCTGTACTAATGATGAATGCAGATACCTGCCCAATCCATGAAAATATTCATCAAATAGGTATCTACTGTCCTCTGAGGAAGAGCATTACAAAGATTCACAGTCCTGAGTTAAATAATTTCTCTGTATCTCCATCATAAATGTCCTGAGATTAAGACCTCTATATTAACACAAGAACCACACAAATAGGAGCACGAGTTAGCTTTTTGTCATTTGCTCACCGAGCTCCTGTAAAAAAACTACTTAACCACTATAAAGTTTGGTTGCATCTAACCTGAGATTTCAATGAAGCCACTCCTCATTCTTTAAACTGTGTGGAAAATAGATTCACTACTCAATCTCTGCTTTTAGGACAGAGCCCTTGTCCCACAAGTCAAACTGGTGAACATCAGCAAATTGACTCTAAGGCAAACACATAATTTCTCACACGGGAATGTCAAATCTATGTTACAAACTATTCTAAATGTGGTTTCTCCAACTAAAGGCCGCTACAATTTTGTACTCCAATCCCCTTGCATGTCATATGAGGAAAGATTGAAAAGACAAGGCTTGTATTCACTGGAGTTTAGAAGGATGAGGGGGGATCTTATAGAAACATATAAAATTATAAAAGGACTGGACAAGCTAGATACAGGAAAAATGTTCCCAATGTTGGGTGAGTCCAGAACCAGGGGCCACAGTCTTAGGATAAAGGGGAGGTCATTTAAGACTGAGGTGAGAAAAAAACTTTTTCACCCAGAGAGTTGTGAATTTGTGGAATTCCCTGCCACAGAGGGCAGTGGAGGCCAAATCACTGGATGGGTTTAAGAGAGAGTTAGATAGAGCTCTAGGGGCTGGTGGAGTCAAGGGATATGGGGTGAAGGCAGGCACGGGTTATTGATTGGGGACGATCAGCCATGATCACAATGAATGGCGGTGCTGGCTCGAAGGGCCGAATGGCCTCCTCCTGCAGCTATTGTCTATGTTCCTATGTTATTTGACCCCCTCATTCCTTGCTGTGTCTGAAAGTGAAGAAAACATTGCTTTATTTGCAGAAATAAAATAGTTACTAAAACTTATCAACTCTTGTGTGATGCACAACTTTCATCAGAACCCTGAGAATATTGTTTGAAAATTCTGTTTGAAGAAGAGTCTCGACCCGAAACGTCGCCCATTCCTTCTCTCCAGAGATGCTGCCTCACCCGCTGAGTTACTCCAGCATTTTATGTCTACCTGAGAATTTTAAGCTACATTCCAAAAGCTAATCCAGCCATTATCCAGGTTGCAGCTTGTTATTATCCAGGTTGCAGCTTGTTACTTTTATGGATGCAACCATGATCAAATGTGGCAGCTTCAAATGATGCAGCCCAGACCATCACACAAAACAACCTCCCTTCTATTTGCTTGATTTATACCTCACGCTGCCTCGGCAACACCAGCAGCATAATCAAGGACCAGTCACTCCCTCTTTTCCCCTCTCCCATCAGGCAAGAGGTACGGAAGTGTGAAAACGCACACCTCCAGATTCAGGGACAGTTTCTTCCCAGGCAACTGAATCATACTACCACAACCAGAGAGCAGTGCTGAACTACTATCTACCTCTTTGGTGACTCTCGGACTATCTTTGATCGGACTTTGCTGGATTTATCTTGCACTAAATGTTATTCCCTTATCATGTATCTGTACATTGTAAATGGATCAATTGTAATCTTGTAATATCTTTCTGCTGTCTGGTTAGCGCGCAACAAAAGCTTTTCACTGTACCTCGGTACACGTGACAATAAATTAAACTGAACTAAATGGAACCATTACCTCACAAAGATTTAATAGGAACCTGAGGGGCAACCTCTAGGCCCAGAGAGTGATGGGTTTATATAAAAGATACCAGAGGAGGTTGTTGAGGCAGGTACTATAACAGCATTTAAAAGGCATACCTCCAACCCCCTCACCCTGGACACAGGAACCCCCAGGGTTGCGTCCTCAACCCCCTACTGTACTCCCTGTACACACATGACTGTGTGGCCAGGTTCAGCTCCAACCCCATCATCAAGTTTGCTGATGACACAGTGGTGGTGGGCCTGATCTCTGATAACGATGAGAACAGAGGTGGCTGATCTGGCACTTTGGTTTAAGATCAACAACCTCCTCTTGAATGTCACTAAAACTAAGGAGCTGATTGTGGACTTTAGAAAGTCACAACAACTGAGGATGTACATGCCACTGAAGATAAATGGGACTACTGTGGATAGGGTGAGCTGCTTTAAATACCTTGGAGTCCAAATCACAGAGGATCTGACATAGACAACACCCACTGCCGCACTGGTGAGTAAGGCAAGGCAGCGCCTTTACCACCTCAGGCAGCTGAGGAAATTCAGAGTCTCTCGGCCGATCCTTCAATCCTTCTACTCTGGTGCTGTAGAAAGCATCCTGACCAGACACATCACGATCTGGTTTGGCAACAGCTCTGCCCAGGACAGGAAGGCTCTGCAGAGAGTAGTGCATTTGGCAGAACATGCCATGGGAACTACACTCACCCCCCTGCAGGACCTATACACCAGGAGGCGCAGATCCAGAGCCAGCAAGATCATCAAGGACTCCTACCACCCCAGCAATGGATTGGTCCAGCTGCTACGGTCAGGCAAGCGCCTCCGCTGTCACGCTGCAGAAACAGAGAGGATGAGATGGAGTTTCTTCCCACAGGCCGTCAGGACTGTAAACTCTGATCTCACCGGAGTGTAAATACTGTGGTGTCTTTAAAAGAAATGTAAATACTGGTTCTGTTCTGTTTTTCTGTTGTTTTGCACAATCCCGCAGGCATTGCCACTTTCATTTCACTGTACATCTTGTATGTGTTTGTGACAAATAAAGTTGACTTGACTTGGATAGGAAAGATTAGGATAGGATATGGGCCAAATTGTCTAGCTTAAACGGGGCATCTTGCTCAGCAAGATTGAGTTGGGACGAAGGGCCTGTTTCCGTGCTGAATTACTCTAATGACTATCGTTAATCATTTGAGGTGCTGCTAATTTAAATAGATATCTCTTTCAAGAAACGATGACCATTAACTGACTTTTACACATAAAAGACACTACCTTGTGGCGCCACCTGGTGGTCAGGCCACTTACTGTCAAACCGTCGTCAGCAGAATGAGGACAGGCACGTGACAGGCTTTGAGAGGCAGGTGACGTCATGAGTTAAGGGGGGTGTCCTGCTAGATCAGCAGAATCTTACCTCGAGATCAGTTGTCGTCAGGTAGCGGAGCTGGAGTGAAGAACCTCGCTCTACAACAGCGACAACGTCTTTTATGTTAGAGGACCATGTATGTTAGAGAACTTGCATGTATACCAACCATGTCATGTCCGAATAAAGCAACCGTTTGTTCACAACGTTTGGTACCTCCACAACCTTTCACACTCACTCATTGAAAGGCTCTCGATGATTTCTGTTGCATTATAAATCTACCTGCATGTTGACTGATTTAACAAAGCAAATGAGATCAAACAATCCAAGTCCAATATTTATTTGTAATGGGTAGAAAGCAAATGATTCAAGAAGAACAGTATTCCCATTAGTTATACATGATCAATATTTCCTCATACAAATTCAAGAGTGCTTAAATAATTGAAACACCTTTTTAAATATAGCTGGATTTCAAAACATCTGCATTAAATATGTATAGATTACCAATACATTATTTTATTTCAAAACATGAACAATTAAACAAATACAAATACCATTAATGGCCTTGCCAAGTGCAGGGTGCAATAAAATACATAAATTAGTTAGACATTAAAGGATTTCTGGAAAAGTACATTGAATAGGTATTGCAGGTAAGCCAATAGAGACTCATGGCTTCAAAATATTATAGTGCGCAACACTAAAGTTGTTTCAGTGCTTTTTCAGTTGACAAAAAATTGCCTGAATGCATATAACAGTTCATGCAACGTTTTAGGCTGCTGTGTATCAATCTAGTTTTTAAACTATTTAAAGTGCCACCATGCTCAACTAGCATGTAAAGTAAATAAAAATAGTTTTTCCCTGCTACAAAATCTTTGTACACTCTGTGCGCTCAATGGCCTTTCAAATCTGAATTTCACCATTACAAGTGCACACAGGAAACAGTCTGAAGAAGGGTCTTGACCCGAAACGTCGCCCATTCCTTCTCTCCAGAGATGCTGCCTGTCCTGCTGAGTTACTCCAGCGTTTTGTGTCTATCTTCCAAATCTGGGTCATGGCTTTGGCAGGGGAGAGGCTGAGGGATTGGAGAGTCAAAGCATTTGGGGGCGATGAGGGATGAAGGAAGGAGTGGGTGGATCTTGACAGTGGTCAGAGGATGCCACAGCTCACAGCTCTTGGGTGTCAGTAAGGGTTAAAGATTGTCAGGAGGGCTGTGGGGTTGCTCATGGCTAAAACAACAAAACTGGAGATCAGTGTTAGATAAGTCACACTGGCTGAGCAAGGCGGGGGAGGGGGGGTTTGCAAATGGGGAGAGAGTAGGTCAAAGCCACTTGGTCTAGTATGTATATTAGTTAATACTAGACCAAGACTAAAACTCCCATCTTGTTTGCTTCTATGCCTGCGTGTCTGTCTGTAATTGTGATCACGGAACTATGCCAAAATGGCATACGATAGCGCTAATATTTATGCACCATCTTACTCACAATTGGCCTGTGGTGATTTGTGTCATGTTTTGTTCAGATTGATGTTATATTTTACAAGTTATTGACATTTTTAGATTTACAAAACCCCAAATTGTCTTCCCAGTGCTTACTGCTATGACGTCACAATGGAATTGTAGCCCTGTTCGCAACATTGTTGCTATCTACGTACACCGAGTCCTGCTCGCCCTAGCAAGTGCAATTGCATTTTTTTTAAGTTTACAAATGAGGGAGGGTGAATAAGGCGTAATGAGCAGCCCCTGCGCAGTTGGGGGCTATGGGTGAGTGGTGGAATATTACGTTGGGGGAAACGGGTTGTGTTGGGGAAATGGGTGAGTGGTGGAATATTGCCTTGGGGAACGAGTTGCGTTGGGGTGAGTGGTGGAATATTGCATTGGGGGAACGGGTTGCGTTGGGGGACCAGGCCTCCTGTGAGACAGGGGGTCCCACTTGGTCTAGTATTAACTAATAATGAGAGATTGACGAGCATGATTACATGTGGGTGATTTGTAAAAGGACAGTTTATACATACTGCAGGTAATTACAAAAGGTGACAGAATGTCATGTGCAAAACACAAAATGCTGGAGGAACTCAGTAGGCCAGGCAGAATGTGTGGAGTGAAATGGACAGACGACATTTCAGGTTGGGACTCTTCTTTAGCAGGGGGAAAGAAAGCTGTAAAATGGAGATGGGAGTGGGCAAAGCCTGGTAAGTGACAGGTGGATACAGGTGAGGAGGTTTCATTGGCAGATGGGGTGGAGTAAATGACAAAGGTGAGAAGCAAGGAGACAAACGGGTGTCTGTTAAAGAGGGGAGGAGTGGAATACAAGGCTGGAGGAAAGGATATAGATGGCAGGGGACAAGGGGGAAGAAGGGGACCTGGAGATGGCACACGAGTGTGGCTAAATGGGAATGTGGCATTACAGTTACAATGTTCAGATATTATATTGAATGGTGGACTAGTTCAGTTTAGTTTATTATCACGTGTACAGTGAAAAACTTTTGTTGCGTGCTAACCAGTCAGCGGAAAGACAATACATGAATAGCTCGAGGGGCCTACTCCTAATATGCAAGGTAGGTAGTTGGGGATTGACGGCAAGGGTTGGCTTAGAGATAAACTTGGCTGGAAAACAACGGTGGTAACAGTAAAGACTGTGGGATAGACAATAGACAATAGACAATAGGTGCAGGAGTAGGCCATTCAGCCCTTCGAGCCAGCACCATTATTCAATGTGATCATGGCTGATCATCCCCAATCAGTACCCCATTCCTGCCTTCTCCCCCTATCGCCCGACTCCGCTATCTTTAAGAGCCCTATCTAGCTCTCTCTTGAACGTATCCAGAGAACTGGCCTCCACCGCCCTCTGAGGCAGAGAATTCCACAGACTCACAACTCTCTGCGTGAAAAAGTGTTTCCTCGTCTCCGTTCTAAATGGCTTACCCCCTATTCTTAAAATGGTTGGCTGCCGTTTGGTTGGAAATGAGTGTTGAGGGCAAAGATAGATATCAGTGAGGTGGGAAGGGTTTTGGTCATGACCCACACTGGTTACTGGAGCAGAGGGGTAATGCATTTGAGGAGCAAAGTCAAAGAAGTTTTGTCCAGAAGGTAGACACAAAATGCTGGAGTGTCTATCTTCGGTGTAAACCAGCATCTGCAGTCCCTTTCTCAACAAGTTATGTCCATGATGCCATTGGGTACCAAACATCTGGACTCCTCTGTATATTAGTGCAACAGAATTGTGGCGAACCGAAAATAGCACTTGCAGCAGAGCCCCCCATTTCTTTTAAAGCCCTGTCCCACGGTACGAGTTCATTCCAAGAGCTCTCCCGGGTTTGCCTTGATTCAAACTCGGAGATTTACGGTAATGGCCACTCGTCGGTACTCGGGGCTCTAGTGGACATTTTTCAACATGTTGACAAATCTTCATGCGTCTTCCCGTGCTTACCTGCCGTTAGCGAGTTTTTCCCAAGTACCTGCCGTTAGCGGTACGAGCCGCTAAGAGATGTCCCCGAGCTCCGACGTACCCGCTACGTTCATTCTCCGTGCTTACCACGAATTAGATTTCTTTTTAACTCAGGAGAGCTCTTGAAAGGAACTCGTACTGTGGGACAGGGCTTTTACTCTTTTTACACATTTTAAAACCAAATTGCACAGTGGGCCATTCTTTGGAAAGTGAACGAAAATGTCACACAAGTGACGAGAAGTCATCACATAAAGTAATACATTAAAAAAAATCCTTGTATGAGATCAATCATATTCATTGCTATTTACAGAACTAATGTGCATGCCTGCTAAAGATATGAACATTCTATCTTTTTAAAATTCACAGAGTTTGTAAGATAAAACTGAGTTATGAAAAAAAGCGCTTCCATGTGAGGTCACACACACGCGACCAGTCGTATTTGACCTCTGACCCTAAACAAACATTGTCAGCATAACATATCAAAATTTCACTTGATAAACTTTGAAAAAAAAAAGAATCATATATACTGTACAAAACAATATACCTGCTTTCAGAATTAGAAGAGATGTATTCCACAGTTTTTCATATTTCTGGTCACACACGTGACTAAGAATGGCCCTGTACATGAATGCTGCTTCAATTACATCTCTTGGCTTTTATCTTTGCAGCTCAGTTTCTAGTATCTCTCCCCATGCATCTGCACTCATTTCACACATACTTTTATCCAGAAGCTCATCTGCAGATCGAATGTTACTGTATTGACCATTCAACCATGCTTGTTTTAAGTTGCTTTTCTTGTAGTTTTTCACCAGGATATTCTAAAGATTAACAAAACAAAAACTGTTTAAGCATTCTTAATATGGCTTGTCATGGAGTCAGAGTGATAGCATGTGGAAACAGGCCCTTCGGCCCAACTTGCCCACACCAGTGTGTCGACTGTAATTGCTTTTAATGTGTAAGCTATATTTTTTACATGCATAATGTCAGGGGGCATGGAGTGCAATGTCATACATGTGGACAAATGATCATTTTTAATAAATTAGTACAGTATTTAAGCAATGCTCAAATATTTTGCAGCAGAAAGAAATAATCCCCTGAAATTGATTCCCCCATTAATGTTCACAGTAGTTCTTTGTTGTCTCACTTTCACTTCCACTAGAGGGGGCAATTTGCAGAGGGCAATTAACCTACAAACCCACACATCTTTGGAATGGGGGAAGAAACTGGTGCACTTCGGAATGAAACCCACGCAGTCACAGGGACAATAGACCGTTTTCACACCTTACCCTTCCATATCTCTAATCTCCCTTTCAATAGACAATAGACAATAGGTGCAGGAGTAGGCCATTCGACCCTTCGAGCCAGCACCGCCATTCAATGTGATCATGGATGATCATCCCTAATCAGTACCCCGTTCCTGCCTTCTCCCCATATCCCCTGACTCCGCTATCTTTAAGAGCCCTCTCTAGCTTTCTCTTATCCAGAGAACAGGACTCCACCGCCGAGGCAGAGAATTCTACAGTCTCACCACTCTCTGTGAGAAAACGTGTTTCCTCGTCTCCGTTCTAAGTGGCTTACCCCTTATTCTTAAACTGTGGCCCCTGGTTCTGGACTCTCCCAACATCGGGAACATGTTTCCTGGCTCTAGCGTGTCCAAATCCTTAACAATCTTATATGTTTCAATAAGATCTTTCTAAACTCCAGAGTGTACAAGCCCAGCCGCTCCATTCTCTCAACATATGACAGTCCCGCCACCCCGGGAATTAGCCTTGTAAACCGACGCTGCACTCCCTCAATAGCAAGAATGTCCTTCCTCAAATTAGGGACCAAAACTGTACACAATACCCCAGGTGTGGTCTCACTAGGGCCATGTACAACTGCAGAAAGTCCTCTTTGCTCCTATACTCTACTCCTCTAGTTATAAATGCCAACATGCCATTCGCTTTCTTCACTACCTGCATGCTTACTTTCATAGACTGATGAACAAGGACCCCCAGATCCTGTTGTACTTCCCCTTTTCCCAACTTGATTTAGATAGTAATCTGCCTTCCTGTTTTTGATACCAAAGTGGATAACCTCACATTTATCCACATTAAACTTCATGTGCCATGCATCTGCCCACTCCCCCAACCTGTCCAAGTCACCCTGCATTCTCATAGCATCCTCCTCACAGTTCACACTGCCACCCAGTTTTGTGTCATCTGCAAATTTGCTAATTTTACTTTGAATCCCTTCATTCAAATTTGTTATGTTACTTTGAATCCCTTCATGTTATTTTGAATCCCTTCATCCAAATCATTGATGTATATTGTAAATAGCTGCGGTCCCAGCACCGAGCCTTGCGGTACCCCACTAGTCACTGCCTGCCATTCTGAAGGGGACCCGTTAATCCCTACTCTTTGTTTCCTGTCTGTCAACTAATTTTCTATCCATGTCAGCACTCTACCCCCAATACCATGTGCAAACGCCACACAGGTAGCACCCGAGGTCAGGATCAAACCTGGGCCTCTGGCACTGTCCTTAGATCCTGATGCTTGTTGGGAAGAAGCTATTCTTGAATCTGGCAGTCACACATGACTCAAGCTGGCAGAATGTTCACGTGCTTGTCACATGCAGTTGGGTTACTCGGGGAAGCCTCCAAGTCCAGTGGAACAGCTGATCATTTAACAAATCTGAAATGCCTACGCACTGGACTGAAATTTTCTACCCCTCTTTCGTGCATGATTTTTCAACCTGTGAAGTCTCTTTTCTAGGTTGGATTGCAAGTGAATAAAAGGCCTTCTCCTAAAATGAAGGCCGCCTAGTTAAGAAAAATAAAATCAAAAACCATTATCTAAAACCTATTAATCACTTAATGGAATATAATCTTGATAGCAAACTCAGATGAAGCAAAATCATTTAGAGATGGCTGTCTTGCGAGGCGGGAAATTAATGAAGGGAAGGAAAGAAAAGCAGAAGAAACAAATTACTGAAGCTGATAATACAACTGGATAAAAAGATGAACACAATGCTGGAGTAACTCATCAGGTCAGGCAGCATCTCTGGAGGATGTGGATCGGTGACGTCTTGGGTCAGAACCCTTCATCAGGTGATGCAGCCTGACCTGCTTGCTCCAGTACTTTTTTATTTTTTCTTGTAAACCAGCATCTGCTGTTCTTTGAGTCTGGCTGGAAAGATGGATTCCAGGTCTGCGTCAAAAATGCTTTACAATTTACAGTCCTTAAATTGTGTCAGACAATTTACCTTCCACGAAAATCCATTTGCTCTATCACGTTGCAGTTCTCTTTTGCAGACAGCCAATGTTGTCAAGCAGTGATCGCGCCACAAGAAGCCATAGTTTTCGATCAAGTCATTCCATTTTTTGCATGTCATTGCTGCATTAGTCAGGCTTTGAATGTCCAATTCACTGAAAATTTTCAGAATCAGCTCTTGAGGTAAAAGCAGAGCAAAATTGGGAGAGTTGTCCGATTCATTCAGATCAGTGGGGACATTTATATTGCTATCGTCAATGGGATCACGTTTGTTTCTTTTGCAAAATCTTTCCATTCTTGCTTGCTGCACAATTGCGGGGGTATTTTGAAAACCTACAAATTAGAAATTTGACATCTAGTTGTTTTATTTTCACCATCTTAGACAGTATTAGAAGGATGCGGGTCAAACAGTCTAAGATGAATTGGGCCATCTTGGTCTGCATGGACAGGTCGGGCAGTTTCCATGCTGGGTTACTCTCTCGGCTAATAGATTGAAGTCCATGGCCTCCCCTAACTCTTATACATCTGAGAGACAAAACGCAGACTGGGCGATCTTTTCGCGGACCACCTTCGCTCGGCCCCCCTGACCCTACCTGATCTCCTGGTTGCCGGACACTTTAATTCTCCTTCCCATTCCCACACAGACCTTTCTGACCCAGGTCTCCTTCATTCTCAGAGGGAGGACAGACACACATTGGAGAAAAACATCTCATACTTCTCTCCAAAGAAGCTGCCTGTCCCGCTGAGTTACTCTAGCTTTTTGTACCTCTCCTAAATGTTTGTGCTGCTTTATTAACTTACCTTCCACCATTTCTTTCTGCACTTCTCATACATTTTACATTATTACCCCAGCCTTCCATTTTGTTAGGGATTCTTACAATCCCTAAATGGTATACACTTATCAACACTGCATTCCAATTTGAAAGTCTGAAAAATAGTCTGTAAAAGATTCTGGTAAACAGTCATCTAACCAAAACAATTACTATTTCTCTCTCCACTGAGTCTTTTTGATCTTCTAACTAGTTTCAACATTTTTTTTGTATAATAATATTTATATATATTCCCCTTTATTGGTATAAAGCAAACTATTAGCAGAAATGCTTCCTGTTCCACAAAAACATGGGCTGTTGGGGCACAATTTGGATTTAAACCGGCAAATTTATTTATTTTTATTTGTTTTATTTCACTGGACGTTTCAATTATCGAGATCGATCTGTAGTCAGCTCTCAACTGAGCAGCTCACTAGACCATTTTTGAGGACAAATAACAGACAATGCCATTGCTGTGTGTTTGACATCACATATAAACCAAAACAGCTACACATAGCAGATATCCATCACTGTAATATGAAGAATGGCAATTACTGATCCCTAAAAGACTACAGTGAACTATGAGCTGCTGCAACAGTTATCATTGATAAAATTAATATTATTCTTAAGTTAACCTTCTCTTCCCTGCCATACGGACAACCTGTCCTCTCTCTCTCCCCTCTCACACACCCCACTCCCTTCTCCCTCCCTCTTCCACTCTCCCCCCATTTCTTCCCTCTCTCTCCCCCTCTCTACTCGCATTTACTCCTCCCACTCACTCACCCCCCACCTACTCACTATCCTCCTTTCTCCTCTCCCCACATCTCTCTCTCACTCCCCTCCCTCTCCCCTCTTGCTCTCCTCTCCTCACACTTTCACTCCCCCAACTCTCCCTCTCTCCTCCCCATCAATCCCTCTCCCCATCTCCATCTCTCCCAATCTCTCCCTCTCCCCCTCACCCCATCTCTCCTTCATCTCCCCCATCTGTCCCTAATTTGAGGAAGGACATCCTTGCTATTGAGGCAGTGCAGCGTAGGTTCACAAGGTTAATCCCCGGGATGGTGGGACTGTCATATGAGGAAAGACTGGAAAGATTGGGCTTTAGAAGGATGAGAGAGGATCTTATAGAAACGTATCAAATTATAAAAGGATGGATGCAGGAGAAATGTTCCCGATGTTGGGGGAGCCCAGAACCAGGGGCCACACAGCTTAAGAATAAGGGGTAGGCCATTTAAAACTGAGATGAGGAAAAACCATTTCACCCAGAGAGTTGTGAATGTGTGGAATCAGTGGAGGCCAAGTCACTGGATGGATTTAAGAGAGAGTTAGATAGAGTTCTAGGGGCTAGTGGTCAAGGGATATGGGGAGAAGGCAGGCACGGGTTATTGATAGGGGACGATCAGCCACGATCACAATGAATGGCGGTGCTGGCTCGAAGGGCCGAATGGCCTCCTATTGTTTCTGTTTCATAGCAACATAGACAACAGGTGCAGGAGTAGGCCATTCGGCCATTCGGGCCTGCACCGCCATTCGATGTGATCATTGCTGATCGTCCCTCTCCCTCTCCCCCTATCTCTACCCCACCACACAGACTCACCCAAAGACCGGAGAAGGTTCTAGTGCCTTTGCTCCCACCTGCGGTGATGTTTGCCCCGGTGATGTTTACAGGCCGCACTGAGGCCTGACGCCCCAGGCCGGTTGCCATGGCGCCGGACACCTCCTTGCTCCCAGCCGCCCCTGCGCGGCGCGCCGCGGGGCCCGCCGGGAGTTGTAGTCCGCCGCCTCAGGCTTCAGGCCTCCACATTCACCTCACACACTGCGCCGTCTCGCTCGCTCGGTCGCTGCCCCCGCCTGCCTGTCGAGAGCGGGGCACGGTTATCCTGGTTACCGTCTGGCGGGGAGGAGGGGGACGGGGATGATGCTGGAGGCTGTGGACGGCAGCGTGGAGCTGGCGCTGGAGCTGCCCGCCGGCATCACCACCATCGGCCGCGGCCCGCTGCTCGCTGTAAGCTCACTTACTCTCGTCTATCTATAGTCGCCCGCACCGAGGTACAGCGAGCGAGTGAGTGAGGAGCTTCTAGTGCTACCCAGCCAGCGGAGAGACAATACACGATTACAATCGAAACCATTTACTGTGGGGCTAACATTTAGTGCAAGGCAAAGCGGTATGAATATTGACTTCTCTAACTTCCCTCTCACTCCATCCCTCCAAGGGTCTCCACCCGGAAAGTCACCCATTCCTTCTCTCCAGAGATGCTGCCTGTCCCGCTGAGTTACTCCGGCATCTGCAGTTTCTTCCTCCTCAATGATCTGTTCTACATTTTCCTTAAACTTCATCCCCTTTGTCGCGTTTTCACACCTTGCACTTCCTTATCTCTGCATCTCCCTCTCCCCTGCCTCTCCGTCAGAAGAAGGATCTCGAACCGAAGTGTCAGCCATTCCTTCTCTCCAGAGACGCTGCCTGACCTGCTGAGTTACTCCAGCATTTTGTGTGTATCTTCAAAGTCCGATAAAGGATAGTCCGAGGGTCACCAATGAGGGAGATGGTAGTTTAGAACTGCTGATAGACACAAAATGCTGGAGTAACTCAGCGGGTCAGGCAGCATCTCTGGAGAAAAGGAATGGGTGACGTTTCTGTCAAGACCTTTCTTCTCACCCAGTCTGAAAAAGGGTCTCAACCCTAATCTTGTCTGAAGAAGGGTCTCGATCAGACCCATCACCTATTCCTTCTCTCCAAAGATGCTGCCTGATCTGCTGAGTTACTCCAACATTTTGTGGAGAAAGTGAGAGATCATCTGTCCATTCCCTCCATAGACGCTGCCTGCTTTACTGTGACATGTCCAATTACACAATGAAATTATTTTCTTACATACAGTTCAGTAGAGTATTACCATACCTAAATACAATCCCCAATTAGCAAAGTGTACAGAAATAGACCACTCAGACCGCATGCAAGACATGCCAGGTTATGCAGCCATTTTCAAACGACACCACTTTGCGTTTTGCTTAAGGAAAATGTTCCCAATGTTGGGGGAGTCCAGAAACGGGGCACCATGTAAGAATAAAGGGGAGGCCATTTAAAACTGAAATGAGAAAACAACTTTTTCACCCAGAGAGTTGTGAATTTGTGGAATTCTCTGCCACAGAAGGCAGTAGAGGCCAATTCACTGGATAAATTTAAAAGAGAGATAGAGCTCTAGGGGCTAATGGAATCAAGGGATATGGGGAGAAGGCAGGCACCGGTTACTGATTGTGGATGATCAGCCATGATCACAATGAATGGCGATGCTGGCTCGAAGGGCCAAATGGCCTCAGCCTGCACCTATTTTCCATGTTTCTAAGAATTCAGCATTTACAGTTCCTTGTGTTTCACTTGTTTCTTCCAGTTGCCTCTCAATATGAAGAATATAGATTTATTTTATTCCTTTGCCTTTATTTTAATCACGTCTTTCACGCCAATCTTCTCTGCTCTAGTAGAATGTGGAACACAAAGTGCTGGAGGAACTCAGCAGGTCAGACAGCATTTCTGGAGGACATGGATAGGTGAAGTTTCATGTTAGAACCCTTCTTCAGACCAGTAGGAGGTGTGGAGCAGCAACCTCTGTACAACTGCACAGAGTCTCTCGCCCAGAGTAGGTGAATCGAGGACCAGAGGACATAGGTTTAAGGTGAAGTGGAAAAGATTTAATAGGAATCTGAGGGCTAACCTTTTCACATAAAGGGTAGTGGGTGTATGGAACAAGCTGCCAGAGGAGATAGTTGAGGCAGGGGCTATCCCCTCATTTAAGGAACAGTTAGACAGGTACATGGATAGGACAGGTTTTGAGGGATATGGACCAAACACAGGCAGGTGGGACTAGTGTAGCTGGGACATGTTAGTCAGTGAGCAACCTGGGTCGAAGGGCCTGTTTCCTTGCAGTATCATTCTATGACTTGATGAGCTATGGGAATTTATTTTCCACTGTTCCTTGCCCATTGTTCTGCCCGTCTGTTCCCATCCATCCTGAGCCTGTGGAGACCATGGCCAATTGTAGCGCTACGATACTTTACCATAGCCAATTGAAAAAGATTAACTTATAATTAAACAAACAGGTTCACTTCTTAATAAACAGACAACTCACAAAACGGTTTGGTAGACCAATTCAAAACTTTACTAATTATCAGCCGATGGAAGTGGCAAGGAAAACTCCAGCCAAGTGAGCAACACGGACACTAAATACCTCCACTGTAAACTCCTATCTCTCCAGGGACTAACTTTGCTGTACCAATCTACTGTTATGTGGTATCTTTTTAAAATTGCTGTTTTTTCTTTTTTTCCTCCCACAAATATGTAATATGTGAATCTGTGATTTTGTTCCATTCTGTTTTGTAGTTTCTTTGCACAATCGGCGAGCATTGCCACTTTTCATTTCACTGCACATCTCGTATGCGTATGTGACGAATACACTTGACTTGGCTGTCCTCTCTCCACTTACCTGAACACAGAATTACATGGTATTTTATACTGTTAACGAAGAAACTGCAGATGCTGGAGAATCAAGGGTTACACAAAAAGCTGGAGAAACTCAGCGGGTGCAGCAGCATCTAAGGAGCGAAGGAGATAGGCGACGTTTCGGGTCGAGACCCTTCTTCAGACTGTTTTATACTGTTCTTTTGTCACCTAAGCACATTCCAAAGACATTAGTCATGGTCAGAGGTACAGTCAATGCACATTACTCCAGGATGCGTCTGAGTTTGTCTCTTGACAATCATCAGTCGCATCAAAGGCATCCTGTCATTTGGTTCAAGGCAGTTGCATCAAAGGCATCGGACATTGTCTCAATACCCCTCACTGGGATTAATCTGGGCTTCCTCTCTCATCAATTGGTAGACGCTTTTCAAAGTCATCGGTCATTGTCTCAATACACAGCAACCTGAGGCAAGCCTGGGCTTGCCTTTCTGTATCAATCTACTGGAGAAAAGCCTGCTTTGAGACTAAATATAAGTGTAATCTAGCCCAGGAATCCATTTAATATATATTTTTATATTTTTAACATCATTCAGCCTAATCACACAATGTCAACTATTGATTTTTATATTTTTGGAATGAATTCTTTGTTTAGGTTTCCGATAAACGAGTGTCCAGAAAACATGGTCTGCTGGAAGTGTTGGATGAAACATTGCGCATTAAACCGGTGAGGAAGTTTCTGATGTAATATATTTTTTAATGTAAGCCAAGTAATATTTTTTTTAAAGTAAGCCATTTAGAACGGAGATGAGGAAACAATTTTTCTCACAGAGAGTGGTGAGTCTGTGGAATTCTCTGCCTCAGAGGGCGTTGGAGGCAGGTTCTCTGGATGCTTTCAAGAGAGAGCTAGATAGGGCTCTTAAAGATAGCGGAGTCAGGGGATATGGGGATAAGGCAGGAACGGGGTACTGATTGGGGATGATCAGCCATGATCACATTGAATGGCGGTGCTGGCTCGAAGGGCCGAATGGCCTACTCCTGCACCTATTGTCTATTGTCTATTCTACAAATGCAATATTTTGGTGATGGCTGAAAGGCCAGAGAACTTTGTCCAGATAATGACCTGAATGTTATTGAAGTAATAACGGTTAGACCATTGATGTATGTTGTAAATAATTGTGAAAATATGTGTACTTTGATAGGATTCTGGATATCCTTATAATGATTCAGCAGTACAAATAACTGTACGGTCTTGCAGCCTTTTCTAACAGATCAAGGGAATTCAGTTGAGTTGATATAACTCTAGCTGTTTGTAAATACGTTTTGCCGCATAATATCTTGCAGATGTTTGGACTTTCTTCCATGAGGTATATTGACTTTTTCAAGTTATATTAATAGAAGTAACCTTGTAATATGCAAGCCCCATAACTGCAACCAAATCCAAAGACAATATAGGAGTCAGGAGTCCAATTTATTACCAAAACAAAAGCGATGCTTAAGTAAAACAAAAGTGCGGCATGGTGGCGCAGCGGTAGTTGCTGCCTCACAGCGCCAGAGAACCAGGTGCGATCCTCACTACAATACTGCCAGTACAGAGTTTGCACGTTCTCCCTGTGACCACATGTGTTTTTCCGGTTGCTCTAGTTTCCTCCCGCACTCCAAAGACGTATAAGTTTGTAGGTTAATTGGCTTCTGTAAAACTTTTATATTGTCCCTAGTGTGTAGGATAGGGCTAGTGTATGGCTTGATTGCTGGTCGGAGCAGATTCAATGGGCTGTTTCCCACATGCCATGAAGCGATAGGAAATGGTTGTCGGTGTTGGGAAATGACGAGGGCAAGAGGGCAGATGTTGTAAACCTGTGTTCAGGAGCTGGGTTGAAGGGAACTCCCAGGAAGACATGGAGCTTCACAGATAGTTTTACAGGAACAGTTTCTGCAAACAGACTGGAGTCTGTTTGCCACCCAAGCCACCTTTAACTCCCAAGTGGACATCAACTCATACACCTCAACCATTCTGGACTACATAAAATTCTGCACTGACAACGTCACTACCCACAAAGAGATAAAGACCTTCCCTAATCAGAAGCCGTGGATGAGCAGGGAGGTCAGACTCCTGCTGAAGGCTCGCAACGGCGCTTTTAAAGCTGGTGACGCTGAGGGATACAGCACATCCAGGGCCAATCTGAAAAAGGGAATTAGGAATGCTAATCACAAACGGCAGATCGAGGAGCATTTCCGAAACAACTCTGACCCCAGGCGCATGTGGCAAGGAATCAAATCCATTGCCGATTACCATAAAGTCAACAGCCCCCCCCCCGACAACGCCTCCCTTCCTGATGAGCTAAACCATTTCTATGCTCGCTTTGACTGTGACAACAAAACTCCAGCCATCAAAGTTGCTCCACCCCCGAATGAACAACCCCTCAGTCTCTCCACCTCTGCTGTACAAGATGCACTGAGCAAGGTGAATGAGCACAAAGCTGCTGGCCCCGATGGCATCCCCCGGCGGGTGCTCAGGGCATGTGCTGGACAACTATCCCTGGTCCTCACTGACATTTTCAATCTGTCACTGGCCCAGGGTGACGTCCCCACTTGCCCCAAGACATCTACCATTGTGCCAGTGCCCAAACAATCAGCGACAGGGAGTCTCAACGACTTCCGGCCAGTGGCACTCACCCCTGTCATCGCCAAGTGCTTTGAGTGGCTGATCTTGGCTCACCTCAAAGCCAGCCTCCCCCCCACACTGGACCCCCATCAGTTGGCCTACCGGACCAACAGGTCTACAGAGGACGCCATATCGGCGGCCCTACACTCTGCCCTGACCCACCTGGACAGCAATAACACCTACATCAGGTTGCTGTTCATTGACTTCAGCTCCGCCTTTAACACTGTCATACCCGCTAGCTTGATCACCAAACTCAGCGATCTTGGCATCTCCACCTCCCTCTGCAATTGGACATTGGATTTCCTCACTAACAGACCACAGTCTGTTAGGGTCAGCAACCTCACCTCCTCCACTATAACACTGAACATGGCGTGCCACAGGGCTGTGTTCTCAGCCCTCTCCTCTACTCCCTCTTCACCCATGACTGCATCCCTAAGTATGGCTCCAACGCCATCATAAAATTTGCCGACGACACCACAGTGGTAGGACTGATCAGCGACAACGACGAGTCAGCCTACAGGGAGGAGGTCCAACACCTGACAACCTGGTGTGCCAACAATAACCTCGTCCTCAACTCCCAGAAGTCGAAGGAAATCATTGTTGACTTTAGAAAGAACAGAGGGGGCAGACACACCCCCATCCATATAAACGGGACTGAAGTGGAGCGGGTCTCCAACTACAAATTCCTCGGGGTACACATCTCGGAGGATCTGTCCTGGTCCCTCAACACCTCCAAGCTGATCAAAAAGGTGCAGCAGCGCCTTTACTTCCTGAGGGGGCTCAAAAAAGCCCACCTGTCCCCCCAGATCCTGACCAACTTTTACCAATGTACCATCGAAAGCATCTGACCAGCTGCTTTAAGGTATGGTACAGCAGTTGCACCGTAGCAGATAGGAAGGCACTACAACGGGTGGTGAAAACCGCCCAGTACATCATCGGTGCCCCGCTCCCTGCCATGGATGCCCTCCACCGAAAACGGTGTCTGAGACGGGCCGGGAAAAATCATCAAAGGCCCCTCCCACCCTAACCATGGACTGTTTGCCCTCCTACCATCAGGGAGGCGGTACAGGAGCCTCAGGTCCCGCACTAGTAGGATGAGGAACAGCTTCTACAACAACACCATCACACTGCTGAACTCAGAGTCCCGCCGATAGATTTCTCCAGTCTCTCCGTCCACATTGTCTGCATTTTGTATTTATTTCTATATTGCTATTACTACGAATTGACGCTAAACTGCATTTCGTTGTACCCATACTTGTATCTGTGCAATGACATTAAAGTTGAATTGAATTGAATTGAATAGATATGCCTGACCCAGTAGCAGTGGGACAGGGAGTGGAGCTGAGGAGATGAAGTGGAGATGATTGAATAACTGTCAATGAGTGGATTGTCACTGTTCTATCAATAAGAATCATTTGGAATTTGGAAAAGGAAAGAGCGTTCACGTCCCGGCCTTGTTTCCACAAATCTTTCCAGCACCAGAAGCACAAGACGCCATTGTTTGTAGATGCCGAGAAATGTGTTCAGCTCTGGCCAAACAATTTCTCATCTTGTGATGTGAACTCGATAAGAAGAATTTGGAATTTGGCCTTACTATTCATACTATTTACTCCAAATTGTTCGAATGCTGGCCAAAATTCCATATATTTGCAATGGAATCTTTATTATCAATGATAATGCCTGACTTTCCAGTTTATTGCCATAATTTCCCAAGCTCTACAAGTTAATGATTTTAGCCTGTTGCTACTAATCTCATTCCATCAGATGGAAGCAAAACAATTTGAAGTCCAAGAAATAGTACATCCGATTGATCATGCATCTGAAGAAGGGTCCAAACTCAAAAGCCGCGCTGCTCCTCACATTTAACCATTTTGTACTGTTATGCTATTTTTCATCAAAGGTAAACCTGATTTCACCGTATCCATACTAATTTGTTCATCATTTCATTTTTTGTTCCAGATTCATGATAATCCATGCTTCCTTCAGACCTCAGATGGAGACCATTTTATGCCACTGGAGAAAGATAAATGGCACTGGTTGAAACCAGGAGATTGCTTTTCCTTGTTGCCAGACAAATATATATATAAAGTTATCTCTTCCCACTCAGACCAGACTTTAAGGTGACTGATTAATTTAGAAACAAATAAACAACAATCACCTTAAGACTATAAGGCATAGGAGCAAAATTAGGCCATTTGGCTCATCGAGTCTGCTCTGCCATTCGATCATGGCTGATAGACAATAGGTGCAGGAGTAGGCACTTCAGCCCTTCGAGCCAGCACCGCCATTCAATGTGATCATAGCTGATCATCCCCAATCAGTATCCCGTTCCTGCCTTCTCCCCATATCCCCTGACTCTGCTATCTTTAAGAGCCCTGTCTAGCTCTCTCTTGAAAGTACCCAGAGATCCGGCCTCCACCGCCCACTGAGGCAGAGAATTCCACAGACTCACAACTCTCTGTGAGAAAAAGTGTTTTCTCGTCTCCATTCTAAATGCCTTACCCCTTATTCTTAAACTGTGGCCCCTGGTTCTGGACTCGCCCAACATTGGGAACATGTTTCCTGTCTCTAGCGTGATTTATTGTTTGCAGGTTGAGCTTTCAGTAAAAATTTGTAAAAAAAAGGATGTTTTTTTTATCAGTATGCATCGGGATATTTTTTAGAATAAAATTATTTAATTATGGCAATAAAATATTTGTATGTAACTTCTGTACATGCAGAAACAGTGACCTGTCCAGTCTTGAAGACGAGCAGTGTGAGTCAGAACATTTGCCAAAAGCACAAGGGATGTTGAAGAAAGGCTCTGAGGAATCAGAGGATTATACAGAAAAACCCACCAAATCTACCAAGACACTGACAGAAGATTCAACAGAGAAATCCAATGCCTTTGAACCAAGTAACATTTTGGAGAATATGGTAATAATTAGATAATTTACAAAACTTTTATTAATTTGAAACCAATTATTAATTATTAACCAATATAATTTGTTTAAAGTGAGGGGGAAAGATCTAATAGGAACCTGAGGGGTAACTTTTTCTACACAAAGGGTGGTGGTATATGGAGATTTGCTGCCGAAGGAGGTAGGTGAGGCAGGTACTATCATAATATTTAAAGACATTTAGACAGGTACATGGATAGGATAGGTATAGAGGGATATGGGCGAAATGAGGGCAGATGTGACGAGCGTAAATGGGACATATTGTTGGGTGTGTGGCCGATGGGCCTCTTTCTCTGTGCTGCATGACTCTATAATCCTTTTCCAGCTGAGTTAGATAATTTTGGTAATGTTGAATCTTGCATTGTTTTATTAATTAATTGGATATGTGCATTCATATGTACCTAAGTTCACAAGTGATATGAGTAGAATGAGGCCATTCTGCCCATCAAGTCTACTACGCCATTCAATCATTCATTAAGGTGTTCGACAAGGTTCCGCATGGTAGACTGCTCTGGAAGGGCAGATCACATGGGATCCAAGGAGAGATAGCTGAATGGATAGCAAATTGGCTCCATGGAAGGAAGCAGAGGGTGATGGTGGAAGGTTGCTTCTCAGACTGGAGGCCTATGACTAGTGGTGTGCCTCAGGGTTCGGTGCTGGGCCCGTTACTATTTTTCATCTACATCAATGATTTGGGTGAGAACATACAGGGCAAGATTAGCAAGTTTGCTGCTGATACAAAAGTGAGTGGTTTTGCAGATAGTGAAGATGGTTGTGAACGATTGCAGCAGGACCTGGATCGATTGGCCAGGTGGGCGGAGGAATGGTTGATGGAATTTAATACAAAGAAGTGTGAGGTGTTGCATTTTGGGACGTCGAACAAGGGCAGGACCTACACAGTAAATGGTAGGCCTCTGGGTAGTGTTGTGGAGCAGAGGGAACTAGGAGTACAGATGCATGGTTCCTTGAAGGTCGAGTCGCAGGTAGATAAGCTGGTCCAAAAGGCTTTTGGCACTTTGGCCCCCATCGGTCAGAGTAATGAGTATAGAAGTTGGGAGGTCATGTTGCAGTTGTTATAACACGTTGGTGAGACCACATTTAGAATATTGTGTTCAGTTCTGGGCACCATGTTACAGGAAAGATATTGTCAAGCTTGAAAGGGTTCCGAAAAGATTTACGAGGATGTTGCCAGGACTAGAGGGTGTGACCTATAGGGAGAGGTTGAGTAGGCTGGGTCTCTACTCCATGGAGCGCAGGAGGATAAGAGGTAATCTTACAGAGGTGTATAAGATCATGAGAGGAATAGATCGGGTAGATGCGCAGAGTCTTTTTCCCAGAATAGAGGAATCGAGGACTAGAGGACATAGGTTGAAGGTGAAGGGGAAAAGATTTAATAGGAATCCGAGGGTTAACTTTTTCATACAGAGGGTGGTGGGTGTATGGAACAAGCTGTCAGAGGAGGTAGTTGAGACTGGGACTATCGCATTGTTTAAGAAACAGTTTAACAGGTACATGGATAGGACATGTTTGGAGGGATATAGACCAAGCGCAGGCAAGTGAGACTAGTGTAGCTGGGACATTGTTGGCCGGTGTGGGTGAGTTCGGCCGAAGGGCCTGTTTCCACTCTGTATCACTAACAATCAATGCTGATCTATCTTTCTCTCTTAACCCTATTCTCCTGCCTTCTCCCCATAACCCCTGACAACATACAGAAGCTATCTATCTACCTTTGCCTTAAAAATATCCATTGACTTTGTCTCCACAGCCTTCTCTGACAGTGATTTTCACAGATTCGTGATACTCTGACTAAAGAAATTCCTCCTCATCTCCTTCCTAAAGGAACTTTCTTCCTTTAATTCTGAAGCTATTGGGAGAACAATTGGGCATCCAGAATTGCCAATGAAAGACCAGGAAAGGTTATTCGACACTCGTGAGACAGCTCGTGTTCTGACAGTCTGGTAGATGCATTGTCATGTGTAGGAAGGAACTGCAGATGCTGGTTGACACCGAAGATAGACACAAAATGCTGGAGTCACTCAGCGGGACAGGCAGCATCTCTGGATAGAAGGAATGGGTGACGTTTTGGGTTGAGATACTTCTTCAGACTGAGAGTCAAGGGAGAGGGAGGCACAGAGATAAGGAAGTGTAAGGTGCGAAATCGAGATATCAAAGGAGATGCAGATCAAGGAAAATATAATAGATCATTGTTTGCTAGAACTTGACAACGGAGCATACAGAGCTAACATTTAATCAGGGGGACAGAGAACTAGGAAGGGAGAGGGATGGTCGGAGAACTAGGAATGGAGAGGGATGGGGAGAGAGGGAAAGCAAGTGTTACTTGAAGTTAGAGAAGTCAATATTCATTGTCATCGTCGCTCCTGCTGGATTTAAATAGTTGATCTGTTTAATTAACTGAATTTAAATTCCCATACTGATTTGAATTTATGTGTGTAGAGTAACAGTCCAGTAGCATACCCCTTTATAATTCAAGTTTTAAGATGACAAATTGCATATCTTTAAGTAATATGCTTCAATTTCTATAAAACTTTTAATAAAATATCTCAAGGCACTTCTTAGTCATGTAGAAAATTTTGCGGCAGTCGCCTGTAGTCGCCCAACTAATCGCCTAAGTGGGACAGGCCCATAAGTCCGCACATTGCCATTTCATGTGGCAAATTATTATTTTTTGCGATGACAGCAAATGTTTTGTTCTTGCAGTCAAAGAATGAGCAACTGAAGAACGGTAACTCACTGAATCCCGAGCAGAGGAAGAGGGTCTTGCCAGCTTGGATGCTGCAAGGTGTAAAAGAAATACAAAGCACTTCATCTTCTATCAGTAAACAAGGTAGAAATATACTGTAAGCTAACAGCAAAACAGTAAATCTTCTTTTGATGGATGACTTTTATTTAATAAGTTTTCCAGCTGGAATCATCCAGTATTTCTGTGTAATTGGGTACATGTTTTGATCTATGTTAATGATGTTGTAAAATCACTCATAAACAATAACCTCATGGTACAAATTTGGTATAGTTTCTGCGATAGCACTGTTGAATACTCTGGAATTTAGAAGGATGAGAGGGAATCTTATTGAAATATATACAATTATTTAGGGATTGGACGCGCTAGAGACAGGAAACATGAACTGATGTTGGGGGAGTCCATGGAATCCTGACTACGGGTGCTGTCTGTATGGAGTTTGCTGTCTGTACGGAGTTTTTACGTTCACCCTGTCACCGCATGACTTTTCTCCAGGTGCCCTGTTTCCTCCCACATTCCAAAGACGTACAAGATTTTAGGTTAATTGGCTTAGATAAAATTGTAAATTGTCCCTAGTGTGTTGGATAGTGTTAGTGTATGGCGCGATCGCTGGTCGGCGCAGACTAGGTAGGCCGAAGGGCCTGTTTCCACATAATAGAGTATAATTGCACAAGAGGAACGGAAGAAAGAAGGATGAGATTATGCAAAGATGTAAAAACATCAGGGTTGACGTTGTTGACGAAGGGTTCACTTCCCTAATAATGCCTGGGACTTCCTCTGATGAAGAGGCTTAGATGGGGCAGAATTTGTCAGGTTGCATTGTTTTGTTGAAACATCATGTGGATCGTCCGACCAGAGGATGGACCACGCTGGACCTTGTGTTGGGAAACGCGTCTGGCCTGGTGACTGGTGTTACAAGGGGAGAGCATTTTTGGAACAGTGATGATAACTGCATAACTTTTAAGAAACATATATTTTTTGGGGGGAGAAATTGCTAAATTGGTGTAGGGAAAATTACAATATTATTAGGCAGGTACCAGAAGGGTAAATTGGCAAGGTCTACATCTGACATGTAGGAGCTGTTTAAAGATAAACTGATCACAGTTTAGTTTAATTTAGAGATACAGTGCTGAAACAGGCCCTTCGGCCCACCGAGTCTGTGCCGACTAGCGACATTAACACCACCCTACACATTTCTACCAAGCCAAACCTACAAACCTGTACATCTTTTGAGTGTGGGAGAAACCGAACATCTCGGAGAAACCCCATTTAGGTCAAGGGGAGAATGCACAAACTCCGTACAAACAGCATCCCTTAGTCAGGATCGAACCCAGGTGTGGGGCCGTAAGCAGTCCCTCTACTGCTGTGCTACCGTGCCGCCTTTCAGGAAAGAGGAGGGACAAGGATGCAAGGTAATGGAACACTGGATTACCAGAGAGCTTTTAAATTTGGTCAAGAAGAGAAAGAAATAATATGTAAGATTTAGGAAGATAGCATCAGATGGGGTTTTTGAGGAAATATAAAGCAAGTTTCTAAAGAACTTGAGCATAGAAATAGAAGGATCAGAAGATTAGTTTAGTTTGGCAACATGTTTGGCACAGGCATTGTGGGCTGAAGGGCCTGTTCCTGTGCTATGCTGTTCTATGTTCCAAGTGTCAAAGAAGCAACTACTTGTCAATTTCAATGATCACCTGCAGTGAAACTTGCAGCCTGTTCTTTTGAGACAAATGTTACAAATGTTACCTACAGGAAGGTTATGTGGAAACTGTTTTTTTTCACTTAAACTGTTGTTTTTTCACCAAAACAGCATTTTATTTTGGTTTCGCTTGACCACTTCCAAAGTAACTTTTATGTTGTCCTCCAGTTCCTGATCAAAATTGTGTTGTAACCATTTTGACTGGTGCAATCCAAATAGTGTTCCTAATTCATCATTCGATTTATTTCCAATTGGCATTATGGAAAGGTATAGGAAGGAACTGCAGATGCTGGTTTAAACCGAAGATAGACACAAAAAGCTAGAGTAACTCAGCGGTTCAGGCAGCATCTCTGGAGAAAAGGAATAGGTGACGATTCAGGTCGAGACCCTTCCTCAGACTGGACCCTTCTCCAGTCTGAAGAAGGGTCTCAACCCGAAACGTCACCTATTCCTTTTCTCCAGAGATACTGCCTGACCCGCTGAGTTACTCCAGTATTTGGTGTCTATCTTCCAGCATTATGAAAAGATGTGTTATAACAGAACTACCAGTATATCAAAGATAAACCAGCATTTGCAGTTCTTTCCTACCAGTATATCAACACACTTCCCTGTGTATGGAGAGATTCTTTTCCAGTTATATTCCATGGTAGTGCATTGAGTAAAATGCAGTTGACAATCAGTTAGACTGACACCACAAACTCCAACTAAACTACCAACTGCTTGGCATCCACTAGAGAGTTCCCGCTTTGTTTTGATTTTTCACTTTATCGGGTTTTCTTTATTTATTGAACTTTTCTTTTTCTTTTGTTTATTATATTATCTACTGAACACTGCATTTACGCTGCATTCACTGTGTTCACTGCGAGTACGTCGAACAATCCTTGTTCGAGGCGTATCGTGGCCCTATCCCCGAATACTACCTCCGCTACATGAACGACTGCATTGGTGCTACCTCCTGCACCCTCACACAACTCACTGACTTCATCCATTTCACCACCAACTTCCATCCGGCACTCAAATACACCTGGACCATTTCCGACATCTCCCTACCTTTTCTAGACTTCACTATCTCCATCGCAGGTGACAGACTACTGACCGACATCTACTATAAACCCACTGACTCCCATGGCTATCTGGACTACACTTCTTCCCATCCTGCTTCCTGTAAGGACTCCATCCCCTACTGCCAATCCCTCTGTCTACAACGCATCTACACCCAGGATGAGGTGTTCCAAACCAGGGCATCGGAGATGTCCTCGTTCTTTAGAGAACGGGGGTTCCCCTCTTCTACTATAGATGGCTCTCACCAGGGTCTCTTCTATACCCCGTAACACTGCTCTCGCTCCCCATCCCCCTACTCGTAACAAGGGCAGAGTCCCCCTTGTCCTCACCTTCCACCCCACTAGCCGTCACATACAACAAATAATCATCCCACATTTTCTCCACCTCCAACGGGATCCCACCACTGACCACATCTACCCATCTCCTCCCCTTTCGGCTTTCCGCAGAGACCACTCCTTCCCTAACTCCCTGGTTAATTCGTCCCTTCCCACCCAAACCACCCACACTCGTGGCACTTTCCCTTGCAACCGCAGGAAATGCTACACTTGTCGCTTTACCTCCCCCCTTGACTCCATTCAAGGACCCAAGCAGCCTTTCCAGGTGCAGCAGAGGTTCACCTGCACCTCCTCCAACCTCATCTATTGCATCCGCTGCTCTAGGTGTCAGCTGGCCTACATCAGTGAGACCAAGCGTAGACCTCCGCTCAGTTCGCAATAACCAACCTGATCTCCCGGTGGCTCAGCACTTCAACTTCCCCTCCCATTCCGAATCCGACCTTTCTGTCCTGGGCCTCCTCCATGGCCAGAGTGAGGCCCACCGTAAGTTGGAGGAGCAGCACCTCATATTTTGCTTGGGTAGTTTACACCCCAGCAGTATGAAGATTGACTTCTCCAATTGTAGGTAGTCCCTGCTTTCTCCTTCTTTCCCCTCCCCTTTCCAGCTCTCCACAGCCCACTGTCACCGCCTCTTCCTTTCTTCTTCCCGCCCCCCCCACCCCATGACATGAAGAAGGGTCTCGACCCGAAACTTCGCCTATTTCCTTCGCTCCATAAATGCTGCCTCACCCTCACCCACAGGATTTTTGTCTAACTGCGTTTACAAGCCTGTTCTGCTGCTGCTACGTAACATTGTCATTGTTCCACTTTGGTTCATATAACAATAAACACTCTTGACTCTCTTGACACTAATAATACCAGTTGCTGATGGAAGTACTTGAATGAAAGTAAATGTAAATATTTGTTGATAGGACCATTATGAAAAATATAATTTTCAATTAAAAGTTCTGGTTTTAGAGATGCTCTTAAAGCAATTCAAATACTCAGGGTCATAGTACTGGGCAGTGGGCAGGTGCTATAGACCTGCACGGGAAGGTAGACGCTCCCGCCCCCACGAGTCTCGGGCAGATGGGGCTCGTCAGCCTGGGGAGGCAGTCCATCTAGGAGAGGGAAAACTCTGATTTAAAACCTCCACTGCCTCGTGGCCATATCCAGTCATGGAAAAGGCTCCAGGAGTAAACCTCAAGAAAATCTGGAGTCGGAGCCCCTAAGGCAGTTCGTCGTTTTCTACAACCTTGCTCTGGCAGCTCCTGCGATGGCGCTGGTGCAAATCTGTAACGGCCCTGCTGTTCCTTTGGATCGATCAGCGACGTGGAGAGGAGGGACGTGCTGCATGGGCAACAGCCTGTCCTCCATATGACATCGCCCAGGCTTGCATCCGACCAGGATGCACCACCCGTGGTCAGTCATGGCCAAGGGGGGCCTACTACTACTAGTACTAACACCCTGATGCGAAAAATCTGTATTTCATTATATAATAGGCCATGGTTCGATTGCAGTCTGTGTTTATTTTATCTTATTCCAATTTAGCTTTATTGAAGTATTCTCGAGCTGCTGATCTTGGCTGGCATTTTTTTTTGGCTGTGTTTTTACTACAATTTAAAAAATCTCTACCATTAGATTTCTGAAAGCATCCCAGTAAAAAGGCATGAATAATGCATGAGAGTGGCTTAGAAACCATTATGATCCATTTTGATGAAACTATTTTCATTGTTGATGTTATGGCAGAATTCATATGATAATATTAAATAATCAGCTGAAAATTCTACAGCTACTTGGAAGTATATATGAATATTTGTTGATAGGACTGGCACGCTGGCGCAGCAGTGGAGTTATTGCCTTACACGCCAGGGAGCCGGGTACGAACCTGACCACGTGTGTTGTCTGTATGGAGTTTGTACGTTCTCCTCATGACCTGCGCGGGCTTTCTCCCGAGATCTTCAGTTTCCTCCCACACTCCAAAGACTTATAGGTTTGTAGGTGAATTGTCCCTAGTGTGTGTAGGATAATGTTAGTGTAATGTTAGGGGATCACTGGTCGGTGTGGACGTTCCGCGCTGTATCTCTAAACTAAACTAAACTACTTTCAGATTAATTGAATGGAGCCAATACATTACAATGCATTAAGCAACAAAACTCTTTAAGAAGTTCAATATTTTGTTTGGAATTTATCATGGGTTTATGTTGCTTATGGAAGAAATCTCTACTTACACTGGAGCATTATCTACTCCAGCTCAGCTTTTTAAGGTTTCAAGGTCAGTTTATTGTCACGTGTACTAATTAAGATACAGTGAAATTTGAAATACAGCCAAACTAAGTGAAAAGCAACTAGACACACAACCTGAAGAAGGGTCTTGACCCGAAACGTCGCCTATTCCTTCGCTCCATTGATGCTGCCTCACCCGCTGAGTTTCTCCAGCATTTTTGTCTACCTTCGATTTTTCCAGCATCTGCAGTTCTTTTCTTAGACACAAAAAAAACACATAAAAGTTAACATAAACATCCATCACAGTGGATTCCACATTCCTCACTGTGATGGAAGGCAATAACATTCAATCTTCTTCCTCTTTATTCTCCCTCGGTCGGGGCAGTCAAACCATCGCAGTCGGGGCAATCAAAGCCCCCGCATCGGGCCGGTTGAAACTCTCTCCGCGACATGGAGCTCCTGAGTCGTCCTCTTCTTACCAGAGACCGCGGGCTTCACAAAGTTAAAGTCCACAGGATCCACTGTTGGAACTCCCGGCAAAGGGATCGCAAGCTCTGCGATGTTAAAGTCCCGCAGACTCCCGCGGCTTGGAGCGCCAGGTCAGGTTCCAGGAAAGGCCGGCAACTCCACGATGTTAGGCCGCAGTGGGGACGGAGACACGATACGGGAAAAAATTGCTTCTCCGTCGAGGTAAGAGATTGAAAAAAGTTTCCCTCAACCCCCATCCCCAATGGAGTTGAGAAGGAAAGATAGATCTCCCATGATTGAACAGTGGAGTAGACTTGATGGGCCGAATGGCCTAATTGTTCCTGCAACTTACGTACATCCCAAAGACATGCGGGTTTGTAGTTTGTTCTATATAGGCTGTTTAAAACATCCCTATTTGACATCTCTGTAAATTGCCCTGAGTATGTAAGGAGTGGATGCAAAAATGGGACAAGATAGACCTAGTGTGAGCGGGTTCCTTCTCTGTGATATCCACACCTCCCAGAACGTGAGTAGCTTGAAGAGGTAGATAGGAAATGGATTAAACTTTTAACAGTAGTTTACACTCTGGCAGTGGTCCTTGATATCTAAATTCTATTTATCTATATCTTTAAAAAGTGGAAGACATTTTTAATATAAATCACAATTGCTAGATTTGTATATAATTTGTTGTCTCAATGCAAGTTAGTGTTGGCATCCATCCTTCCAAGAGCTCTTGGCTGCAGTTGCAAATCAACTAGAGTGATAGGTGGCTTGACATTTATTCCCTTCAAATACTCTTTTTATCTGTATTTGCTTTTGTACTAGTAAAGCTAAAAGATTATTACAGTAATCATAAAATTATTAAAATGAGAGGTGGAGCCTGATGTATTTGGGTAAGAAAACATATTTTTAAGTGTATGCGATATGATACGAAATGATAAATCTTCATTAATCCCTGGAAATTGGTCTGTATGTTTAGATGATTATAGTGAACAGATGATTATCATGGATCGGTCTAAAAAGTGATGAAAATTAGCGTTTGTTTCACCCATATTTTGCGAAACGCTTTGAAAATGGTGTCTTTGGCAGAAGAAAGCAAATGATCTAATTGCGATGAAGTCACAAGGACCCGCAGATGCTGGAATTTCGAACAAAACACCAAGCGCAAGAGGATCTCAGTGGGTCAGGCAGCATCTGTGGAGGAAATGGACAGGCGACATTTCAGGGCAGAACCCTTCTTCAGACTCAGACTCCAGAGTCTGAAGAGGAGTCCTGACCCGAAGCACTGCCTGTCCATTTCCTCCACAGATTTCTGCCGAGCCACTCAGTTACTCCGGCACTTTGCGTTTCACCAATTTGCAATGTCTGTATTTGTGTGAGATTTTCTATTTACGGGTGCAGGTGTTAAATTGTTAATTCTCATCTTATTTTTTTTCAAACATGGGAATTTGTAAAAGTGCCATTCTTTAAAAAAAGAGTGCATATGGTATAACTGACTGTACCAGTCAGTGCTGTTTGGTTGAGAATTATTACTTGATTTTTGTAAAACAGCCATCTGATTCACCAATTTCATTTAAGGAGAAATAAAACATCTGTTTGATTTACGAGGAAACAGCTAAATGGGGCAGCAAGGTGGTGCAGTGATAGAGTTGCTGCCTTACAGCGCCAGGGACCCAGGTTCGTTCCTGACTATGGGTGCAGTCTATATGGAATTTTTACACTCTCTTTGTGACCACATGGGCTCCCCCTTGGGTGCTCCAGTTTCCTCCCACACTCCAAAGACGTACAGGTTTGTAGGTTAATTGTCTCAGTAAAGATTGTAAATTGCCCCTCGTGTGTAGGGATAGTGTATGGGGATCGCTGGTCGGCGCGGACACACGGTGGGCCTAAGGGCCTGTTTCCGTGCTGCATCTCTAAACTAAGCTAAAACACTACAAATATAATTTATGATGTATTAAATACTCCTGTTTGTGACAACCCTACTTTCTATCTGAAGAAGGGACTCGACCCGAAACGTCACCCATTCCTTCTCCCCAGAGATGCCTCCTGTCACGCTGAGTTACTCCACCTTTTTGTGTCTATCTTCGGTTTAAACCAGTGTCTGCAGTTCCTTCCTACGCATTAAGTTCTACCTTCCTCGATCATCAGCAGAACAGCTATGGAACACATACCTGAAGAACAGTAAGGTGCCACTAGGGGGCTGTAGGTATATACCACAGCTGTAATCAGTGATGGTTGTAAAGGAGAAATTCTGAAAAAAATACTCAATTTTCCAACCTTGTAGTGCCACAGGCCCAGTCCAGTTTAGTTCATTGTCACGTGTACCGAGGTACAGTGAAAAGCTTTTGTTGTGTGCTAACCAATCATGTAGGAATACATGATTACAATCGAGCCTTTTACAGCGTACAGATACATGATAAGGGAATAACATTTAGTGCAAGGTAAAGCCAGTAAAGTCCGATCAAGGATAGTCCACGGGTCACCAAAGAGGTAGATAGTAGTTCAGCACTGTTCTCTGGTTGTGGTAGGATGATTCAGTTGCCTGATAACAGCTGAGGCAACTGTCTGCTGTTCTCATCTGCCCAGGATCCGCAAGTAGGACTGTCCTGCTAAACAACCTTAATTATTTCTTCTTCCACAGACCTGCTAAGTGTTTACACCATTTTCTGTCCCAGATTTACAGCATCTGTATTTTTAATTTTCAGAAGAAGGGTCTTGACCCGAAATGTCACCCAGTCCTTCTCTCCAGCGATGCCGCCTGTCCCGCTGAGTTAATCCAGCTTTTTGTGTCTACCTTTGGTTTAAACCGGCATCTGCAGTTCCTTCATACACGTTTTAATTTTCTGTTAACTACAGGAGTTTGCTTCCACTAAACTCAAATAAGAACATCCTTGCAGTGCAGAGCTAGAACATAAATGAATCAATTTTTAGTAAGTAAAGCACACAGTAGCAACAAATGAGGTAATTTAAGATTCAGAAGGGACCCGACCCAAAAAGCCATCTGCCTGACCCGCTGAGTTCCTCCAGTATTTTGTGTTTTGTTTAAGATTCCAGCACCAGCAGTTCCTCGTGTCTCTATTTAAGATTGCTGAAGCTTTTTTTTTTATGAGTTGTATCTCAAAGGGTCTAGCATTAAAAAAAAATAATACAGTAGAAATCTTTTGATCTAAACGCTTTGACATTGCTTTCCGTTGTAGTGAAAACAGCAAAACATAAATTATAGCAATTTTTGCGGGATTCTGATTCAAAGGGCAGCATTTACTGCCGCAGTATCACTATGGTGTCCTTAAAGTAGTTTAGTTCAGAGACACAGAGCGGAAACAGGCCCTTCGGCCCAGGAAGTCCACGGCAACCAGCGATCCCAGTACACTAGCACTGTCCTACATACTAGGCACAATTTACAATGTTTACCAAAGCCAATTAACCTTCAAACATGTATGTCTTTGGAGTGTGGGAGGAAACCGGAGCAGCCGGAGAAAACCCATGGGGTCACAGGGAGAACTTACAAACACTGTACAGATAGCACCCGTAGTCAGGATTGAACTCGGGTCACTGGGGCTGCAAGGCAGCAACTCTACCGCTGCGCCACTGTGCCACCCCAATGGTGATGATTAATTTCTTTGAATGGTGAAGTAGTGTGGATCTCTCTGTATTGGAACTCCTACAATATTCCTGCAATAGGAAGTTCCTATGCAATGTGTAGGGAGGAACTGTAATTGCTGGATTACACGGAAGATCGACGGTATAGAAGGTATTGAGTACAGCGGAACAGGCAACATCTCTGGAGGGAAGAAATTGTTCCAATCCAATGTGAAACATTGCATTTTCAATAGACAATAGACAATAGGTGCAGGAGTAGAAACATAGAAATATAGAAATTAGGTGCAGGAGTAGGCCATTCGGCCCTTCGAGCCAGCACCGCCAATCAATGTGATCATGGCTGATTATCCCCAATCAGTACCGCATTTCTGCCTTCTCCCCGTATCCCCTGACTCCGCTATTTTTGAGAGCCCTATCTAGCTGTCACTTGAAAGTATCCAGAGAACCTGCCTCCACCGCCCTCTGAGCGATATATTTTCAAATCAATAAGGTGTGAGAGTTGGAGAAACTTGGAGAAACCTGCAGGTTGTAATGTTTTATGCATCTGCTGCCAGGCCATTAATAGTATGAGAGTTGATTTTGACATTCGAAGCTTCTGTGAAATATAGTGGTTTTATAAACAGTATACTGTGCAGCAAATTGCTCCAATGATGGATGCAGTTCATTATCAAGGTGTTAAATGTGTTGCCAATCAAGGTGGCTGTTTCCAGCTGCTTAAATATTTAATTTTATAACATGTTGGTCCTTTCGTTGAATATTAATTTTTCTTCTTGCTAAGCTGCAGGGAAAGAATAATGTGAAATCGTACTGAAATACGAAGCTATAAGCAATCAATGGTTAGTTGTAGTAGAAATACTATAATGAAAAATCCTTCTGTAACAGCCGTCATTGGTGCAAGAAGACATCGCTGACATTTTCATAACCCCTTGAGTTTCACAAGTAAACTTGTGTACTCTGAAATCACGTCTCAATAAGTGTCAGAATCGAACGTCTCCCCACACTGCTGCTCTTGCCAAGAACATGACCCATAGCCCTATCCCACAGTGCGAGTTCATTCCAAGAGTTCTCCCGAGTTTGCCCTGATTCGAACTCGGAGATTTACGGTAATAGCCACTCGTCGGTACTCGGGGCTCTCGTGGACATTTTTCAACGTGTTGAAAAATCTTCACGTGTCTTCCCGTGCTTGCCTGCCATCAGCGAGTCTTCCCAAGTACCTGCCGTTAGCGGTACGAGCGGTAAGAGACGTTCCAGAGCTCCGACATATCTGTTACGTTCATTAGTGTGGTGCTTACCACGAGTTTGAATTTTTTAAAACTCTGGAGAGCACTTGAATGAACTCGCACCGTCGGACAGGGCTTTAATGGTTCCGGGTGGCTTCTAATCAACTCAAGAACCTTGCTTGTTATTTGGCCAAACAAAACGTCAGCTAATGTGGGGTGGGCTGTAGTAAAAACTTGCGTTTAACCTTCACTGCCCGAGCTAGTTTCAAGGAGATGGGGGGTGGAGACTAGATGAAAACTGAGGCAAAACAGGTATCGATTATAGCACAGTTAGTTTTTGGAGATACAGTGTGGAAACAGGCCCCTCGGCCTACTGTGCCCATGCTGACCAGCGATCCCCGCACATTAACACTGGGGACAATTTACAGTTTTACCAAGCCAATTAACCTACAAGCCTGTACGTCTTTGGAGTGTGGGAGGAAACTGGAGAAAACCCACACAGGTCATGCGGTACAAACTTTGTACAGTGACACAGCTGGAGTCCTGGTGCCATCGCAACAACCTGGAGGTCAATGCTCTTAAGATGGTGGAATTGATTGTAGACTTTAGGAGAGCTCCCCCTCGCCTCCCCCCACTCACCATCAACAACACCACAGTCACATATGTGGAATCATTTAAGTTCCTTGGAACCATCATCTCCAGGGACCTATAATGGGAGGCCACCATCGACTCCACAGTCAAAATGGCCCAACAGAGGATGTACTTCCTGTGGCAGCTGAGAAAACACAATCTGCCACAGGCCATGATGCTCCAGTTTTATACTGCCACCATAGAGTCTGTTGTCACCTTCTCCATCATGGTCTGGTTTGGCTCAGCCACCAAGCACGACATCCGGAGGCAGCAGCGAATCGTCTGATCAGCTGAGAAGGTTATTGGCTGCAACCTTCCCCCCCCCCCCATTGATGAACTGTACACTGCAAGGGCCAGGAAGCAAGCGGGTAAGATCATCTCTGACCCCTCTCACCCTGGCCACAAACTCTTTGAAGCACTTCCCTCTGGGAGGCGATTCAGGACTGTCAAAACCGCCACAGCCAGACATAAAAACAGCTTGTTTCCACGAGCAGTAGATCTACTCAACAGCCAAAAGTCTGTAGCCTCCTTTTGATCTGGTATTTTATTTAATTCTTCACATGTTATATTATAATGTTTTATTTTTAATTGTCTACTGTATATCGTGTTGTTACTTGCGAGCAAAGCACCAAGGCAAATTCCTTGTGTGTATACATACTTGGCTAATAATATTTATTTAATTCAATTCAATTCCATTCAGACAGCACCCATAGTCAGGATCTAACCCGGATCTCTGGTGCTGTAAGGCAGCAACTCTACCGTCGCCACCGTGTCGCCCAAGTCAGAGAAGGAATATTTTAAGAAAGTTCTTGAGGAAGGAAGGGAAAGCACAGGGCACTCGTATAGAGCAAGAAAGTTCTCTTGTCCAAGGGGAAGTTAAGGGATCTGCTTCCAGTCTTGAGATGAAGGGCAGTAGTTGTGACTTATGGTTGAACAATGTTGTAGAATTGGTTTGGGAAAGATTATGGAGGGATATATCAAGTGTGTTTAATTGTGATATGTACCCACAGCAAAACAATGCTGCAGCTAGGATTCACCTCAACCCCATTGTGGACATTGGACTCTTGATCTGATGCGCTACAATGCTGAGAGCTATATTCTGCACCCCTTTGCTCTACCTATTGTACTTGAATTTGACCTGATTGTATTTATCCGTAGGTAGACAAAAATGCTGGAGAAACTCAGCGGGTGAGGCAGATTCTATGGAGCGAAGCAAAAGGTGGCGTTTCATAGAGACATAGAAAATAGGTGCAGGAGTAGGCCATTCAGCCCTTCGAGCCTGCACCGCCATTCAATATGATCATGGCTGATCATCCAACTCAGTATCCTGTACCTGCCTTCTCTCCATACCTCCTGATCCCTTTAGCCACAGAGGTTTCGGGTCGAGACCCTTCCTCAGACTCCGTGGCGGTTTTGACAGTCCGGATTCGCCTCTCAGTCTCGACCCGAAACGTCACCTGTTCCTTCGCTCCATAGATGCTGCCTCACCAGTTGAGTTTCTCCAGCATTTTTATCTACCTTTGATTTTTCCAGCATCTACAGTGCTTTCTTGAAGTATTTATCTGTAGTATTATCTAGTTTGATTGGATATCATACAAAACAAAGCTTTTCACTGTACCTAGCTACAAGTGACAATAATAAACCTAAACATAACAGGCTTGTTTACACAACATAGCTCAAATATAATCATTAAAAAAATTAATAGCTAATGCTAGGTAGCAATGATGGTGTAAAAAATTATGTCTGTAGTGTAACCATAACTGTCCCTAGAAGTTCATAGTTAGTTGTTGAGGCTATCAATCTTTTTATTTTATAACTATATATGTTTATATTAGTTTATTTTATAGTATAAAACACTGTTTTGGTTGCACTACGGACCTCATTTATTGGACATTTTTACACGCTTATATGGGGACAAGGGTGAGAACTAATGGTGATCAGGTCACATTATTTGGTTCAGAACTATTCTATGTTCCTGTAAGTTTCCACACTTGCAGTGGGTATTGTTATATGTACAAAATGTTGCCAAAGCAGTAAATATCCGTGTTTGTAATTCAACGTGAGTGGTAGTAAATTTACCATAACGATGCACTTGTTTCACCCTTCTTGAGTAATCAAGATCAGATACTCTGCTTGCCTTGGTTATATTTAAAATTGAGATAACTTCAAAGCAAGCCTCAAGCTAAAGTTCGTTCATTCATGGCAAGTCTTTGACAGAGGCCTTTTATGGATTATTTCATAGGCTTTTGACATTTGTAATTACAAACCATATTGACATCATTACCATTTAAGTAATCATGGACCTCAATTGTTTAAACTAATTTATAATTTCTTTTAAAGAATTACATTAAAAAAAACATTTTAAGACATTAAATGAGCTGTTTTACCTGAATGCTGATTAAAATTATCTACTTCAATTCTTTCAAAGCAGCACTTAATGACTGATCAAAGACCATAGATCTATTAAGCTGCTCCCCCTCAGTGCGCTGAGTAAATAGTTTACCCATGTACAGGTTTAGTCCTATTATTTTAACTACCTGGATAAAATGAGTACCAGAGCTAAAATGTCAAGTTGGTTCAAATGATGCCATCATTTTTCTCTAATTCTGAGATTTCGATCAAAGGTGGAAGAAAATCTGGTTAACACTACAACTTGCATCATTTTTTAATTTAAGAAAATTAAAATTGTAAAAAATATGTTCTAATATTATTATACTTGGACATTGATTAGTATGGTGTCAGAGGTTATGGGGAGAAGGCAAGAGAATGGAATTAGAGATAGATCAGCCATTATTGAATGGCGGAGTAGGCTTGATGGGCCGAAAGGCCTAATTCTACTCCTGTCACTTTTGACCTTATGAATGAAAATGTTAATTTTTTTTAAACTAATTGTTTAGCCTTGTTTCATCTATGCAAAGTTGCTTGAAGAAAGTTCTTTCTTGTTTATTTTAATTTAGCGATACAGGCCCTTCGGCCCATCGAGTCCATGTCGACCAGCAATCCCAGTACTCAAGCACTATGCTACACACTAGGGACAATTAAACATTGTGACCAAAGCCAATTTACTTACAAATTTGTATATCTTTGGAGAGTGGGAGGAAACCGGAGGAACCCGGGGAAAACCCACGCGGTCATAGGGAGAACGTACAAACTCCGTACAGACAGCACCCGTAGTCAGGATTGAACCAGGGTCGCAGGTGCTGTGAAGGCCGCAACTCTACCGCTGCGTCACCGTGCAGCCCTTGCTCTCTTCAATTTCTATCATCATTCAAAGTTTATTTTTGAGAAAGATAATCGTCAAGTATTCACAAACACTTTGCATAAAAAGGAATTGGAACAAAGCCATGCTTTATTGCATTATTTTTTCACGATGGGAACAGCTAGAGTAAATGCACAGAGTCTTTTACCCCGTGTAGAGGAATCAAGAATCAGGGGACATGTCCGGAGGTCGCCACGCTGGCTGGCAGCTGCGGCTCACCTGCAGTCCGTCTGTTTTTTCTTTTTTTGTGTCTTCTAGTGTTTGTTTCAGTGTTTGTTTCAGTAGAACCTTGTTTTATTAGGTTGTGTATGTGGGGGGGGGGAGAAACAGAGTTTTAGTCTCTCCCTTCGGGGGGATGCGTGTCCCCCGTCACCGTCTGTGCTGAGGCCTAATGGCGGAGCTGTGGCGGCGGTCTGGTTCGGAGCTGCGGTGCTCCAGCGGTGGCGGCGGCCCGCTTAGAGCTACATTGGTCCGGTGCCGGCGGCGGGCTGGTTCGGAGCTGCGGTGCTCCAGCGGCGGCGGCGGCCTGGTTGGAGCTGCGGTGCTCCAGCAGCGGTGGTGGCCTGGTTGGAGCTGTGGTGCTCAAGCGGCGGCGGCAGCCTTGTTCGGAGCTGCGGTGCTCCGGCGGCGGCGGCGGCTCGCTTAGAGCTGCGGTGCTCCAGCGGCGGCGGCCTGGTTTGGAGCTGCGGTGCTCCAGCGGCGGCAGGATGGTTCGGAGCTGCGGTGCTCCAGCGGCGGCAGTGGCCCGCTTAGAGCTGCGGTGCTCCAGCGGCGGCTGGTTTGGAGCTGCGGTGCTCCAGCGGCGGCCTGGTTTGGAGCTGCGGTGCTCCAGCGGCGGCGGCCCAGCTCCGAGCTGCGGTGTTCCTGCGGCGGCGACGGCCCAGCTTAGAGCTGCAGTGCTCCAGCGGCGTCGGAGGCCTGGATCGCCTCAGCGCAGAGGGAGAACTAGGAGGGAGGAAGACAGAGACTTAAGACTTTTGCCTTCCACCACAGTGAGGAGGTGCCAGGTGAACTCATTGTGGTGGATGTTTACTGTGTGTTTTGTATTTTATTATATGTATGACTGTATGGTAACAATTTCGTTCAGATGACAATAAAGGAATCTAATCTAATCTAATCTAATAGGTTTAAGGTGAGAGGGAAATGATTTAATAGAAACTTGGGAGGCAGCATTTTCACACAGATGATGGCGGGCGTATGGAACGAGCTGCCAGAGGAGTTGAGGCTGGGACTATAATGACATTTGTGCAGAAACATAGAAACATAGAAACATAGAAATTAGGTGCAGGAGTAGGCCATTCAGCCCTTCGAGCCTGCACCGCCATTCAATATGATCATGGCTGATCATCCAACTCAGTATCCCGTACCTGCCTTCTCTCCATACCCTCTGATCCCTTAGCCACAAGGGCCACATCCAACTCACTCTTAAATATAGCCAATGAACTGGCCTCAACTACCCTCTGTGGCAGAGAGTTCCAGAGACTCTCCACTCTCTGTGTGAAAAAAGTCTTTCTCATCTCGGTCTTAAAGGATTTCCCCCTTATCCTTAAGCTGTGACCCCTTGTCCTGAAAGACATTGAAAGACATTGGGATAGGTACATGGATAGGAAAGGTTTAAAGGGATATATTGGTCAAATGCTGGCAGTGTAAATAGGGCATCTTGTTTGGCATGGCTCTATAAGGAAAATAAATAGAAAAAACTGAGATGGTGCGGCAGATAAAATGACATGAGACTTGCATTGGATTTAAACATCAGTGATTAGTTGGGATTTATGGCTTATTGGTGTGCTGCATATTCTATGTAAGACAAATCGGTCTACCGGTGAAACAACTGCAGTACTTAGTAATAATTACCACGCTTATAGCATATTGGCTGGCACAATGGCGCAGCTGTTAGAGTTGCTGCCTCTCAGCGGCGCCAGACACGGGCTTAATCCTGACCGTGGGAGATGTGTGTGTGTGCACTTTGCCTGAGAATGTGTAGGTTTCCTCCAGGTCCTCCGGTTTCCTCCCACATCCCAAAGATGTGTGGGGTTTATAGGTCAATTGGCATCCATAAATTGTCCCTAATGTGTGGAGAGTGGATGAGAAAATGAAATAACAGAACTAGTATGAACGGGTAAACGATGGTCGGCATGGACTCGGTGGGCCAAAGGGCCTGTTTCCACATTGCATCTCTAAACCAAACTGAACATTATCAATGTTTAATGAAGATGGGTCTCTCCAGAGATGCTGCCTGTCCCGCTGAGTTACTCCAGCATTTTGCGTCTCCCTTCGATTTAAACCAGCATCTGCAGTTCTTCAACATTATCAACTCCAGAATGAACAAGAAAACTGGTATCTTGTTAGGCATCCAGTTGTTAATTGCTACCATAGCACAAATGACGGTACACTTAACAGATAAATAGCTACCATTCTATTACTGCATAAGCAGATATTTTGATTTTAATCTTATAAAATTGCTGTGAGTAATTTACCGCATGCAAATTGTTGAATATAAAAACAAGGAGAAAGTTTATTCTTCCACAAGTAGATTTTCCTTGGCATTGTTCATTGTTTGTTCAGTCGAGCTGTTGAAGTTGAGAGAAATACCTATCTCCTGTGGGACAAACTTATTTCCTAGTTCTAAGAGCTGTAGTGAAGTATTTGTGCTTCCTGGCAGGAGTAGCTTTCTACTGATGAATTTGAAGAGGACCATCTCTCATTGGCTGCAGATAGATTGGCAAATATTGCGTTTACTGAAGGGCCACAGTGGGTGTTGAGCTTGAGTTTAGTTTATTGTCACGTGTACCGAGGTACAGTGCCAACCATTCAGCGAAAAGACAATACACAATCACAATCGAGCCATCCTCAATGCACAAATACATGATTGTTTCATAAGATCATAGGTGATAAGAGCAGGATTAGGCCCATCAAGTCTACTCTGCCATTCAATCATGGTGATCTATCTTTCCCTCTTAACCCCACTCTCCTGCCTTCTCCCCATAACCCCTGACACTTAAAGAGAATAACGTGAATAACGTTTAGGACAAGGTAATGTCCGATCAAAGATATCCAAGAGTCTCCAATGAGGTAGATAGTAGTTCAGGACTGCTCTCTAATTGTTGGTAGGGTGATTCATTTGCCAGATAACAACTGGGAAGAAACTGTCCCTGAATCTGGAGGTGTGCATTTTGCCTGTTGGGAGATGGGAGAAGAGGGAGTGGCCAGGGTGTGACTCATGCATGATGATGCTGCTGGCCTTGCCGAGGCAGCGTGAGGTGTAAATGGAGTCAATAGAAGGGAGGTTGGTTTGTGTGGTGGTTTGTCTGGCTATGTCCAATCTTCCCGCCTTTTGCACTATAAAAGGCTCTGGCATGCGCCTCTGCATGTAAAAAATATTGAAATACGTTTTGTGTTTATATGTTCCTGCGAGATATTCCAGCAGCATAAGAATATTCCAAGATGTTACCAGCTGTGTATGTGCCAAAAATGAATAATCACCAATTGGAGCAGCACAGCGGTAGATCACAGCGTCGGAGACCCGTGTTTGATCCTGACTGCGGGTGCTGTCGGTACAGAGTTTGGACATTCTCCCTGTGTGGGTTTTCTACGGGAGGTCCGGTTTCCTCCCACACTCAAAAGACGTTCAGGTTTGTAGGTCAATTGGCTTGGTATAGATGTAAATTGTCCCTAATGTGCAGGATAGCATTATTGTGCAGGGATCACTGGTGGATGTGGACTCGGTGGGCCAAAGGGCCTGTTTCCGCGCTGTATCCCGAAACTAAACTAAACCAAGATTGTAAACATTTAAGCATTTACGCAGTTAGTAATTTTGTTATGAAATGAACATAATATTCCTTATCGGACTGCATCTCCATCAAGTGCTGGAAACTAAGACCTGAGCATTGTGGTCTGTGGACAGGATGGTGGAAAAGGCATTTGGCTCGCTTGCCTTCATTGGGAAGGGTGTTGAATAGTAAAGTCAAGACGTACGGTAGCTGTACAAATCGTTGGTGAGACCGCACTTGGAGCAGGGTGTGCACTTTCTGATCTCCCAGCTGCAGGAAGGATGTCATTAAGTCAGGAAGAGGGCAGAAAAGATTTGTCAGGGTGGAACCCAGATTTGCAGGGTTGATTTAAAGGGAGGCTGGATCGGCTGGGTCTTTGGAGTGTAGGAGACACACCGTTGATCACCCATTCATACTCGTCCTACATTATCCCACTTTCTCATCCACACGAAGGGCAATTTACAGAGGCCAATTAAACTACAAACCTGCATGTCTTTGGATGTCTTTGGAAACTGGAGCACGCAGGCGGTCACGGGGAGACCGCGGCCACATGCCGTCTTTACTCAGAGGGTGGTGAATCTGTGGAATTTGCCACAGAAGGCTGTGGAAGCCAAGCCAGTGGACATTTTTAAGACAGAGATAGATAGATTCTTGATTAGTACAAGTCAGAGGTTATGGGGAGAAGGCAGGAGAATGGGGTTGGGAGGGAGAGATAGATCAGCCATGATTGTATGGCATTGTAGATTTACAATAGACAATAGGTGCAGGCGTAGGCCATTCGGCCCTTCGAGCCAGCACCGCCATTCAATGTGATCATGGCTGATCATCCCCAATCAGTACCCCGTTCCTGCCTTCTCCCCATATCCCCTGACTCCGTTATTTTTAAAAGCCCTATCTAGCTCTCTCTTGAAAGCATGCAGAGAACCTGCCTCCGAGGCAGAGAATTCCACACTCACCACTCTCTTTGATGCGCCAATTGGCCTAATTCTACTCCTATCACTTATGAGAATGCACCAACTTCACACAGGCAGCATCCAAGGACAAGATCGAACCCGGGTTGGGGTGGGAGATTGCAACCTTCCCGTGGTCCGCCCTGTTTCGACTAATGCAATCAACCCGGCGTGCACAATCAAATAAGATCAAATAGAACAAGTTGTCCTCTAACTTTAGGCTGTGCACGCCATACGCAAGAAGAAGAAGAACCAGGGTCTCTGGCGCTGTGAGGCAGCAGCTCTACTAACTGCACACTGCTGCCCACAAATGTGATGGAAAAAGTAGTTGAATAATGTAGCGCGAGTATTTAACTGATGTGTACAGGCCCCGTTTTGTCTACGAGAAAAAGCACTGCTATTGATGAATGGCTTGCCACTTGTTCATTTTATTTTGCTTTAGGTAAAGGAAAGGGAAGAGGAAGAGGTGAAGCTGGGAAAACCAAAGATGAAGTGACTCAGCCAGGAAGGAAAAGAAATGAATCGTCTGAGAATGATGAAGGAAATGAAGTGTCAGAACAACCACTGGAGAAAAAGGGCAGAAGGAAAAAGACTGAGGCAAGCGAAAATGGAAAGCACTCAAACGACAAGGCAAGAATTATCTGTGGGGTGATTATTACTTTCAAATAATCTGCTCTTAATTTCCCATCATATTATGAATGAATGAATGAGTACTTTTTTTACTATTAATAGTTAGAATATAAATTTACAACATTCCTCTCACATTTAGGAAATACTGAGATAAAAGAGATAAACTGCAGATGCTAGTTTATACAGAAAAGACACAAAGTGCTGGAGTAACTCAGCGGGTCAGGCAACATCTCTGGAGAACATGGATAGGTGACATTTCACAGAGTGTTGGAGTAACTCAGCGGGTCAGGCAATATCTCTGGAGAACATGGATAGGTGACGTTTCACAGAGTGTTGGAGTAACTCAGCGGGTCAGGCAGCATCTCTGGAGAACATGGTTAGGTGACATTTCAGGACATCAAACTGAAGAAGGCCCGAAACATAGAAAATACGTGCAGGGGGAGGCCATTTGGCCCTTCGAGCCAGCACCGCCATTCATTGTGATCATGGTTGATCGTCCACTATCAATAACCCGTGCCTGCCTTCTCCCCATATCACTAGCCCCTAGAGCTCTATCCAACTGTCTCTTAAATCCATCCAGTGATTTGGCCTCCACTGCCCTCCCCGGCAGGGAGTTCCATAAATTCACAACTCTCTGGGTAAAAAAGTTTTTTCCCACCTCAGTCTTAAATTACCTCCCCTTTAATCTAAGACTGTGGCCCCTGGTTCTGGACTCACCCAACATTGGGACCATTTTTCCTTCATTTAGCTTGTCCAGTCCTTTTATAATTTTATATGTTTCTATAAGATCCCCTCCCCCCCTCATCCTTCTAAACTCCAGTGACTACAAGCCTAGTCTTTTCAATCTTTCCACATATGACAGTCCTGTCATCCCAGGTATCAATCTCGTGAACCTACGCTGCACTGCCTCAATCACACGGATGTCCTTCCTCAAATTAGGAGACCAAAACTACACAATACTCCAGATGTGGTCTCACCAGAGCCCTATACAACTGCAGAAGAATCTCTTTACTCCTATACTGAAATCTTGTTATGAAGGCCAACATTCCATTAGCTTTCTTCACTGCCTGCTGTACCTGCACGCCAACTTTCAGTGACCAGTGTACAAGGACACCCAGGTCTCGCTGTACCTCCCCTTATATAACCTAACCCCATTGAGATAATAATCTGCCCCCTTGTTTTTGCCGCCAAATTGGATAACCTCACATTTATCTATATTATACTGCATCTGCCACGCATCTGCCCACTCACTCAACCTGTCCAGGCCTCCCCTGCAACCTCCTAACATCTTCTTCACAGTTCACACTGCCACCCAGCTTTGTGTCATCCGCAAACTTGCTAGTGTTGCTCCTAATTCCCTCTTCCAAATCATTAATATATAAGGTAAACAGGTAAATATATAAGGCCCCACACCGAGCCTTGCGGCACTCCACTCGCCACTGCCTGCCATTCTGAAAAGGAATCGTTCACTCCTACTCTTTGCTTCCGGTCTGCCAACCAATTTTCTATCCATGTCAACACCCTACCCCCAATACCATGTGCTCTAATTTTAGTCACCAGTCTCCCGTGCGGGACCTTATCAAAGGCTTTCTGAAAGTCTAGATACACTACATCCACTGGCACCCCTTCATCCATTTTACTTGTCACATCCTCAAAAAATTCCAGAAGATTAGTCAAGCATGATTTCCCTTTCATAATGATCCATGTTGACTTGGACTAATCCATTTACTGCTATCCAAATTCTCCATTATTACCTCTTTAATAATTGACACCAGCATCTTTCCCACCACCGAAGTAGGCTAACTGGTCTGTAATTCCCCGTTTTCTCTCTCGCTCATTTCTTGAAAAGTGGGAGAACATTAGCTATCCTCCAATCCACAGGAACTGATCCTGAATCTATTGAACATTGGAAAATGATCATCAATGCGTCCACTATTTCTAGAGCCACCTCCCTGAGGACCCTGGGATGCAGACCATCAGGCCCAGGATATTTATCATCCTTCTGTCACATTAGCCTACCCAATACTATTTCTCATCTAATGAAAATTTATTTCAGTTCTTCTACCCCCTTAGATCTTCTGTCCTCCAGTACATCTGGGAGATTGATTGTGTCCTCCTTAGTGAAGACAGATCCAAAGTACCTATTCAACTCTTCTGTCCATAATTATTTCACCCATGTCTGCCTTCAAGGGACCCACATTTGACTTTGCTACTCTTTTTCCCTTAACATATTCCTGGCGAGCTTCCCCTCGTACTTCATCTTTTCTGCCCGTATTGCCCATTTTGTTTCCTTCTGTTGTCCTATGAAAGTTTCCCAATCCTCTGGCTTCCGGCTACTCTTTGCTGTGTTATACATCTTTTTTTAAAGTTTTATTCTATCCCTAACTTCTCTTGTCAGCCACGGTTGCCTCCTACTCCCCTTAGAATCTTTCTTCCTTTTTGGAATGAAATGATCCTGCATCTTCCGGATTATGCCCAGAAATTCCTGCTATTGCTGTTCCACCGTCATTCCTGCTAGGATCCCTTTCCAGTCTATTTTGGCCAGCTCCCCGCTCATGCCTTCATAGTCCCCTTTGTTCAACTGTATCACTGCCACTTCCGATTTAACATTCACCTTCTCAAATTGCAGATTAAAACTAATCATATTATGATCACTACCTCCAAGCGGTTCCTTTACCTCGAGTTCTCTTATCATATCTGGTTCATTGGACAACACTAAATCGAGAATTGTCTTTTCTCTGGTCGGCTCCATTACAAGCTGCTATCCATCACCTATCCATGTTATCCAGAGATGCAGCCTGACCCGCTGTGTTATTCTAGCACTTTGTTTTGTACTTTTCCATATTCTTTAAGTGTGATGGTGATAAAGGAAACAGGCCATTGTTAACTGTGGGCTAGGAGAAAACGAGTTACAGACAATGAGATTCACCAGGACAACATAGAAACTAGGACAATAGACAATAGGTTCTCCCCATATCCCTTGGCTCTGCTATCTTTAAGAGCTCTATCTAACTCGCTCTTGAAAGCATCCAGAGAATTCTCTGCCTTCTGAGGCAGAGAATTCCCCAGACTCACAACTCTCTGGGTGAAAAAGTTTTTCCTCATCTCTGTTCTAAATGGCTTACCCCTTATTCTTAAACTGTTGCCCCTGGTTCTGGACACCCCCAACATCTGGAACATGTTTCCTGCCTCTAGCGTGTCCAATCTCTTAATAATCTTACATGTTTCAATAAGATCTCCTCTTATTCTTCTAAATTCCAGTGTATACAAGCCCTGCCGCTCTATTCTATCAACATATGACAGTCCCGCCATCCCGGGAATTAATCTGGTGAATCTACGCTGCACTCCCTCAATAGCAAGAATGTCCTTCCTCAAATTTGGAGACCAAAACTGCACGCAATACTCCAGGAGTGGTCTCACTAAGGCCCTGTACAACTACAGAAGGACCTCTTTGCTCCTATACTCAACTCCTCTTGTTATGAACGCCAACATGTCATTAGCTTTCTTCACTGCCTGCTGTACCTGCTTGCTTGCTTTCAGTAAGGAACGACTAAGGCCCTGACATTCTAGATCCAAAGTTTTATCTTGAGAAGCAGAAGTTGCCTGTCAACAAGCTTGGAAGAGCAAAGTATTGGTCTAGAGACCCAAGATGACTGGAGTCAAAGATCTGCTGTAGACACATTGAAACACACTCGTAGATTGGAACATGGAAGTTGCTTCAAATGCCAGGGAAAGATGCAGTCGCCTGGCAATGAGGCCACATAAGATGTCCACGCAACACTCCAGTCCAGGCAGCGTTACATTATGAGCAAAACACAAGTTCTGGAGTAACTCAGCGGGTCAGGCAGCATATCCCGAGGTCATGGGTAGGTGATATTTGGGTCAGGACCCTTTTTCAGACTCCGGAATCGGAGTCTGAAGAAGGGTCCCAACCTGAAACGTTGCTTGTCCGTTCCCTCCACAGATGGTGAAGGCAGATACAATAGTGATGTTTGAAAAGTAGCACAATGGCCTTTTTTAAATCATAGTACCTTCTTCTGACAAGCCCTTAAGCTGTGGACCACCTTCGCTAAATCTTTACCTCCCTATCTCAGTTTTTCCCTTCAAAAACATTTAAAACATTTGGCCACACCGCAACATCACCACACTCAGCATGACATCAGACTTTGATAATGCTGTGGAATATTTTGTTATGTGTAAGGTTCTACATAAAACCGTGTTGCTGTTGCATATGAAGAAAATCCTCACCAACAGACTTACGATCTTTACAATCTTATAGAGGTATATAAAATCATGATCGGGTTGACGCACAGAGTCTCTTGCCCAGAGTAGGGGAATTGAGAACCTGAAGACATAGGTTTAAGGTGAAGGGAGATAGATTTAATAGGAATCTGAGGGGTAGCTTTTTCACACAAAGGGGTGGTGGGTGGTCGGAACAGGCTGCTGGCGGAGGTAGTTGAGGCAGGGACTATCGCAAATATTTAAGAAGTCATTAGATAGGTACATGGATAGGGCAGGTTGAGAGGGATACGGGCCAAACGCAGGCAGGTGGGACTAGTATGGATGGGTCGGTGTGGGCAAGTTGGGCCGGGACCTGGGTGTCCTAGTACATCAGTCACTGAAAGTAAGCATACAGGTACAGCAGGCATGGGTTCAATCCCGACTACGGGTGCTGTCTGTGCAGAGTTTGTACGTTCTCCCCGTGACCCCGTGGGTTTTCTCTGAGATCTTCGATTTTCTCCCACACTCCAAAGACGTGCAGGTTTGAAGGTTAATTGGCTTGGGTTTGTATACTTGTAAATTGTCCCTAGTGTGTGTATGATAGTGCTAGTGCGCTGGTCGGTGCGGACTCGGTGGGCCGAAGGATCCGTTTCCGCGCTGTATCTCTAAACTAACTAAAGTAAACTAATTGTCGGTATGTTCCATGATGTCCGTGATGTACGCTCATCCCTGGCCAAGGTCACCTGTGAAACAATGTTTAAACAGCTGATTTCTATTCCTGACTCCAGCAGTCAACCAATACTGCAGGAGTACTTTTAAAATGTAGTTTAGTTTAGTTTATTGTCACATTTAGTTTATTTTAGTTTAGTTTGGAGATACAGGCGGAAACAGGCCCCTTGGCTCACCAGATCCGCGCCAACCAGCGATCCCCGCACACTGACACTATCCTACACACACACAAGAGACAATTTTTACATTTACCAAGCCAATTAACATACAAACCTATACGTCTTTGGAATGTGTGAGGAAACAGAAGATCTCGGAGAAAGCCCATGCAGGTCACGGGGAGAAGGTACAAACTCGGTACAGACAGCACCCGAGGTCAAGATCAAATTCATGCCGCCCAATGTCCCGTGGTACAGTGAAAAGCTTTTGTTGCCTGCTATCCAGTCAGCTGAAAGACTAGACTGCAAAGATCTATTGTACATTTCCCTTGATCTTCATCCCCTTTGATGTCTCGTTTTTCGCACTTTACCAGTCCATATTCCCTCTCCCTTGAGCCTCAATCTCAAGAAGGGTCTCGACCCAACGCGTCACCCATTCTTTCTCTCCAGAGATGCTGCCTGTCCCACTGAGTTACTCCAGCATTTTGTGTCTACAATGATCATAATCAATCCGTCCATAGTGTATAGATACAGGATAAAGGGAATAACGTTTAGTGCAAGATAGTCCTGCAAGGTCTGATTAAGTATAGTTCCAGGATCACCAATGAGGTCGATGGTAGGTCAGGACCACTCTTTAGTTGGTGATGGGATGGATCTGATGCCTGATAACAGCTGGGAAGAAAGGTTAGCAATGTGATTACCCCCTTCTCAGCCCACCCAACGGTATTAACCTACGCTAGCCCAACTTAGCACACTGCGGCACGGTGGCGCAGCTGGTAGAGCGCCAGAGACCCGGGTTCTCACAGCGCCAGAGACCCGGGTTCGATCCCGACCTCGGGTGCTATCTGTGTGGAGTATGCACGTTCTCCCTGTGACTACTTGGGTTTCCTTCGGGTGCTCCGCATACCAAAGACGAGCGGGTTTGGAGGTTAATTGGCCCTCTGTATCATATCACAAAAATATATTAAGTGGCAGTGTATTTAGTCAGTAAACCTCTGGTTGGCGTGCTTTGTTTCATTTATTTATTGTCATGTGTACCGAGGTACAGTGAAAACCCTTTGTTGCGTGCTACCCAGTCAGCGGAAAGAAAATACATGATTACAATCGGGCCATTCACGGTGTACAGATACATGATAAGGGAATAACGTTAAGTGCAAGATAAAGCCAGTAAAGTCCGATCAAGAATAGCCCGAGGGGCACCAGAGAGGTAGATAGTAGTTCAGAACTGCTCTCTAGTTGTGGTAGGATGATTCATTTGCCTGATAACAGCCGGGAAGAACAGATGAGAGTGTAATTGTTGATTTCTGCAAAACTGGAGAGCTAGTTTTCTTAAAGGGCCCGTCCCACTTACACGATTTTTGTTCGGCGACTTGCCGGCACCCGTCATAGTCGCAGCAGGTTGCCGGAAATTTTCAACATTTTAACCAGAAAAAGGTACGATTCTTTGGGCGACAACTCACCAACAAACAGGCGTCACATGTCGATATGTCGCGGGGTGACGACTGTTTGTTAGTGAGTAGTCGCCCAAGGAGTCGTACCTTTCTCTGATCGCCACTGGATTTTCAACATGTTGAAAGTTTTCGTCAACCTGCTGTGACTGATGACGGGTGCATGCAAGTCGCCCAAAAAATCGCGTAAGTGGGACGGGCCCTTAAGTGGGACAGGCCCAACTCAAGTAATTTTCTTTAATATGAAACATGTCTCTGAATTATTTCTGTGTACTTTGTTCAAAGATGTGGGAGTATAGTTATTTTAAAACTTGTTATAAAAAGAAATCAGGTTGGCATAACAGAACAGCACACAGATGTATTATCTAAGTCTGTGGAATTCTCTGCCTCAGAGGGCGGTGGAGGCCGGTTCTCTGGATACTTTCAAGAGAGAGCTAGATAGAGCTCTTGAAGATAGCGGAGTCAGGGGATATGGGGAGAAGGCAGGAACGGGGTACTGATTGTGGATGATCAGCCATGATCACAGTGAATGGCGGTTTAGTTTATTGTCAAGTGCGCAGTCAAAAGCTTTTGTTGCGTGCTATCCAGTCAGCGGAATGACAGTGCATGATTACAATCGAGCCATTCGCAGATAAGGTAGACTGTTAGAACCTTTTACACAGGGTGGAAATATTCAAGACTGGAGGGTGTAGCGTGAAGGTGAGAGGGACAAAGTATAAAGGAGATGTGCGGGGCAGGTTCTTTTACACAGAGGGTGGTGTGGGCCTGGAACGCATTGCCAGGGGGTGGTGGTGGAGGCAGATACAATAACAGTGGTCAAGAGGCTTTTGGATAGGCACTTGCATATGCAGGCAATGGAGGGACATGGATCACGTGCAGGCAGAGGAGATTAGTTTAACTTGGCAACGTGTTCGGCACGGGCACTGTGGGCCGAAAGACCTGTTCCTGAGCTGTACGGTTCCATACACGACTGATTTGTAACTTATGAGTGTCAAGTGGTCAGACGCCATAATGTTTCACATTATCCTTTTATCACGAGTCAGGAGTGTTTTATTTTCATATGTCAGTGAAGAAAGCGAATGGCATGTTGGCCTTCATAACGAGAGGAGTTGAGTATAGGAGCAAAGAGGTCCTTCTGCAGTTGTACAGGGCCCTAGTGAGACCACACCTGGAGTATTGTGTGCAGTTTTGGTCTCCTAATTTGAGGAAGGACATTCTTGTAATTGAGGGAGTGCAGCATAGGTTCAAGAGGTTAATTCACGGGATGGCCGGACTGTCATATGATGAAAGGATGGAGCGACTGGGCTTGTATACACTGGAATTTAGAAGGATGAGAAGGGATCTTATAGAAACATATAAAACTATTCAGGGATTGGTCACGCTAGAGGCAGGAAAAATGTTCTGCATGTTGGGGGAGTCCAGAACCAGGGGCCACAGTTTAAGAATTAGGGGTAAGCCATTTAGAACGGAGATGAGGAAACACTTTTTCACACAGAGAGTTGTGAATTTGTGGAATTCTCTGCAGTGGAGGCTGATTCACTGGATGTATTCAAAAGATAGTTTTTGGGTATGGGGAGAAGGCAGGAACGGGGTACTGATTGTGGATGGTCAGCCATGATCACATTGAATGGTGGTGCTAGCTCGAAAGGCCGAATGGCCTACTCCTGCACCTATTGTCTATGTTTCCATGTATCTATGATGGGCCTGTTTCCACAGTGTCTGACCCTATGACTATAACAGATGGTTGCAATTTTTTTGTTTCCCAGAGCAATTGTGGAACAACTTCCACGCGTGTGAAAAGGAAAGAAGAAATAATGGACCGATTGAGCACGGCTTCTGAGTCCGCGGAGAACTGGACGCTTGGTGGTGTCGAAGGCGGAAGGCAGCAAAGTTGTGGCCCTCAGCCACCGCACGAAGTGAAGGGCTCAGCATTGAGTGATAATGAGGAGGAGGAGGAGGAAGAGGAGGAGGAGGCAGTGGGAGTGCACTACGGGCATGCTGAGCAGAAGAGGCTGCAGCCCGTACCCCTGCAAGGTGCCTGCAGTATGATCAGGAGCCCAGCAGCTGAAGGAACAGAACCGGCAGGACATGCCAGTACTTCTCAGACCAAAGAGCAGAAGAGGAAAGTGTGTACATATGGAAGTGGCTGTTACAGGTAACTGTCTTCTATGTGAAAATAGACAATATGCATGGGGTTATATATTATATATTTTAAATGAACATATTATTTTACACACACACGTACATATATATAATTTTATATATATATATATATCTTATTTATATGTGTGTGTATGTTTATATGTATATGTGTGTATGTAAGTGTATGTATGTGTGTATGTAAGTGTGTGCATATGTGTATGTATACAGTATATGCATGTCTGTGTATATGTGTGTATGTACTGTATTTGTATGTACTGTATATATTTATGTGTGTGTGTGTGGATTTCCTTCATCCAAACACAAGTTTGTTTCATAGTTATATTTCAATCTGAGATGAGAAGGACAAAATTCTACTGTTCTTTGTAGACACAAGGAACTGCAGATGCATTTTACATTAAAAAAAAAGCTAGAGTAACTTAGCGGGTCAGGCTCCAACTCTGGAGAACACGGATAGGTGATGTTTCAGGTAGTTTATTGATTATAATATTTGTATTGAGCTTTACTGTTACAGCATCCTGGCCAATATTATTCAGAACTCAACATCTCACAGAAAGAAGTTATCATAACATTATCACATGGCTCTGATAAGGTATTGCATATTCTGGTTTACAGGAAAAGACACCAAGTGCTGGAGTAACTCAGCGGTTCAGGCAGCATCTCCAGAGAACATGGATAGGTGATGTTTCGGGTCGGGACCCTTCTTCAAATTGAAGAAGACCCGAAATGTCACCTATCCATATAGAAACATAGAAACATAGAAATTAGGTGCAGGAGTAGGCCATTAAGCCCTTCGAGCCTGCACCGCCATTCAATATGATCATGGCTGATCATCCAACTCAGTATCCCGTACCTGCCTTCTCTCCATACCCTCTGATCCCCTTAGCCACAAGGGCCACATCCAACTCACTCTTAAATATAGCCAATGAACTGGCCTCAACTACCCTCTGTGGCAGAGAGTTCCAGAGACTCACCACTCTCTGTGTGAAAAAAGTCTTTCTCATCTCGGTCTTAAAGGATTTCCCCCTTATCCTTAAGCTGTGACCCCTTGTCCTGGACTTTCCCCAACATCGGGAACAATCTTCCTGCATCTAGCCTGTCCAACCCCTTAAGAATTTTGTAAGTTTCTATAAGATCCCCTCTCAATCTCCTAAATTCCAGAGAGTATATAAACCGAGTCTATCCAGTCTTTCTTCATAAGACAGTCCTGACATCCCAGGAATCAGTCTGGTGAACCTTCTCTGCACTCCCTCTATGGCAATAATGTCCTTCCTCAGATTTGGAGACCAAAACTGTACGCAATACTCCAGGTGTGGTCTCACCAAGACCCTGTACAACTGAAGTAGAACCTCCCTGCTCCTGTACGCAAATCCTTTTGCTATGAAAGCTAACATACCATTCGCTTTTTTCACTGCCTGCTGCACCTGCATGCCTACTTTCAATGACTGGTGTACCATGACACCCAGGTCTCGCTGCATCTCCCCTTTTCCTAATCGGCCACCATTTAAATAATAGTCTGCTTTCCTGTTTTTGCCACCAAAGTGGATAACCTCACATTTATCCACATTATACTGCATCTGCCAAACATTTGCCCACTCACCCAGCCTATCCAAGTCACCTTGCAGTCTCCTAGCATCCTCCTCACAGCTAACACTGCCCCCCAGCTTAGTGTCATCCGCAAACTTGGAGATATTGCCTTCAATTCCCTCATCCAGATCATTAATATATATTGTAATAGCTGGGGTCCCAGCACTGAGCCCTGCGGTACCCCACTAGTCACTGCCTGCCATTGTGAAAAGGACCCGTTTACTCCTACTCTTTGCTTCCTGTTTGCCAGCCAGTTCTCTATCCACATCAATACTGAACCCCTAATACCGTATGCTTTAAGTTTGTATACTAATCTCTTATGTGGGACCTTGTCGAAAGCCTTCTGGAAGTCCAGATATACCACATCCACTGGTTCTCCCTTATCCACGCTACTAGTTACATGCTCGAAAATATCCTCCGTAGATGCTGCCTGACCTGCTGAGTTATTCTTTAAGAAAGAACTGCAGATGCTGGAAAAATCGAACGTAGACAAAAATGCTGGAGAAACTGAGTGAGTGAGGCAGCATCTATGGAGCGAAGGAATAGGTGACGTTTCGGGTCGAGACCCTTCTTCAGACTGATGTGGAGGTGGGCGGGGGGGGCGGTAAGAAGAAAGGAAGAGGCGGAGACAGTGGGATGTGGGAGAGCTGGGGAGGGGAGGGGAAGAAGGGAGAATGCAAGGACTACCTGAAATTGGAGAAGTCAATGTTCATACCGCTGGGGTGTAAACTGCCCAAGCGAAATATGAGGTGCTGCTCCTCCAATTTGCGGTGGGAAATCTCTGGCCATGGAGGAGGCCCAGGGCAGAAAGGTCGGATTCGGAATGGGAAGGGTAGTTGAAGTGCTGAGCCACCGGGAGATCAAGTTGGTTTGTGCTGAGTTATTCTAGCACTTTGTGTGTGTTTTGTTTTAATGTACTGTTCTATGTTCCTTACGTGTGAAGTAAGTGAATATAAATACTTCAACAGAAACAGCTGAGATCTGAAAACAATACTTCAAAAAAGCAGATGGCGACATTTGCAATAAGAAGGGGCTTTAGAAGCAAATCAAATTTTTTTGAAAATCCTTTCTGGCTTCTCTTTCATATTGTGCACTAGTTACTGGAAATACAGCCTGTAACATGATAAAGAAATTCTGCAGTTCATAAGAAAATGATTAAGCTTGGGAAGGAAATGCCTCGAGGAATGACGATCTGCTTTTTCGAGACAAAAGGGGTTGTAAGCAGTGAAGGCTTCCAGACCTAGAAATGTTTAAGGGCCTGTCCCACTTACGCGATTGTTTTCGGCGACTTGCCGACACCCGTCAAAGTCGCAGCAGGTCTCCGAAAATCTTCAACGTGTTAAAAATCCAGCGGCGACCAGAAAAAGGTACGACTCTTTGGGCGACTACTCACCAGAAAAAGGTACGACTCTTTGGGCGACTACTTACGACCATACAGGCGTCACCCCGCGGTTGCAGGGTGACGCCTGTATGGTCGTGAGTAGTCGCCCAAAGAGTCGTACCTTTTTTCTGGTCGCCACTGGATTTTCAACATGTTGAAAATTTTCGACAACCTGCTGCGACTATGACGGGTGCCGGCAAGTCGCCGAAAAATTTGCGTATGTAGGACAGACCCTTAACAGAAGAGACTTAAGGGCCTGTCCCAGTGTATGAGGTAATTCAAGAGCTCTCCCGAGTTAAAAAGAAAATCAAACTCGTGGTAAGCACGTAGAATGTACGTAGCGGGTACGTCAGAGCAAAGGAAGTCTCTTAGCGGCTCGGAACGCTAACAGCAGGTATACGGGAAGAATCGCTGACGGCAGGTTAAGACTCGTGAAGATTTTTCAACATGTTGAAAAATGTTCACGAGCCCCCCGAGTACCTACGAGCGGCCATTACCGTAATTCTCCGAGTTCGAATCGGGGGAAACTCGGGAGAACTCTTGAATTAGCTCGTACAGTGGGACAGCCCCTTCAAGCTTGCGGTTTCAGTTCCCAGAGTACATGTGCATATCCGTATTCCATCAACTCCATCTACACCTCGCGCTGCCTCGGCAAGGCCCGCAGCATAATCAAGGACCAGTCTCACCCCGGCCACTCCCTCTTCTCCCCTCTCCCATCGGGCAAAGGGACAGAAGTGTGAAAACGCACACCTCCAGATTCAGGGACAGTTTCTTCCCAGCTGTTATCAGGCAATTGAACCATCCTACCACAACTAGAGAGCAGTGCTGAACTATCTACCTCATTCGAGACCCTCGGACTCTCCTTGATCAAACTTTATTGGCTTTATCTTGCACTGTTATTCCTTTATCGTGTATCTGTGCACTGTGAATGGGTTGATTGTAATCATGTATAGTCTTTCTGCTGACTGGTTGGCTGTACCTCGGTACACGTGACAATAAACTGAACTGAACTGGTGTTAACACTTTTTATTTAGAGTTAGCAACCATCGGTATGTGGTTTAAATCTAGATTGTTGGATTCCCTCGAAGTGGGTGGCACAGTGGCACAGCTGGTAGAGCTGCTGCCTCACAGCACCAGAGATCCTGACCTTCGTTGCTGCCTGTGTAGTCTGTGACTGTGTGGGATTTCCCCCATGCTCCGGTTCCCTCTGAAGGATAACTGGCCCTCTGTAAATTGCCCCTTATTTGTAGGGAATGGATTTGAAAGTGGGATAACATAGAACAAGGGTGAATGGGATAGATGGATAGATTCAAAAAGCTGGAGTAACTCTGCGGGTCAGGCAGCATCTACGGATAAAAGGAATAGGTGATGTTCTGAAGAAAAGACAATAGGTGCAGGAATAGGCCTTTCGAGCCATTCAATGTGATCATGGCTGATCATCCCCAATCAGTATCCCGTTCCTGCCTTCTCCCCATATCCCCTGACTCCGCTAACTTTAAGAGCAGGGTCTCAACCCAAAACAGCAGCTATTCCTTTTCTCCAGAGATGCTGCCTGACCCCGCAGTTATTTCAGCTTTGTGTCTATTTTTGATTTAAACGAACAACTGCAGTTCCTTCCTACACATGGGTGTGAATGGGTGATCGATGTGTAGGAAGGAACTGCACAGCGGAACTGCACAAGTGTGGGCTCGATGGGCCAAAGGACCTGTTTTCATGCTGTATCTTTCGATCAATCTTTTGAAAAGCGAGTAATGTTTGGCATGGAGATGGGCAAGCCAATTAAAAAAGGAACTAGGCACGGAATGGCAAGGGAGGGGGCAGGATGGGCATCTGGCCAGCGAAGAGTAGCAAGATACGAGTTTGGCAGTACATGTCCGAGTGCTCTTGGTTGGTGGAATGTGCAAGAACATGGAACAAATGAGGCATGATTTAAATAGGAAGGAATGTCACAATGGATGGAAGACAATAGCAAATAGAGGAGAGAACAGAGGGTGGAATTGGCCCAGGAAATTGCTTGATGTGGACGGGAATGGGAGTGACAAATGGAAAGGCAAAGGTTTTTAGTTCTTAACTTAGTGGTTCAATGGTTCTTTGTGATCGCATGTAGTGAGGTACAGTGAAATTAATTTGTTGTATAAAATTCATTAAATTATTACTTTAGATAAGCATAATCCCAGATTATGAACAAAATGTATGGAAATAGTCCACTGAGACCACACACAAGAGTCTCCAGGTTTTGGCACCATTTTGCTTCCTGCCTGGCTGCGTTGCAGAGTCAGCCCTGGCCAAGCAACGTTGTAGGTGTCCTCCGGTCCGTCCGCTCGATCTCCTGGATCGGGAACTGAACTAGGCCAGCTCCAGGCTGCTGTGGGGCCTCCAGCGGTCACCTCCGTTTGGATCATCCCGGAGAAACGTCATTCCTCTCCTCGCTCGGCCACCATTCAGTCATTGCGCGCCGGGGACTCTTCCCGCAGCCGACCTTGAGAGCACAGAAGTTCAGTTCCGTTCAGTTTGTTGACATGTGCATCGAGGTGTAGTGAAAAGCTTTTGTTGCATGCTATCCAGTCAGCAGAGAGACAATACATGGTCACGGTGGCGCAGCGGTAGAGTTGCTGCCTTACAGTGAATGCAGCGCCGGAGACCCGGGTTCGATCCTGACCACAGGTGCTCTTTGTACGGAGTTTGTACGTTCTCCCCGTGACCTGCATGCGTTTTCTCCGAGATCTTCCATTTCCTCCCACATATGTACAGGTTTGTAGGTTAATTGGCTTGGTAAATGTAAAAATTGTCCCTAGTGGGTGTAGGATGGTGTTAATGTGCGGAGACCGCTGGTCGGCGAGGACCCGGTGGGCCGAAGGGCCTCTTTCCGCGCTGCATCTCTAAACTAAAACTAATCGAGCCACATACAGTGTGCAGATACATGGTAAGGGAATAGCGTTTGGTGCAAGGTAAAGCCAGCAACGTCCGATCAAGGATAGTCCGAGAAGGCCAAGACCCTGGTTGCTCTTACCAGTTATTTGTTCTTGCGGCAGCCGCCATCGTGACTCTCTACACCCTCCTCTGCGGTCCTCGTTGACGAGCAGGGACCAGGCTCGGCGGCTCCCCTGTTCAGGGCGGGTTTCCCGGTTCCGCGGCAGGCGAGCCGGGCCTGCTGCCGGGTGGTAGCCGCTGCACCACGGCCTTCTGGCACGCGGCACGACGGTCTTCTGCTCTTGAATAGCTTGGGGATGAGCTATCACTGCCAACCTCAACAATGCCACATATGGCCCAAAAAAGTAATGAGAAGAAATGTCTACTACAATTCAAAACGTAATTGTTCAATTCAATCTTTTTATCTTTTGTATGAAATAATTGCACAACTTCTGGATTAGTACCGTCAAACAATATCCTTCTAATCTATTCACGTTCATCCAAAGTTCCTTTTGATGCCTAAAACATCTGTTAAATTTAATAATATAGGATTTGAATGTCCACTTGCTCTGATGGAATAGAGAGATGCTGAACAGGATCTCATTACAGTGTTAATAACACAATGTGATTCAAATGCTTTCAAAGTGCTGCTTGCGATCATAAGATTTTCAAGTAGTTTTAGCCAGTGGCGGCACGGTGGCGCAGCGGTCGAGTTGCTGCCTCACAGCGCCAGAGCTCTGCGTTCCTTCCTGACTACGGGGTGCTGCCTATTCGGAGTTTGTACGTTCTTCTTGTGACCGCGTAGGTTTTCTCCGGGTATTCCAGTTTCTTCCCATACCAAAGACGTACAGGTTTGTAGGTTAATTGGCTTCTGTAAATTTTAAATTGTCCCTACTGTATAGGACAGTGCTGGTGTGATCGCTGCTCGCGTAGGCTCGGTGGGCCGACGGGCCTGTTTCTGTGCAGCATCTCTAAAATCTAAAGTAAAACTCTCTGCACAATTGACATACTAGTTATTGTGGACCCACCTAGAATGTACTCTCATTGACTTTCGCACAAGAGAGAATGTCTCAAATCATGCATGCAGCTTGTTTCTTTGAAGAATTGGTCACTTAAGTTAAAATAAAATAAAGGTAACACTCTAGAAACATATACATGAACATTTCAGGATGAAACTATAAGTAAAATCTTTTCAGTTTATTTTCTGTGCACTTTGAGGTAAAATATATATATTTTTTAAATGAGAGACATAATTTAAAGAATTGGCCTAGTAAGTAGCAAACCACACAGCGGAGGGGAGCATCTGGAGAGAAATACGCAACTTTTTAGTTTAGTTCAGCGATACAGCGTGGAAACTGGCCCTTCGGACCAGCGACCCCTGCGCACTAACACTATCCTACACATGCTTGGGACAATTTATAATTATACCAAGCCAATTAGCCTACAATCTTGTATGTCTTTGGTGTGTGGGAGGAAACCAGAGCACCCTGCGAAAACCCACGCAGGTCACTGGGAAATTGTCCAAACTCTGTACAGACAGCACCCGTTGTCAGCATCAAAGCCGGGTCTGTGGGCAGCAACTCCACCGCTGCGCCACCGTGCCGCCCTGTCCTAATCGTTGTCCTTCAGGAAAGATTAGGAATCAATTCGAAAAACCTGACCAGTGATGTGGTTCTGTGAGAATCCTGAAAATGTGATGATGAGAAGAGAAAATAAAAGATATAGGTGGAGGAATCAAAGTAGCCAAATAATCCACATATTTGAGGCTTCAGAATCATCAATTGAAGAAGGGCCCCGTCCCGAAACATTGACTATCCATGTTCTCCAGAGATGCTGCCAGAACCTCTGAGTTACTCCACCACTCTCTGTCTTTCTTTCAAAAGCATAGTTGAGAGTTTGGTGTACAAATTGAATTAATTTACTGTTATGCACGAGCTTAAAATATGCGTTAAAATATTGTTGGAAATCTGTGTGTGTGTGTGTGTGTGTGTTAATTGAATAACATTTTGAAGTTGCTTAACTATTTGGAAAAGTTTAATTATCGTTGGTGATATGAAGCTTAATTTTAACATCAAAGCTTTTCCACCCTGGAGTTGCTTGGATTTATGTAGGAAATAAATCTGATTTTGGATTTGGGTAATCGGGTAAGTGTCCAACGAGACAACCCTACACATTGCAAGCATAGTTTGCAGCACAGACTGGTTTTAATTAATTCAGCTTTGGCATCCTTACAGTTGTTTCTGCTTGATTTGATCATTCGATCCTTCCTTTCATATCAAATCACCATCTTGCACGAAAATAGATAACAGAACATTTTGTTTTAATTTTTATCGTATCCTATCTGATTGATATGAATTCTAGTGAAGATTGAATTTCTTACTATTAGTGTCACTCTGATTTATGCTGTTTGATCAAGATTTTATAATAAACCAGATATATTAAAATTCTCATCATCTAATGGAATACATAACTGTGTAATGTGTAGGAAGGAACTGCAGATGCTGGTTTAAACCGAAGATAGACACAAAAAGCTGGAGTAACTCAGCGCGTCAGGCAGCATTTCTGGAGAAAGGGAATAGGTGACGTTTCAGGACCAGACTTTCTTTAGACTTCTTCAAACTGTGTAATATCAGGAGTTAGTAAATCTAATGAGTTGTTTTCCCGTGTGGCTGTGGAAACGTTCTCACTGATTTAACAGTTTATGACTAGCTCTTGGTTATCTAACACCAAATTGTGAAAACTGGTGGAGCTGGTAGAGCTGCTGCCTCACAGTGCCGGAGTCCCGGGTTTGATCCTAGCCTTGGCCATTGTCTGTGTGGAGTTTGCATGTTCTCCCTGTGACCACGTGGTTTTCCTCCGGGTGCTCAGGTTTGTTCCCTCGCTCATCCTAAAGATGTGCAGGTTTATAGGTTAATTGGCCTCTAAATTGCCACGAGTGTGTAGGGAGTGGATGAGAAAGTGGGATAACTGAACTAGTGTGAACGGGTGATCGATGGTGTGGAGTTGGTGAAATGAAGGGTCTGTTTCCATGCTGTATCTCTTAAAGCTGAAATGCTTTAACTGTTCATGTCAAATGCAACATTAGGGGAAAAAAAATTATATTTGTGATCCTGCACAGGAAAAATCCAGTCCATTTTCAAGAGTTTAGTCATCCTGGAGATGTAGATTATGAAGACGCATCAGGTGGGGAAGAGGATGATGACAAACCAGAGTGCCCCTTCGGCACTGCTTGTTACAGGTAGGTCGTTTCTAGATCCATGCTTCAGTGCTCATTTACCTGCTCCAGTTTAAAGCTTGTGTCATTTTAATTAATCAGGCTTGCCTGATTTTGTCTTGGGAATGTTAGATTTTGATTGGGATGGCACAATAGACAATAGGTGCAGGAGTAGGCCATTTGGCCCTTCAAGCCAGCACCGCCATTCAATGTGATCATGGCTGATCAGCCCAAATCAGTACCCCGTTCCTGCCTTCTCCCCATAACCCCTCTCTCTTGAAAGCGGCACAGTAGCGCAGTGGTTGGTATAGCTGCCCCCTCACAGTGCCAGACATCTGGGTTCGATCCTGACCTCAGGTGCTGTCTGTAGGGAGTTTACACGTTCTCCCCGTGAACCCACCCTCCACGTCGGTTTCCTACCGGATGCTCCAGTTTTCTCCCACATCACAAAGACTTGCGGGTTTGTAGGTTAATTGCCCCCCTGTAAATTGCTCTTAGTGTGTAGGGAGTGGATGAGAAAGTGGGATAACACAGAACTAGTGATCGATGGTTGGCATAGAATCGATGGGCCAAAGGATCTGTTTCCACGCTGTACTACTAATCGTTTACCTCTGGAAGGCGACTCCGGACTGTCAAAGCCGCCACAGCCAGACATAAAAACAGCTTTTTTTCCACGAGTAGTAGCTCTACTCAATAACCAAAAATCTGTAGCCTCCTTTTGCTCTGGTATTTTATTTCATTCACATGTTTAATCAATAATGTTTTATTATAAATGTTTAATGTTTTATGTGTCATTCATAACCATCACGGTATGTCATGTTTAAGAAAAAACTGCAGATGCTGGAAAAATCGAAGGTAGACAAAAATGCTGGAGAAACTCAGTGGGTGAGGCAGCGTCTATGGAGCGAAGGAAGAGATGAAGGTCTCGACCCGAAATGTCACCTATTCCTTCGCTCCATTGATGCTGCCTCACCCGCTGAGTTTCTCCAGCATTTTTGTCTACCACTGTATGTCATGTTGTCACTTGCGGGCGGAGCACCAGGGCAAATTCCTTGTATGTGAATACTTGGCCAATAAGCTTATTTATTCATTCATGAACTCTTTATTTAAATCATTGTTATTCTGAAAGATTAATTGTATCGTTTTATGACATGTGTTACGCAGTATTATTAATGGCAGATTAAAATATGTTTTGTAACTGAAGGAAAAACCCACAGCACAAGAAAGAATACAAGCATACCCAGCCCGCAGGTAATGTTGACTTCTGCATCCGATAACCTCACAGTGTACAAATTGACTGTCATATTTGTCTCAAACGGTGACTACACGTAACAAATTATCTGATAAGTATTTTGATTTAGATATGATTTTCCTTTTACCGTGTCCAATGTCCTTCAGATACTGACAGATTGCAAAAGTGTTTTCTTTGAAATCTTTTTCACACAATCATAATTGTGCCCATTGTTCAAAAGGCAGTAAAAAAAACCTCTGATGACCCACGATCCAACTATGTGGAAATCTCGATGGTTAAACATTTGACTCACCGGTCATAGAGTGATACAACGTGGAAACAGGCCCCCCCGTCCAACATGTCCCAACTACACTAGTCCCACCTGCCAGCGTTTGGTCCAAATCCCTCCAAACCTGTCCTATCCATGTACCTGTCCAACTGTTTCTTAAACGTTGGGATAGTTCCTGCCTCAACTACCTCCTCTGGCAGCTCGTTTCATGCACCCACCACCCTTTGTGTGAAAACATGACTCCTCAGATTTCTATTAAATGTTTTCTCCTTTACCTAAAACCTACAGTATGACCTCTGGTCCTCGAATCACCTACTCTGGGCAAGAGATTCTGTGCAAGAGTCATGCTCCTGTTCCACTCACCGGGACTCTGGTTCCCACCCTCCCAGTTGCACCCACCCTCCCCGTTCAGTGGATATATAGTCAGATAGTGTAACAAAGAAGGGAAGAGATTTAACTTTTTTTTCGCCTTCCATCACAGTGAAGAATGTGGAGGAGTCAATGTGGTGGATGTTTATGTTAAAATGTGTTTTGTGTGTTTTGTTGCTTTTTATTGATATGACTGTATGGCAAATCAAATTCCTTGTATGTTGCAAAACATACTTGGCTAATAAAATATGATTGTGATGATTATGATATATAAAAATTGTGAACACATAGTATGCATGTGGACATGTGTTCAAACTTGCTCCACTCAAAACAAAATCTTTTATGTGTTGTCATTGCTACAAAGCACTGTGCAGGAAACCCATGAATTTTCCATAACAAATAAACCTTAATCACGATTTAAAACAATGCCGACATGCAAGCTTGATAGGAACTGAAAAAAATGTGAATTAAGTTTAAAAACATAACTTTTCAGACTTTTTAAAATTAATTTTACAAATTAATTTATATGCAAAAATCTTTGAAAAATTAAGTTAGTTACTATCCCATAAAATAAAAATTAGGAAAAATGCTGATTTATACAAACTGTTATGATAAATGAACTAAATTAAATGAACTAAAAACTCAAATTTCATTAGTTAGAATATTTTACATCTTGCATTCAGTTTAATTTTATAATTTAGTGCGTTATGCTGTAACAGTTTATGTGACTCAGCGTTTTTTTTTTATTGTCGCTGAGCAATTTTTATTTTAGGGGAATAGAAACTAATTTAATTTTTCAGAGGTTTTTTGCAGGTAAATTAAAGTTAATGAGACCAAAAGGTGAAATGCGATGGAGAACAGCTGAGAGCTACTGCTAGGCATATTTGCGATCAGGATGTTAAAGGTTTATTGGATAATGGTGAACAGAGAAAGGAATGCCAGAATGCAAGAGTGGGATTTTTTTTTTTCAACTGAGTACTTAATCTCGGAATCATGCACTCCCCGGCCAAGTATATTACAGCCAGATGTAGAGTATTTCTCCAACAAGGTAATTTAACCCATCCTCAGACAAGCAGTCTCTGCTGCATCAGTCAGAATATTTTTTCCATTTCTTGATGTTTTCCATCTTTACAGCTCCAGAACCTCCAGTAACTGCTAAATTAGGGCCAGTTTTGTTCTTTGTGCCCGAGGCCAACAGGAATTGAGCTAAGACTGTCTAAGCCTATTTCTTATAGATGCCTAAAACCAGCAGAGAAAAGATCGTTAGCATCGGTGAATGATTCCAACGTGGACACTTGAAAGATGAGCAACATTGCGTTGACAGGGTTTGTCAGTGACAGAAGTTAGGCACAAAAGGCTGGAGTAACTCAGCGGGTCAGGCAGCATCTGTGGAGAACATGGATAGGTAACGTTTCGGGTCGGGACCCTCCTTCAGCACTTTGCTGAAGATTCCAGCTTCCGCAGTTTCTTGTGAAGAAGGGTCCCGACCCAAAAGGTCACCTACCCACGTTCTCCGGAGATGCTACCTGACCCGCTGAGTTACTCCAGCACTCTGTGAAACGTCACCTATCCATGTTCTCCACAGATGCTGCCTGACCCGCTGAGTTACTCCAGCACTCTGTGAAACGTCACCTATCCATGTTCTCCACAGATGCTGCCTGACCCGCTGAGTTACTCCAGCACTCTGTGAAACGTCACCTATCCATGTTCTCCACAGATGCTGCCTGACCCGCTGAGTTACTCCAGCACTGTGTGAAACGTCACCTATCCATGTTCTCCACAGATGCTGCCTGACCCGCTGAGTTACTCCAGGACTTTGTTTCCATGCTGCATCTTCCAATCAATCAAATATTCAAACAATCAAATTTACACTGGGACTTAGTAAGATTAAATTTGTGGGTAAATATGTAAAATGGAGCTCACTGTGGGAAGATAGACACAAAAAGCTGGAGTAACTCAGCGTGACAGGCAGCATCTCTGGAGAAAAGGAATAGGTGATGTTTGAGGATGGGTGATAGAGAGATATAAAACAAATGAATGAAAGATATGCAAAAAGCAACAATGATCATGGAATGTTGGAGCCCACAATGGATAGAGTTGTCCATGCTGGCCATCAATAAATGGAAGGAGTTTCTGCATTAATTGATGATATAATTCATCAGCCATAAAATAATTAGCCATTTTGTAGTCCATACAGTACCACTGTGATTCATGGTATTTTGTGCTGAGAATCAGATGACTGCGTTTTTGGTCTTAATAAATTTGTTGAGGCTTATCTGGTAATATTTAAATTATAGATTTATTTAAGCCTATGTGGTAACATTTTAATAATAGATTTATTTAAGCCTATGTGGTAACATTTTAATGATAGGTTTATTTATGCTTATGTGGTAACGTTTTAATTATAGATTGATTTGGGCTTATGTGGTAACGTTTTAATTATAGATTTATTTGGGCTTATGTGGTAACACTTTAATTTTAGAAAGCCAATTAAGACGACCAAGGAGGAACGTTGCCCAGAAAGGTATGGAATTTTTTTTTTCAATATTCCAAGATGAATATTACGTTAATTATTTAGCATCATCAAGAAATTGGGTTCTCATATCTCTCATTCGCATAATTTATTTGCATCCCTGTATAACTTTCTGTTTCCACTGACTAAACGAAGTCCGTGATTGTTGAATCGTGCCGTGTACAAATTGGCTGTTATATTTGTCTCTGACAGTGGTTTGAATTAACAAGTAAGCCATTGGCTTTGGTACATATGTGATAAGTACAACAGATTATTTTGTCATTTACACCTCTGTAAGCAGTATATATTGTCCAGATATGCTTCCAAACTTAACTTTCCTCACAGCATGCAGGGTATCAGATTTGCAAAGGAGCTGTCATGTCTGATTTACAAATAAATGTAAAAGAAAACTCTACAGGTTTTAATTATTTTTAAAAAACATTCTGAAGAAGTGTCTCGACCCAAAATGTCACCCATCTCTCCAGAGATGCTGGCTGTCCCACTGAGTTACTTCAGCATTTTGTGTCTATCTTCGGTTGAAACCAGCATCCGCAGTTCCTTCCTACACACAAAGTGTTTAGTTTAGTTTAGAGATGCAGGGTGGAAATAGGCCCTTCTGCCCACCGAGATTACACCGACCAGCGATCCCCGCACATTAACACTATCCTACACACACTAGTAATTTACACTTATACCATGTCAATTAACCAACAAACCTGCACTCCTTTGGAGTGTGGAAGGAAACCAAAGATCTCAGAGAAAACCCACATGGCCACAGGGAGAACATACAAACTCCATACAGACAGCACCCATAGTCAGGATTGAACCCAGGTGACTGACGCTGTAAGGCAGCAACTCTACCGCATTGAAGTAACTCAGCGGGTCAGGCAGCATCGCTGGAGAACATGGAAAAGTGATGTTTCGGGTCAGGACTCTTCTTCACACTGAGAGTCAGGGGAAAGGGAAACGAGAGATTTAGACGGTGAACAAACAATTGAAAGATGTGCAAAAAGTAACGAGAATAAAGGAAACAGGCCAGTATTAGCTGTTTGTTTGGTGAGAACGAGTGCAGACAATGTGGGCAGTGTTGGATCATTTTTTTGGATCACAAAGAAAAATCAAAATATTTTCCATGGTGTTGAGATTAAGAAGCGTGGGAGCACTGAGGCCTTTTGGACATTGCTTTTCTCATCAATAAAAGCTGATGTGCAAAAAACGTAATCAAAGAGTTCAAAAGAAGGCTGCCTTTACTATCCAGGCGCTTGGCATGACGGTAATGTAATGTGTGTGTGTGGGCTTGGGTCAGCATTTCTCGTTGCACCTTTATATACAGCTGTAATATTGAATCATTGGAGTGATGTGTTGATCTTGGATTGTGGCGTAGATTCACAAATGTTATGCCTTGTTGCATTATTGCGATATTTGTGTTATAAAATTCTTTCTCTCAGCGTTGATTTAATTGGAACCTGTAAAATAATAAAAGATTCGTCAATCTTTTGGGCGCCAAGAGACAAAAGAAGGGAGACGAATCTCAAAGTTTTAGCGAAGTAATTTAGGACTGAATTCACAAAAAGACTTTGCCTTTCCCATAAAACTCTGAATGTTGGACTACAAGTGTAAAATTAATCGTTTTTTTGGATACGTTTATTGAGACAGGATTCAAGTCTGAAGTGGTCATGATGGAATATTGGAAAACCTCTGAGAGTCACTGACTGAAAATATGTAGCACCTTTACATTAAAAACATATAAAATTCTTAAGGGATTGGACAAGGCTAGATGCAGGATAAATGTTCCCCATGTTGGGGGAGTCCAGAAGCAGGGGTCACAGTTTAAGAATAAGAGGTAGGCCACTTAGGACTGAGATGAGGAAAAACTTTTTCACTCAGACAGTTGTGAATCTGTGGAATTCTCTGCCACAGAAGGCAGTGGAGGCCAATTCACTGGATGTTTTCAGGAGAGAGTTAGATTTCGCTCTTAGGGTCAGTTAAATTTTGCTCTTCGGGCCAGGGGAATCAAGGGATATGGGGAGAAAGCAGGAAAGCTGGCTCGAAGGGCTGAATGGTCTACTCCTGAACCTATTGTCTATGTTTCTATGCTTCTACTCAAAAGTGTAGTTTAAGTTTGTCATGGTTGACAGAACAGAGTTGGTGCCTGCCGAAACTAAATATTTACAAAAGTGTAGTAATGAATTTACAATCCACACTGTTGTAGCTGCAATAGTGTTGCACACTGCAGCTGCCACCACACCTCTTAATATTCAAAACTTTTTTCTGGGACTCGGTAACTCAAATGGATGGTCTAAAAGGTTTTGAGGCATGAGAACCCAAATGCCTAATACCTCTCTTCCAGCTTTCTCCCCAAAACCCCCCAATCCCATCCCATGCCCCCCAACTTTCTTGAGTACACATATACCCTAATTATTGACAGACAAATATCCTAATTTGAGGATGGACGTTCTTGCTATTGAGGGAGTGCAGTGTAGGTTTACACGGTTAATTTCCGATATGGCGGGACTGTCATATGCTGAGAATGGAGTGGCTGGGCTTGTATACTCTGGAGTATAGAAGGATGAGAGGGCATCTTATTGAAACATATAAGGTTATTAAGGGTTTGGACACGCTAGAGACAGGAAAGATGTTCCCGATGTTGGGGGAGTCCAGAACCAGGGACCGCAGTTTAAGAATAAGGAGTAAGCCATTTAGTACGGAGACGAGGAAACACTTTTCCTCACAGAGAGTTGTGAGTCTGTGGAATTCTCTGCCTCAGAGGGCGGTGGAGGCCGGTTCTCTGGATACTTTCAAGAGCAAGCTTGATAGGGCTCTTAAAGATAGCAGAGTTAGGGGATATGGGGAGAAGGCAGGAACGGGGTACTGATTGGGGATGATCAGCCATGATCACATTGAATGGCGGTGCTGGCTCGAAGGGCCGAATGGCCTATCCTGCACCTATTGTCTCATGACCATGCTCGATGTACAAAGTATCAAATAATATTGAAGTGAGGTCTTGACCCAAAAAAGTCACCTATCAACATTCTCCAGAGATGCTGCCTCACCCGCTGAATTACTCCAGCACTTTATGTCTACATTTGGTATAAACCAACATCTGCAGTTCTTTGTTTCTCAATCAACATTCAGTTGTCTTAGCAGACAGTTTGTTTGCAAAATGTTTAAGAAAGAACTGCAGATGCTGGAAAAATCAAAGGTAGACAAAAAGTCTGGAGAAACTCAGCGGGTGAGGCAGCATCTATGGAGCGAAGGAATAGGTGACGTTTCGGGTTGAGACCAAGGTTGACAAAATGCTGGAGAGACTCAGTTAGACCCGAAACGTTACCTATTCCCTCGCACCATAGATGCTGCCCCAGCATTTGTGTCTACCTTCGTCTGTTTGCAAAACCGTGCTTTACACCTCACGCTGTTCACTGCTTCCAATGTACCAGGCACGTGCCGTCAGGGTAGGCAAGGTAGGCACTGCCTACCCTGGCTAAAATTATAACATGGTAATAACTAAATATAAATAGTAAAGGCATGGGAGAATTATGCCTATGTAAGAGATCGATCTCTTAGGTAGGCATAATTCTCCATGCCTTTCATCCGCAGCGCTTGTAACACGGGAAGCTCTGTGCAGCCCACGGGCCGTCAGCGCTGCCTGAAGCCGTCAGTGATAATCGGGGCTGAAGGCAGCAGAAATTCTGCCTTTGCAGCACTGCGAATGCATGCGCATCGGTCTACTGCGCATGCGCAGAGCAAGTTTCTTGGCAGGGTTTTCAAATATGGTTTGTCAACATTTTAAGTGTATGTTAGGTAACAAAGAGAGAAGAATGGAGCTTGTGTACCAATAATGTGGTAAGTACATTTTGTGTTTATGTTTTTAAATACTGTATTTCCTGGGGTGTGGGGGGGGAGAGATCTCCTTTCACAGTGTTTGGGGGAGTCTGGCCCGGGGTAAGGTTGCGGGTAGGGCACGAATGTTATCAATGAGGGGATTGGGATAATGCCACTCGCGACGCTCCTTGCACGGAGGCATGGAATGCCACCGCATTGAGGCCGGGGGGGGGGGGGGGGGGGGAGAGAAGTAGCTCGGGTGGCTGAGCGGCCGCCGGGCCGGACAGCGGAACCAGCCGCCACCTTAGCTCCTTCTGCCGGTCCCCGCTCACCTCTGGCAGCTCTCCATCTACAAACCACTCTCCTGCCGCTCTCTGGCCTCACTCATGTCCTTAAATTCCGACAGGTTGAGGTTACTCGGCTGTGGGAATTTAAGGATTTGCAGGAAGCCGCTGACATGAGCGAAGTCGGTGAACGGCAGGTGAGAGGTGTTCCAACAGAGAGCACTGCCAGAGGTGAGCGGGCCAGCAGAAGGCGCTGAAGTGGCGGCCAGTTCTGCTGTCGGGTACCGGCGGCCGCTCGTAGCTCCCCGAGCTGCTTCTATTCCCATCTACAGTGCGGTGGCTTCGCGCCCGGAGAGCTGCGGCAGCGGTGAGTGAGTAAGTTTCTGCTATTATCCCCGACACCCTCCTTGTCAACACTCGTGCCCTCCCCACAACTTTACCCCTGACACAGACTCTCCACACGCTGTGAAAGGAACTGTTCCCCCAATTGGTCTAGGACTAGGAAGCCTTGGGCAAATTGAAATGTCACTGTTTTAATTTATTTATTTATTTAACGGGAGCGAACAATCTGCGCATGCGCGGTTTAATATTTTTTTTAGCGGACTGAGTGCCTACCCTGAGTAATTACTCACGGCACGTGCCTGCAATGTACATTGGAACAGATATTCTGAAAACTGGCTCCTGTTGTGAAATAATGGCTGCTAGTTGCACATTATTTCACATCCCCCGAATTACAGGTTTACCCTAGATAAGACCAATATTCTGATTTAAATTAAAAAAAAAAATTTAAATATGCCGTCAATAAATTGCGGTTTGTGAATGTTTTCCTTTGCTCAGGTAAAGGTGCCCAGGCCAACAAGAGCAATGATGATGATGGCGAGCCCAACCAGTATGACCTGGATGATAGTTTTATTGATGATGAAGAAGATGATCTGGATCCTACTGACGAAGATTCTGATTGGGAGCCGAGTTCAGACATCAACGAGGACATTGACACGTTAAGGAAGGAAGCTAACAGATTTGTAAACAAACGCTAAAGTGAGACTTGCCTTTCCACTTTTGACCTTGAGCACCTATTTTTAGGTCTTCCCTGTTGCACTAAATAACATCACTTGCTGGCTGGATATTCTGTTACATCTATCTGCTTGCTTCGCATTATTGCCGAGTTCAATTATCTTCAATAAGCAATGATTGTTAGTTCACTCGTCCAATGAACCTGGGAGTGGAATTTGAGCAAGCGTGTGGACTGCTGTGGAGAATGACTAGGGCAAAGTTTACAATATTGTTGGACTGTAAATAAGCAGGTGAGACGTTTCGGTGTTTACAACAGGCTGCCTCTGTATTGGAATAAATGAAGCATCAGGTTTTGTCACCACATTACTCCTAGTTTAGTTTATTGTTACGTGTACCGTGGTGCAGTGAAAAGCTTTATCGTTGTGTGCTGTAGCACGTGCATGGCACCCAACACAAAGGCCTCGGTACGCGTGATAATAAACTAAACTAAACCTAGCAAGCGAGGAGCTGACCTAACGCAGAGTCCACAGTCTTTGGAGATGGATTGAATAAGATCAGTGCAAAGAAAACTCTTAGCTGGCATGAAAAGAGGGGGGCGGAAATGGCTAAGAATGTTACTTTGTGGCTGGTGTTCAAGCTTCTGACTGCTTGCGCATGCCCATTAGAAAACAGCCTTGCTCTTTTACAAAGCAGTGCAATTTCAGAGTGGATGAATTTAGCTATTTATCCCAAAGTGCGACTCCAAATTGTGGGTTGGATGGGATTTGTGAATTTTGGCAGTGGGACTATTGCCCAAAAGGAGAAAGGGAAATGCAATGAAGCTTGCACAATACGGAATGGCAGTCTATTGCCAGTGGCTGATGCATGACTGAACAAGCTAACAGTAGGAACTGCTTAATGAGGTCTCGACTCACCCACACCTGGGGACCACAAGGGTCTTTCTATCTATTACCAGCAGTCCTTGCTTTCACCTCATTGACGTGCTAGTATTGATGTTAGGGCTGTGGCTGGTGAAATGTTGTGTATCAATGGGATTACAAAATTGATATGGTAAACCGAATTCCTAGTGCTCAGTTGAATTTGATTTCACAGTTGCGATTGAGCGATTTCTCATTGCAGTTAATGAAATTAACTGGAAATTGAAGATGATTCCTGATTTTAAGGTCGTTTGGAGGGCTAATGGAGATTCAACTGAAATAACCCTTGTGGGTAGGAAGGAATTGCAGATGCTGGTTTACACCAACGACAGACACAAAATGCTGGAGTATCTCGGCGGGACAGGCAGCATCTCTGGAGAGAAGGAATGGGTGACATTTCTTTAGACCCAAAGAAGTCTTGATCCGAAAAGCCACCCTTTCCTTCTCTCCAGAGACGCTGCCTGTCCCGCTGAGTTACTCCAACATTTTGTGTCTACCTTTTTGAAATAATCCTTTTGGCCCCCAAGCAAAATCGCCCCTTCCAGCCTTGGTAGCACTCACTGCAACTTGATGTAAACTCCAAATAGCAACTCATTATGTTGGAACAAACATTGAGTGGATCAATGACTGATCAATTACTGATGCTCAGTTATTCAGGTGCAATGTGCAGCCTCATTTCCCTGTAGTGAATGATTTTTAAAGAGGTTTCCTTAAGCAATGCACGGTGAGGGGGCAATCCCAAAATGAACCTGCTTTCATTTTAACCCAACATCCTTGTTTTGTAGACTGTATATCTGATATAATTCTTTACCTTTTATAATATGACATGGCCTTGGAAAGTAATGGGTGTGCAAATCTAACAATATAAACACTTTGTTCATGATGATTTGGATTGCTTGATTGTCTTACTATTTATTTAATTGGATCTGTGGTGTTTGTTGTTTTTTGGAAAGCCACGTGTATAGTTTAAGTCTGTGGGGGACCATTTATTAGTACCTAGTAAAACTAATCTTTAAAAGGGCATATCAAAAGAAAAACACTGCAGACATTACGAATCAAAAGCAAAACAGAAAGTGCACCCAATATTGGCTAAAGACCAGTGCAAGTACATCTTAGCAGTGACTGAGAGGGATGTGATGGTTGCTGCAAAATCATCTAATATTAATGGGCTTTAGTGTCGCAAAGTGTGGATACGATACAATAAAACTTTATTCATCCCTGGAGGGAAATTGGTCTGCCAACAAGATACACGAAAACGTGAAATTAAAATTAAATGAAAAGTGAGAAGAAAAAAAAGACAAGCAATTGTTGGCTGGCTGCCGTGTACACAGCGCCTTCACCGGAACAAGCGAACAAACAAACAAACAAACAAACGAATGCAGGCTTATTCCCTGGGTAGAGGATTCCAAAAACGAGAGTGCCCCCCCTCCCTGGATCCCCATTGTCTTCCTCTTCCCCCTCATGCTCATCGACCACTGATCGCGGGTCGATCGCGAGGCCCCACCACCACTGAGGCGCCCGTTGCCGCCGAGGCTCACTCTGTCGCTGAGGCTCCCATCGCTGCCGCCGCTGAGACTCATTTGGCCCAGACAGGTCTCGCCACCCGGCTTCTCCACAGTCCCCTAGGAGGCCTGTGGGGCGTCGGGCCTAGGTCAGCAGCGCGATTGTTCGGATCCCGGGACTCAGCGCGCGCGGCTCCCCGTGGAGTCGTGCATTTTAGTAGTGGGAATAAAAGTGTAAACTGTTTTCTAAATGGGGTGAGAATCCAGAAATCGGAGGTGCAAAGGGACTTGGGAGCGCTGATGCAGAATTTCCAAAAGGTTATCTGCAAGTCAAATCGGTAATAAAGAAAGTGAACACAATGCGAGCAGTTATTTCGACAGGGCTTGTATACAGAAAGAGGGATGTAATGTTGAGGCTCTGTAAGGCGCTGGTCAGGCCACATTTGGAATTTTGTGAGCAATTGTGGGCACCATTTTTGAGGAAGGATGTGCCGGCTCTGGAGAGGGTCCAGAGGAGGCTTAAGTTCAAGTTCAAGTTCACATTTATTTGTCACCTGCACCAATTAAGGTACAGTGATCCCAGGAATGAATAGGTTAACCTACCGTATCATGAGCATTTGATGGCTGTCGGCTGTGTACTCGCTGGAGTTTAGAGGAAAGAGGAAGGACCTCATTGAAACATACAGAATAATGAAAGGCTTGGAGAAGGCAGGAGAATGGGGTTAGGAGGGAGAGATAGATCAGCCATGATTGAATAGCGGAGTAGACTTGATGGGCCGAATGGCCTAATTCTTTCCCATCACTTCTGATCTCATGGCTGGTTGAGTGATCAGGCTGACTGAAAGATTGATTGAAAGGTTCAGCTTGGAAATAGGCCCTTTGGTTCACCTCACCGAGTCCACACCCACCATTGACCACCCCAGTTCTATGTTGTCCCACTTTCACATCCACGCCATACACTCTAGGGGGCAATTTACAGAAGGCCGATTAACCTACAAACCCGCACGTCTTTGGGACGTGGGAGGAAACCCACGCGATCACGGGGAGAACTCCACACAGACAGCACCCGAGAATCGGGATGGAACCTGGGTCTCTGATGCTGTAAGGCAGCAACTCTACTGCTGCGCCACTACGCCACCCACATAAAGTAACTTTCCCTGGTGTGCAAGGAGTGGATGGGAATGTGGAATACCAGAGAACTCTTTGAAGGAGTTAAACCCCTGTCCCACGGTACGAGTTCATTCCAAGAGCTCTCCCGAGTTTGCCCTGATTCGAACTCAGAGATTTACGGTAATGGCCACTCCGTTACCTGCCGTTAGCGCTAAGAGACGTACCCGAGCTCCGATGTACCCGCTACGTTCATTCTCCGTGCTTACCACGAGTTTGATTTTTTTTTAAACTCGGGAGAGCTCTTGGAATGAACTCGTACCGTGGGACAGGGCTATTACTTGTGTTTCCGCAAGATTGGCCAGTTCTCTCTTATTCTGCTGTTAAATAAATGACTAACAGATATTGGGAGATGCTGAAATGTGATGAGAGTATGTGAGAGAGAGATAGTGTGACACTGAAAGTGTTGTGGTATGAGTAAGTTCACTGATATGCATCTTTGTGGAGGCTTTTCACTTACTGTAGCACAAATAAAGAAACAGGGAACTTAAATGTAGACACAAGGAATTACAGATGCCAGATTACAAAATGCAGACACAGAGTGTTTTTTTTTTTTTGCAAGCCAGCTTCTGTAGTTCCTTGTATCCATATTTCACTGTTCCATTGAATGAATGAATAAGTTTATTGGCCAAGTATGTACACATACAAGGAATTTGCCTTGGTGCTCCACTCGCAAGTAACAACACGACATACAGTAAACAATTAACCATATAACCATATAACCATATAACAATTACAGCACGGAACAGGCCCTCTCGGCCCTTCCAGTCCGTGCCGACCATTTGTTTTCCCCTAGTCCCATCTACCTGCACTCCGACCATACCCCTCCATTCCCTTCACGTCCATATACCTATCCACTTTACTTTTAAATGTTAAAATCGATCCTGCCTCCACCACCTCTGCTGGAAGTTCATTCCACACAGCCACCACCCTCTGAGTAAAGAAGTTCCCCCTCACGTTACCCCTAAACTTCTGTCCCTTAATTCTCATGTCATGCCCTCTTGTTTGAATCTTCCCTACCCTCAATGGGAAAAGCTTATCCCCGTCAACTCTGTCTATCCCTTTCATCATTTTAAAGACCTCAATCAAGTCCCCCCTTAACCTTCTGCGCTCCAAAGAATAAAGACCTAACTTGTTCAACCTTTCTCTGTAACATAGTTGCTGGATCCCAGGCAACATTCTAGTAAATCTCCTCTGTACTCTCTCTATTTTGTTGACATCCTTCCTATAACTAGGCGACCAAAATTGTACACCATACTCCAGAATTGGTCTTACCAATGCCTTGTACAATTTTAACATTACTTCCCTACTCCTATATTCAATGCTCTGATTTATAAAGGCCAGCACACCAAAGGCTTTCTTTACCACCCTATCTACATGCGATTCCACCTTCAGGGAACTATGCACAGTTATTCCTAGATCCCTCTGTTCCACAGCATTCCTCAATTCCCTACCATTTACCATGTACGTATAATTTTGATTTGTCCTGCCAAGATGTAGCACTTCACACTTATCAGCATTAAACTCCATCTGCCATCTTTCAGCCCACTTTTCCAAATGGCCCAAATCTCTCTGTAGACTTTGAGAATCTACTTCATTATCCACAATACCACCTATCTTAGTATCATCTGCATACTTACTTATCCAATTTTCCACCCCATCATCCAGATCATTGATGTACATGACAAACAACAGTGGACCCAACACAGATCCCTGAGGCACCCCACTGGTCACCGGCTTCCAACCTGACAAACAGCCATCCACCATTACTCTCTGACATCTCCCATTCAGCCACTGTTGAATCCATCTTGCTACTCTACGCCATTAACACCCAAAGATTGAACCTTCTGAACCAACCTTCCATGGGGAACCTTGTCAAAGGCCTTACTGAAATCCATATAGACAACATCCACTGCTTTACCCTCATCAATTTCCCTAGTTACCGCTTCAAAAAATTCAAGAAGGTTTGTCAAACATGACCTTCCAGGCACAAATCCATGTTGACTGTTCCTGATCAGACCCTGTTTATCCAGATGCTTATATATATTATCTCTAAGTATCCTTTCCATTAATTTGCCTACCACTGACATCAAACTAATAGGTCTATAATTGCTAGGTTTATTCTTTGAACCCTTTTTAAACAATGGAACAACATGCGCAGTACGCCAATCCTCCGGCACTATTCCCGTTTCTAATGACATTTGAAATATTTCTGTCATAGCTCCTGCTATTTCTACACTAACTTCCCTCAATGTCCTAGGGAATATCCTGTCAGGACCTGGAGACTTATCCACCTTTATATTTTTCAAAAGTGTCAGTACTTCCTCCTCTTTGAATCTCATAGTTTCCATAGCTACTCTACTTTTTTCCCTTACCTCACAGAGTTCAATATCCTTCTCCTTGGTGAATACCGAAGAAAAGAAATTGTTCAATATCTCCCCCATCTCTTTTGGCTCTGCAGATAGCTGTCCATTCTGGTTCTCTAATGGTCCAATTTTATCCCTCGTTATCCTTTTGCTATTAATATAGCTGTAGAAACCCTTTGGATTTACTTTCACCTTTCTTGCCAAAGCAACCTCATATCTTCTTTTAGCCTTCCTAATTTCTTTCTTAAGATTCTTTTTACATTCTTTATACTCCTCTAGCACCTCATTTACTCCATGCCTCCTATAATTATTGTAGATATCTCTCTTTTTTCGAAACAAGTGTCTAATTTCCCTTGAAAACCATGGCTCTTTCCAATTTTTACTATTTCCTTTCAACCTAACAGGGACATAAAGATTCTGTACTCTTACAATTTCCCCTTTAAATGTCCTCCATTTCTCTTCTACATCCTTCCCATGAAACAAAGTGTCCCAATTCACTCCTTTAAAATCCTCATGCATTCCCTCAAAGTTAGCCTTTCTCCAATCAAAAATCTCCACTCTAGGTCCTGTTCTGACTCGCTCCATAATTATATTGAAACTAATGGTATTGTGATCACTGGTCCCGAAGTGCTCACCAACACATACCTCCGTCACCTGTCCTGCCTCATTTCCTAACAGGAGGTCCAGCACTGCCCCTTCTCTGGTCGGTACCTCTATGTACTGCTGCAAAAAAAACTATCCTGCACACATTTTACAAACTCCAAACCATCCAGCCCATTTACAGAATGTGTTTCCCAGTCTATTTTTGGGAAATTGAAATCTCCCACAATCACTACGTTGTGCTTACTACTAGTATCTGCTATCTCCTTACATATTTGCTCTTCCAATTCTCGCTCCCCATTTGGCGGTCTATAGTACACCCCTAAAAGTGTTGCTACACCGTTCCCACTTCTCAGTTCCACCCGAATAACCTCCCTAGACGAACCCTCTAATCTATCCTGCCAAAGCACTGCTGTAATATCCTCTCTGACAAGCAATGCAACACCTCCACCTCTCTTCCCTCCAATTCTATCACCCCGGAAGCAACGAAATCCTGGAATATTTAGTTTCCAATCACAGCCCTCCTGCAACCATGTTTCACTGATTGCCACAACATCATATTTCCAGGTGTTAATCCAGGCTCTAAGTTCATCCACCTTACTTACAATGCTCCTAGCATTAAAATATGCACATTTTATAAACCCACCATCCTTTATTCTCTGTCTATTATCTTTTTCATCTTTCTCGCCTACATTTTGGGTCCGAGTGCTTCCCTTCTCTGCCTCTTGCCCCATACCCTGTCCCCTAGCCCCCTCTACCCGAGTCCCTCCCCCCAGCCTTTCTAGTTTAAAGTCTCCCCAGTAGCCTTTGCAAATCTCCCTGCCAGGATATTGGTCCCCTTCGGGTTCAAGTGCAACCCGTCCTCTGCGTACAGATCAATAGCCCTGTCCCATGGTACAATTAATAGCCCTGTCCCATGGTACGAGTTCATTCCAAGAGCTCTCCCGAGTTTGACCTGATTCGAACTCGGAGATTTACGGTAATGGCTACTCGTCGGTACTCGGGGCTCTCGTGGACATTTTTCAACGTCCCGAGCTTACCTGCCGTTAGCGTTACGAGCCGCTAAGTGACGTCCCCGAGGTCCGGCGTACCCGCTATGTTCATTCTCCGTGCTTACCACGAGTTCGATTTTTTTTTTAAACTCGGGAGAGCTCTTGTAATGAACTCGTACCGTGCGACAGGGCTTTAAGAATGACACATAAAACATTAAACATTAATAATAAAACATTATAGTTTAAACATGTGAAAGAAATAAAATACCAGAGCAAAAGGAGGCTATAGATTTTTGGTTATTGAGTAGAACTACCACTCGTGGAAAAAAGCTGCAATATTTCTTCAAGGTACAGTGTCCTCCATAATATTTGGAATAAAAAAAAAGAATAATGACTTTTATTTGCTCTGTACACCACATTTTGAGATTTAATAAAATAAAAAAATCACATGTGGTTAAAATGCTGTAATTTCTAAATGGCGAAACCAAAATGTATAAAAATGGCTGTTATTAAAATCTGACAATGTGATTATTTAATCTGACAGTTTAAATTTATATCCGGTATACAGACCCAAGCCAATTAACCTACCAATTAAAATCTGACAATGCCTACTTTGATGAAGTGCTGTGAGACCCTCTCCCACTGCTGCCCCTCTGTAATTCCTGTTTAAGAAGGAACTGCAGATGCTGGAAAATCGAAGGTAGACAAAATTGCTGGAGAAACTCAGCGGATAAGGAAATAAGCAACGTTTCGGGTCGAAACCCAAAGGATTTGGGTTTCCATAGATTTCCGCTCCATAGATGCTGCTGTACCCGCTGAGTTTCTCCAGCATTTTGTCTACCTCTGTGATTCCTGCTGGTCTACGACCGTGTTTTGACCTGAATTACCATCTTCCATTCAAACCCACCTCACCTTCATCCACCTATCACTCGCCAGGCATTGTCTTGCCCCCATCTCTTCCAGCTTTCTCCCCCCACCTTCCCCACCACAATCAGTCTGAAAAAAAGGTTTTGTCCCGAAATGTCACATATTCATGTCCTCCAGAGATGCTGCCTGACCCGCTGAGTTACTCCGGCACTTTGTGTCTTTTTCGGAGAACTTCAATGTTCAGTTGATAAATTACATATTAACATGGAATTGTTGATATCATCTCCTTTAGTTTAATTCAGAGATATGGCGCGGAAACAGGCCCTTCGCCCCCCCCACCCCCCGAGTCCACTCTGGCCTGCAATCCCTGCACACTAACATAAGCCGACACACACAAGGGACAATATAAACCTATATCCAGTATACAGACTCAAGCCAATTAACCTACAAAGCTGCACGTCTTTGGAGTGTGGGAGGAAACCGAAAATCTTGGAGAAAACCCACACGGTTACAGGAAAACGTACAAACTCCGTACAAACAGCACCCGTAGTCGGGATCGAACCTGGGTCTCTGGCGCTGTGAGCGTTGTAAGGCAGCAACTCTACCCCTGCGCCACCGTGCATCCCACCTGAACTATTTATTCTCGTAGATAGACACAAAAAGGATCTGAAGAAGGGTCTCGTACCGAAATGTCACCTATTCCTTTTCCTATTCCTTTTCTCCAGAGATGCTGTCTGACCCAAAGATTTACTCCAGCTTTTTGTGTCTATCTTCGGTTTAAACCAGCATCCACATAGTAAATAGGTGCAGGTGTAGGCCATTCGGTCCTTCAAGCCAGCACCGCTATTCAATATAATCATGGCTGATCATCCTAAATCAATACCCCATTCCTGCTTTCTCCCCATATCCCTTGATTCCGTTAGCCCTAAGAGCTAAATCTAACTCTCTCTTGCAAACATCCAGTGAATTGGCCTCCACTGCCTTCTGTGGCAGAGAATTCCACAGATTCGCAACTCACTGGGTGAAAATGTTTTTCCTCATCTCAGTTTTAAATGGCTTACTCCTTATTCTTAAACTGTGACCCCTGGTTCTGGACTCCCCCAACATCGGGAACAATTTTTCCGGCAGTTCCTATCTACACATATTTATTCTCGCATTTCTTTGCTGAAAAGACTTACACCTTCTTACACCGAGGAAATGGCAGAAATCATTCAGTGCAGTGTCACTGCGAACTCTTTGAGAACCCCATCAGCTTCATTCAATGGCTCCTAATAGCCCTGTCCCACGGTATGAGTTCATTCCAAGAGCTCTCCCGAGTTAAAAAAAAATCAAACTCGTGGTAAGCACGGAGAATTAACGTAGCGGGTACGTCGGAGCTCGGGGACGTCTCTTAGCGGCTCGTAACGCTAACAGCTGGTACATGGGAAGACTCGCTGACGGCAGGTAAGCACGGGAAGACATGTTGAAAAATGTCCACGAGAGCCCCGAGTACAGACGAGTAGCCATTACCGTAAATCTCCGAGGTCGAATTAGGGGAAAATCGGGAGAACTCTTGGAATGAACTCGTACCGTTGGACAGGGCTTTAATCATTCCATAGAGCCCTGTTCATGCACGCATCCCTTTGGAACCAATTCCCCTTCAAAAGTTACCATTGACTCCGTTTATGCTACCAATCTGAATATTGCATTCCAGGTTATCATTTAAAAAAGAAACAGTCCTCTCATTTCCCATTTGCGCCAGTTATCCTAAGTCACCATTGTGGTCACAGGAGTGGAAGGCAACCTCATCTCCATTACACAGCTACATCTCTTCACCAGATAAAAGCTGTCCAGGGTCTGAGCTCCCCAGAGGAGCATGGGTAAAGCTCAACATACTTAGTACTGGAGTTGGGCGTTTCAACGCCAGCGTGTGGAGATGGGGACTCTGCCAGAGGCCAGCATGTGAATGCGGAGCAGAACAACAGACAGCCAACCATATCATCTCTGGGTGCCCGCTCTACCACCCACCAAATGGAGCTCAGGGCCTGGCAGACATTGATGCCAACAGAGACAACAACCTGGCTGCTCAACACCCGGCTTGAGATTTAACTATTCCTTTGGTTTATGTTTCATTCGCAAGAAGAAGACCATTCTCCTGACCGAACGCACCATGGGAACTACTCTTTCCCGTTCCCCCCCTGCAGGACCTATACACCAGGAGGTGCAGATCCAGAGCCAGCAACATTATGGGGACCCCTACCACCCCAGCCACGGACTGTTCCAGCCGCTACACTCAGGCAAACGCCTCCGCTGTCACGCTGCAGAAACAGAGAGGATGAGACGGAGTTTCTTCCCACAGGCCATCAGGACTGTAAACTCTGATCTCACCAGGGACTCATTTACTGTTGTGTTGTGTCTTATTAGTTTTCTAAAATGTAAATACTGGTTCTGTTCTGTTGTTTTGCACAATCCCACAGGCATTGCCACTTTCATTTCATTGAACATCTTGTATGTGTATGTGACAAATAAAGTTGACTTGACTGATCCAAACATTGTTAGTCGGCTAACTACATACAAAAAGCTGGAGTAATGAATGAATGAATGAATGAATCAGTTTATTGGCCAAGTATGTACACATACAAGGAATTTGCCTTGGTGCTCCGCCCGCAAGTAACAACAGGACATACAGAAACAATTAAGAATGACACATAAAACATTAATAATACGTCACCAGGCGGTCACGGTGGCGCAGTTGCTGGCTTACAGCAAATTGCAGCACCGGAGACCCGGGTTCGATCCCGACTACGGGCGCTGTCTGTACGGAGATTGTACGTTCTCCCCGTGACCTGCGTGGATTTTCTCTGAGATCTTCCGGTTTCCTCCCACACTCCAAAGACGTACAGGTGTGTAGGTGTATTGGCTTGATTAACTATCTTGATAAATGTAAAAATTGTCCAGTATAAATGTGTCCAACTTCCAGCATAGTCCCTGGTGGACACTTTGGAAGGTACAAGGTACAGTAATAAAACATTATAGTTTAAACATGTGAATGAAATAAAATACCAGAGCTGAAAAGACTGGAGCCTTTCCCACCCACCCCTCTCCAATCATCACTTAACACCCAATTACCCACCCCCTCCCTGCTGCACAACATCACTTCTCCATCATCAACAATAAAAATAGTGGAGAGGCTGTTCAGAAGACAGAAAAGCCGGAAATCTCCAGGGCCAGACAATGTTTCTCCCTCTACTCTCAAGCTCTGTGCCGAAAAATCTGACACCAGTCTAGACAGACATTTTACTTCGGAGTCACGTTTGTGACTACGTGAAGAAGCCCCGCCAGGCGCCTGCGCGTCATTACGTCGACGCATGTCGCTTTGAACGGGCTGGAGAGCGCAGCTCCATCAGCAGTGAGTAGAAACTTCGCAGGTAAGTGATTTTAAAAACTTTACTGTGAGTACTTAAGCTCTGTAAAGCTGGCTTGCGAGTCAGTAGGAGCCCGTGGTTATGGAGAGCGTTGGAAGGAAGTCTGTTAGAAGTAAGCATGGGTCGCGCAGCGATGTAGTCCCATCGCAGCGATCGGGCAAAGAGATAAGTGCGATGTCGTTCCTATACCAGTGGCCGTTTTTCCCCTGATTGAACAGCCTCCAGCTGCTCCAGTGTTGCAGGGCACTGAGGCCACAACTGTATGGAAAAAGGCTAAAAGGAAGTCTGTCAGGCCCATTTTGTCTGACGGTCTGATGAAGAGGACTCCCCTCCAGATCAAAAAAGAATGTGGGGGAGACTGGAACAAATGGAGAAAATGCTCCACACGCTCATCAGTCAGGGGTCCAAGGACTCAGAAATTCCCCAGGCAACCTCCAAAGGAATCCATATACTGAATATGGTGCCTCTCAACAGTTGGAATCTGTGTCTCCAGTACCTTGTTTGGGTATGGATGAGGTCTCCCTGGAGCAAGACTCGAGAGTACCAGGGCAGGAAGAGCCTGACCCTGAAGCTGGTGTCCCTACATATGTGTACACACCAGAGCACAAGAGCCAAGCTGTAGCGCGTAGTTTTGCTATACCGGAAGGGACTGGTGAGGCTATGGATGAGAACCTAGCTGCCAATGTCAATTATTTGGTTTCTCACCAGCTCCAAGAATCTGTTATGACTGACACAGCAGAACTATACAAAACACCCGTCAATTGTGCCTCGCTCAGGGTGCCCACAGTAAACTCAGCAATATGGGTACCCATGAGTGCAATGATGCGAGGGCAGGAAATGCATTTCCAGCATGTCCTCAAGCTGATATCAGCAGGCATCACTGCGTTTGGGAAGATGATACAAGGGTCGACAATGTCTAAAATTCAACAGGACATGCTCGCATTATTCTGCAATGCTTATTTGAGATTAACTGTATGAGGAAGATCGCCATTCGGCCAACGTTACATCCAAAATTTGCAGGACTGTGTAGAGCAAGTACCATCCAGGCACCGGATTATTTATTTGGCGAAAATCCTCCGAAACAAATCAAGGACATCGATAAGGAGTCAAAAACAATTGGCCTTATAAAACCTTTCATCCGTGCTCCAAGAAAACAAGCACTTTGGAAACGCAGGGGGTTTGATTCTGGGGCAGGGCCCAGCAGAGGGAGGCCGATGCGGCGAAAATATTATTACCCAGTACAGCCCAACATCAACCCTTATATTGGGAGGAGACCTTCCAGGTCGTCTGCTGAGGTACAGGAACTTCATTCCGTCACAGATAAAACTTCTGGGGTATAACCTCCGGTTGGAGGTAGATTACAATTGTTTTATGATGAATGGTGCTGCATAACATCTGATCGGTTTATACTAGATACTGTGTCAGGCCCTACAATAGAGTTTATGGGAGGAGTTGATCCACCTGTACCGCATATGCCTAATAGAGTCTTGGTGTTTGCTGCACCAGAAACTCGGCCGGTAGAAGAAGAAATTAAAATGTTATTCCAGAAAGGAGTAATTGAAAGGACGGTTAATCATCTTCAACAATTTGTGTCCAATATATTCCCCAGACCGAAAAAAGATGGGGGTTGTAGAGTCATTCTGGACCTCACACACTTAAATTCCTACGTTCAGTATAGACATTTTAAAATGGATACCTTCAACACTGCAAAACAGTTGTTGTCACAAGGCTTTTATATGGCTACTATAGATCTAAAAGATGCATATTATTCAGTACCAATTCATCATCATTACCGCAGGTACTTGAAATTTAGTTGGATGGGTCAGCCGAGGCAATTTAAAGCATTACCTAATGGGTTAACTCCAGCTCCTAGGCTGTTCACAAAACCATTGAAACCTGTACTGGCGTTACTGAGGGCTCAAAATCACATTGTAATGGCGGATCTAGATGATATTTTAATTGTAAATGCCACTCAGGACACAGCTGAGGAATCGGTTTCAGCCTATTTGAAAGGCTAGGGTTTCTGGTACATCCAACAAAATCTAAGTTACAGCCATCCCAAACAATTGATTATCTGGGTTTTGACATTAATTCAGTTGATATGTCAGTAACTTTGCCAACAGCTAAAGTTTTAGACTTTATTACAAATAATAATAAAGTGGATATTACAAATGCCTGTACTTGCCTTGCTGAGAAACCTTATCCCTCCATCCGAGAGGTAGCCAGGGTTATTGGTAAATTGGTAGCAGCGTTTCCTGCTGTAGAGTTTGGACCTCTGCACTATCAAAGTCTGCAACGAGCCAGAGAACAAGCACTAAAAAAGTGTGCAGGTCATTTTGATAGGGCCATGCAGTTACCAACTGCAGCCTTAGCTGAATTGCAATGGTGGATTATCAATGTTGCACGAGCTACAAAAAATATTTTGGTTCAGCAACCTTCTGGTTTTACAGACTGATGTGAGCGCTCTCGGATGTGGAGCTACGGACAGCAAATCTAGCTGTGGTAAATGGAGAGTACAAGAAGATTTAATTCTCCAAACGCATGGTATAAATTATTTGGAGTTATTAGGGGCATTTTATGGATTAAAAACTTATTGTTCCACAATGAATAATTCACGTTGGATTTTGATCAGCGCCTGAGTTATAGTGCCATTAATAGTGCTCAGATTGCTTTGTCCTCCTACTTAGGACATTTTTCAGAACAACAATCTATCGGGTCTCATCCGTTAGTATCCCGATTCATGAGAGGAATTATTAATAAAAATCCTCCCAAGCCTAGATATACAGAAATCCAGGATGTCAGTATAGTTCTCACACTGCTTCGGCAATGGGCTCCAATTACGTCACTGTCTTTTCAGAAGTTAACAAGTGGTTATGCTCATGGCGTTAGTATCAGCACAACGAGTACAAACGTTGCAAATGTTACGACTAGATTGTATGCATTTGTCTGTAGATAAAATTACTTTTTATGTCTATGATGTAATCAAGCAAAGCAGGCCAGGAATGGCTGGAACCAAGGTAATCTTTAAAGCATACCCTGTGGATCAAGCATTATGTGTGGTTAAGCATCTGAGTCAATATATTGAAGTAACTAAGAGTCTCCGAGGTTGTGAGACAGCAATGCTCATTACCCACAAAAAACCATATTCAAAAATGTCAGTACAAACTATTTCTAGATGGTTAAAATAGGTTCTGGATTACGCTGGAGTGGACACTCATGTGTTTAAATCTCACTCCACCAGGGCGGCATCAACATCCGCGGTGAAAGCACAGGACGTGCTGCTCGACCAAATCCTTGAGGCCGCAGGATGGTCTAACGAATCAACTTTCTCCAAGTTCTATGATAAACCTGTTGTTAGTGCCAGGGTTTGGGCATGCTATGTTGGGTTCCGTTTAATTTGGGTTGCTTTGTTTTCATGTAATTTCTTTGTAATTTCCCCCTGGGATAGAGGGGCTATTACTTTCTTTTGTTATCGTTATTATTATTATTAAAATAGTTATTCAATAATTTGAAGCAAATGTTCAATATATTATTTATTCGCTACTGTGTCAACTGAAACAGTGTGTCGTATGGAGTGCATCTACGGCATGAAATCACAGAGCTTTGAAATCTTCACGTAATCACTCATGTGACTCCGAAGTAAAATAGTAAGATTAAACGAGAACTTACTAGTTCGAAGTTTGATCCTTATTTGATGACGGATTATGCGCCCTCCGCTCCCGGCCCTCATAATCGAAAGGATCATCTGGTAGTTCTAGTCTTCGGACAGCCTTAGTATCTTACGTCGGCTATTGGGTTTCTGTGTTTTCACGCCGCTGCTTTGAAGTATGACGCGCATGCGCCTGGCGAGGATTTTGTTAGTTGATTTTAGCTCTGCATTTAACACCATTGTGTCAGAGCTACTACACTCCAAACTTTCCGAGTTGACTGTGCCTGAACCCTCTGTCAGTGGATCACCAACTATCTTTCGTCCTGAGAGACAGGAAGCAGCATGAGAGTCTGGGAAAGCACATCTCAGACTCGCCAACATTCAGCATAGGGGCACCGTAAGGCTGCTTACTCTCCCCTCTCCTCTACACCAATGACTGCACCTCCACAGACACCTATGTCAAGCTTCTCAAGTTTGCGGACAACACAACTTTGATTGAACTGATCTAGGATGGGGAGGAATCCGCCTACCGACAGGAAGTGACACATCTGTCGTCCCGGTGCCATCGCAACAACCTGGAGCTCAATGCTCTTAAGACAGTGGAATTGATTGTAGACTTTAGGAGAGCTCCCCCTCCCCTCCCCCCACTCACCATCACTCACCATCAACAACAGCAAGGCTCGGTGACGGCACCGCATCTATTTACAATATACATCAATGATTTGGATGAAGGGATTCAAAGTAACATTAGCAAATTTGAAGATAACATGAAGCTGGCAGTGTGAACTGTGAGGAGGATGTTATGAGAATGCAGGGTGACTTGGACAGGTTGGGGGAGTGGGCAGATGCATGGCAGATGAAGTTTAATGCGGATAAATGTGAGGTTATCCACTTTGGTAGCAAAAACAGGAAGGCAGATTACTATCTAAATGGTGTCGTTGGAAAAAGGGGAAGTATGGGGATCCTTGTTCATCAGTCTATGAAAGTAAGCATGCAGGTTCAGCAGGCAGTGAAGAAAGCGAATAGCTCGTTGGCCCTTAATAATAAGTCACCAGGCGGTCACGGTGGCGCAGCGCTAGAGTTGCCGCTTTACAGCAAAATGCAGCGCCGGAGACCCGGGTTCGATCCCGACTACGGGCGCTGTCAGTACGTGACCTGCGCGGGTTTTCTTCGAGATCTTCGGTTTCCTCCCACACTCCAAAGACGTGCAGGTGTGTAGGTTTATTGGCTTGATTAACTGCCTTGATAAATGTAAAAATTGTCCGGTATAAATATGTCCAACTTCCAGTATAGTCCCTGGTGGACACTTTGGAAGGTAGAAGGTACAGTAATAAAATATTATAGTTTAAACATGTGAATGAAATAAAATACCAGAGCTGAAAAGACTGGAGCCTTTCCCACCCACCCCTCTCCAATCACCACTTAACACCCAATTACCCACCCCCTCCCTGCTGCACAACATCACTTCTCCATCATCAACAATAAAAAATAGAGGAAGTGGAGAGGCTGTTCAGAAGACAGAAAAGCCGGAAATCTCCAGGGCCGGACAATATTTCTCCCTCTACTCTCAAGCTCTGTGCCGAAAAATCTGACACCAGTCTAGGCAGACATTTTCAACCAGTCCCTTCAAACCTGTACTGTCCCTGCCTGCTTCAAAGTCTCCACTATTGATCCTGTACCCAAAGCAATGGTGTTTAATGCACAGCTAAATTCCACAAACAAAATCCTCGCATAGGTCCTCTGGCGGTCTAGGTGCTGGAGGATGAAGTGCAGGCCCAGATTGACTGCGTCATCCACAGATCTATTGGCCCGGTTTGCAAACTGCAGAAGGTCCAGCAGGAGGTTTGTGATATTTTCCAGCTTGGCCAGCACAAGCCTTTCAAGGGTCTTCATGACTGCAGAGGTCAGTGCGACAAGCCTGTGGTCATTAAGACCAGTAATCCTTGCCTCATAGAAACATAGAAAAAGCTGCAGGAGTAGGCCATTCGCCCCTTCGAGCCTGCACCGCCATTCAATATGATCATGACTGATCATCCAACTCAGTATTCTGTATCTGCCTTCTCTCAATACCCCCTGATCCCTTTAGCCACAAGGGCCACATCTAACTCCCTCTTAAATACAGCCAATGAACTGGCCTCAACTACCTTCTGTGGCAGAGCATTCCAGAGACTCACCACTCTCTGTGTGAAAAATGTTTTCCTCATCTCGGTCCTAAAGGAATTCCCTCCTATCCTTAAACTGTGACCCCTTGTCCTCGACTTCCCCAACATCGGGAACAATCTTCCTGCATCTAGCCTGTCCAACCCCTTAAGAATTTTGTAAGTTTGTATAAGATCCCCCCTCAATCTTCTAAATTCTAGCGAGTACAAGCAGAGTCTATCGAGTCTTTCTTCATATGAAAGTCCTGACATCCCAGGAATCAGTCTGGTGAACCTTCTCTGTACTCCCTCTATGGCAAGAATGTCTTTCCTCAGATTTGGAGACCAAAACTGTATGCAATACTCCAGGTGTCGTCTCACCAAGATCCTGTACAACTGCAGCAGAACCTCCCTGCTCCTATACTCAAATCCTTTTGCTATGAATGCTGACATACCATTCACTTTCTTCACTGCCTGCTGCACCTGCATGCCTACTTTCAATGACTGGTGTACCATGACACCCAGATTTCATTGCATCTCCCCTTTTCCTAATCGGCCACCATTCAAATAATAGTCTACTTTCCTGTTTTTGCCACCAAAGTGGATAACCTCACATTTATCCACATTATACTGCATCTGCCATGCATTTGCCCACTCACCCAACCTATCCAAGTCACCTTGCAGCCTCCTAGCATCCTCCTCACAGCTAACACTGCCCCCCAGCTAAGTGTCATCCGCAAACTTGGAGATGTTGCATTCAATTCCGTCGTCCAAATCATTAATATATATTGTAAATAGCTGGGGTCCCAGCACTGAGCCTTGCGGCACTCCACTAGTCACTATCTGCCATCCTGAAAAGGACCTGTTTACTTCTACTCTTTGCTTCCTGTCTGCCAGCCAGTTCTCTATCCACATCAATTCTGAACCGCCAATACTGTGTGCTTTAAGTTGTATTAAGTTTTAAGGAAGGCAGATTACTATCTAAATGGTGTCAAGTTGGGAAGAGGGGAAGTACAACGGAATCTGGGGGTCCTTGTTCATCAGTCAATGAAAGTAAGCGTGCAGGTTCAGCAGGCAGTGAAGAAAGCGAATGGCATGTTGGCCCTTATAATAAGAGGAGGTGAGTATTGGAACAAAGAGGTCCTTCTGCAGTTGTATAGGGCCCTAGTGAGACCACACCTGGAGTATTGTGTGCAGTTTTGGTCCCCTAATTTGAGGAAGGACATTCTTGCTATTGAGGGAGTGCAGCGTAGATTTACAAGGTTAATTTATGGGATGGCTGAGAGAATGGAGCGGCTGGGCTTGTATACTCTGGAGTTTAGAAGGATGAGAGGGAATCTTATTGAAACATATACGATTATTAAGGCAGCATCTCTGGAGAAAAGGAATAGGTGAAGTTTCGGGTCGAGACCCTTCTTCAGATTGTGAGTCAGGGGAGAGCGAAGGGTGTAAAGAGAATGTAAGGTGTGAAACAGATGATGATCACAATGAAGTGCACAATGGTTCAATAGTTGGCTGAGGGGAAGGTGACAACGAGGCATGCAAACAGCAAAATTACTCAGGATTACAGTGAAACTAGTCGAAGAACTAGGATGGGAGGAGGGACGGAGAGAGAGGGAAAGCAATCGTTAGTAGATGTTAGAGAAATCAATAACTGGGTTGTTAGCGAAATATGAGGTGCGGTTCCTCAGACTGGTGAAGTCATGAAAGGTAGGACAATTCATGTCTTGCGTAAATATTGTATTGTAAAGTAAATCTTTTAAAGTATTCATAGGTTTATTAAGGGTTTGGACACACTAGAGGCAGGAAACATGTTCCCGATGTTGGGGGAGTCCAGAATCAGGGGCCACAGTTTAAGAATAAGGGGTAAGCCATTTAGAACGGAGACGAGGGAACACTTTTTCACACAGAGTGTTGCGAGTCTGTGGAATTCTCTGCCTCAGAGGGCGGTGGAGGCAGGTTCTCTGGATACTTTCAAGAGAGAGCCGTCTCCCCGTATCCTGTGACTCCGCTATTTTTAAGAGCCCTATCTATCTCTCTCTTGAAAGCATCCAGAGAATTGGCCTTCACCACCCTAAGTCATGATCCACCTAATGGAATGGAAAATCTTAAGATTTCTTAAGATGTCTTTAGATAGGCTCATTCTCCTGCCTTCTCCCCATACATAACCCTTGACACCCGTTCTAATCAAGAATTTGTCTCTGCCTTAGAAATATCCACCGACGGCCTCCACAGAGAGTTCTACAGAAGTTCCTCATCACCTCCTTGCTAAAAGAGCGTCCTTTAATTCTGAGGCTGTGATCTCTGGTTCTCGATCGTTCTCTCTCTCTCTCTCTCTCTCTCTCTCTCTCTCCCCCTCTCCCTCTCCCCCCCCCCTCGAAATGTTGGTAAATGGAAGGTAGACAAAAATGCTGAAACCCTTCTTCAAACCCATGCTCTCATGGTAGAAGCATGTACCTATATAATGATTTTGATGTCAGATGGATCTGTGTCAAACCAACTATCCTCCTTGATACCATAACAGTTATGTGTCCTATCAGACCCTGAGCTAGTCTCGGATATCTCTGGGAAAGCAAAGCTTATCTTGGAGACCTCGCAAGTGTCCTCATGATCAACTGGTCCCTTGGAATTAGCCCAAGCATTCTTCGAAAACATATCCTTGTGTTTCTAAGCATGGTTGGAAATGTGGTTCTACTAATTGAGATGACTATTTAATTTTAGCTGACATGAAGTCTTTTTAACCCTTACATTACACCCTGTCTACACTCTCCAGAATACGGGCATCACGGTGGCGCAGCGATAGAGTTGCTGCCTCACAGCGCTGGAGATCCGGGTTCGATCCCGACTACGGGTGCTGTCGGTACGGAGTTTGCACGTTCTCCCCGTGACCTGCGTGGGTTTTCTCCAAGATCTTCGGTTTCCTCCCACACTCCAAAGACGTACAGGTGTGCAGGGTTAATTGGTTTGGTACGAGTGTAAAATTGTCCCTAGTGTGTGTGTGTATGTGTATGTGTGTAGGATAGCGTTAAGGGCCTGTCCCACTTGGGCGTCATTTACGCAACATTGATAATGCGTCACGACGCACGACTTGTAGATCGTGACGCGCACATGGTGCCGTGGTGACGTAGGCCGTGACCCACGGTGGCGCGAGGCGCCTCAGGAGTTTGTAATCACAAAATCTTCATGCGCCACCCGCGTGATGTGCAAATGACGCCCAAGATGGACAGGCCCTTTAAGGTGCGGGGATCGCTGGTCGGCGCGGACTAGGTGGGCCGATGATGGGTTTTATTCCGTGCTGCATCTCTAAACTAAACTAAACATATTCTCAAGGTATATTTAAGGAGATGAGGAAATAATGTTTGATCACATCCTTCAATGCTAATTAGATGCAGGCCTGTACATTAACAATATTACTTTAACGAATGTAAACCCAGATGCCTGTGACAGCCCAGTTGCAAACCAGACAGGATGTACGGAGAAATAATGACTACATCCTATCCTAAGACTAGGACAATGAATCGACTGCTCCGTGTAAAATTGAGCAGTTCCGCTTTTCACAATTAAAAAGGGGTTAACATAATGAACGCTTTGTTTTTCTGGATTATTTAGCGTTTGAACTTCAGGGGGAAAAAAGGCTTCACTTAACGAACACCATTTAAAGGCCTACCGATCTTTCTGTTTCCAACTGACACTGATGTTCTTTGCTTTCAAACAAATGGAAGCAATTAAATGGAAGCGATGGAACTGAATGTACACTTTGGCCCCCAATTCATGTTGATCTCAGCAACAAAAAAAAATTGAAGAACTGGTTGGAGAAATGAAAGATTTCCTCCAAGAACACCTTGTTCTGGGGAGGATGGAAAATATTTTCTCTCTGATAGGGATCAGTTATCATTGCAGCAGCTCGGAGATCGGTTTATGGACCTTGTGATATTTATTTTCCTAAATTACGTGAAAATTGCTTTAAAAGTAGAGAAGAAGGTCTCAACCCGAAACGTCACCTATCCATGTTTAGGTAGACAAAAATGCTGGAGAAACTCGGCGGGTGAGGCAGCAATTTTTCCAGCATCTGCAGTTCTTTCTTAAACAACCTATCCATGTTTAGTTTAGTTCAGAGGTACAGCGTGGAAACAGGCACCTCGGCCCACCGGGTCCGCGCCGACCAGCGATCCCTGTCCCACGGTACCAGTTCATTCCAAGAGTTCTCCCGAGTTTGCCCCGATTCGAATTCGGAGATTTACGGTAATGGCCACTCGTCGGTACTCGGGGCTCTCGTGGACATTTTTCAACATGTTGAAAAATCTTCACGAGTCCTTCCGTGCTTACCTGCCATTAGTGAGTCTTCCCGAGTACCTGCCGTTAGCGTTACGAGCCGCTAAGAGACGTCCCCGAGCTCCGACGTACCCGTTACCTTCATTCTCTGTGCTTACCACGAGTTTGATTTTTTTTTAAACTCCTGAGAGCTCTTGGAATGAACTCGCACTGTGGGACAGGGCTTTAACACTGTCCTGCACACGCTCGGGACAATTTACATTTATACCAAGCCAATTAACCCACAAACCTGTACCTCTTTGGCGTGTAGGAGGAAAGCGGAGAAAGCCCACGGTGACGGGGAGAACGCGTACAATCTCCGTACAGACAAGCACCCGTAGTCAGGATGGAACCGGGGTCCCTGGCGCTGTGTGGGGCGCAAACTCTACCGCTACGCCACCGTGCTGCTGTGGATGGTGGCGTTCCTGCAACTTATTGTCCCGCTGCAACTGGATCAGCTGTTTCAGGACTACCATTGCCAAAGATCTGGCTTTGCAAAAAAAAAAAATTCAGATTGTTCGCTTATGTCTATGATATTAAGTTCTCAGATTTCAAACTTGCGTCTTAAGATTAATGATGTAGAATTCTACCAGTCCATTAACTCAACATCTGCTTTCCTCTATCGCTCATAGAACAGTCCAGCACAGGAGCAGGCCCTTCGGCCCACGATGTCCCTGCCCAACATAATGCCAAGTTAAACAACCTCCTCTGCTTCCACGATCCATATCCCTCCATATCTACGTACCCTATTTAGAAGCCTCTTAAATGCCACCATCGCATCTGCCTCCTCTATCCCTGGCCTCAGATTCCTGGCATCCACCACCCTCTTCTCCCATCTCCCATTACAATAGACAATGGGTGCAGGAGTAGGCAATTCGGCCCTTCGAGCCAGCAACGCCATTCAATGTGATCATCCAGAATCAGTACCCCGTTCCTGCCTTCTCCCCATATCCCCTGACTCCGCTATTTTTAAGAGCCCTATCTAGCTCTCTCTTGAAAACATCCAGAGAACCGGCCTCCACCGCCCTCTGAGGCAGAGAATTCCACAGACTCACCACTCTCTATGAGAAAAAGTGTTTCTTCGTCTCCGTCCTAAATGGCTTACTCCTTATTCTTAAACTTTGGGCCCTGCTTCTGGACTCCCCGAACATCGGGAACATGTTTCCTGCCTCTAGCGTGTCCAAGCCCTTAACAATCTCAACAATCACGCAGAAGGTACAAAAGTGCGAGAGTGCACACCTTCCGGCACGGTGAGGCAGCACCGTTATCAGTACGTGCGGTGCCGAAAAAAACAGAATGCCAGCGTCTTGGCTAAAGAGACAAATCATGTGGAAAGCCGTAGGAGGAACTTAGTTAGCGATTGATCACAGACTTCGTGACGCTTCCGCCTTGTTACCTGACGGGGCGAGCGGAGGAAAGCTCAGATTTACACCTCACGCTGCCTCGGCAAGGCCAGCAGCATAATCTAGGACCAGTCGCACCCTGGCCACTACCTCTTCTCTCCCATCAGGCAAAATGTACAGATTCAGGGACAGTTTCTTCCCGGCTGTTATCAGGCAACTGAACCATCCTACCACCAACTAAAGAGCAGTCCTGGCCTCCCGTCCACCTCAGACTATCTTTAGTTGGACTTTAATCTTGCACTGAATGTTATTCGCTTTATCCTGTATCTGTTGGACGGCGTTATTGTAATGTGTAGGAAGGAACTGCAGATGCTGGTTTAAACCGAAGATAGACACAAAAAGGTGCAGTAACTCAGCGGGACAGGCAGCATCTCTGGAGAGAAGGAATGGGTGGGTTTCAGGTCGAGACACTTATTCAGACTCGACCCGAAATGTCACCCATTCCTTCTCTCCAGTGATACAGCCGACACCACAAAACACCACATAAACACCACACTCACATTTCAGTAGACATTCAGTGTGTTCAGTTGATTCACAGCTCAGACAGAGTCGTGACCTCTCCCTCCCCCATCTTGCAGAGACTGAGCTGCACTCACACTTCTGGGTTTTATAGTCCCTCCCCCTCCCACCAGAAGGGGCGTGGCCTTCATGGCACATGTAGGTCCCTTGCAGTCAGAAACAGGTGAGTTGATCATGGGGAACAAGGATATGGCGGACCAATTGAATAACTACTTTGGTTCCGTCTTCACTAAGGAAGACATAAATAATCTGCCTGAAATAGCAGGGGACTGTGGGTCAAAGGAGGAATTGAGTGAAATCCAGGTCAGTCGGGAAGTGGTGTTGGGTAAATTGAATAGATTAAAGGCCGATAAATCCCCAGGGCCAGATAGGCTGCATCCCAGAGTACTTAAGGAAGTAGCTCAGGAAATAGTGGATGCATTAGTGATAATCTTTCAAAACTCTTTAGATTCTGGAGTAGTTCCTGAGGATTGGCGGGTAGCAAATGTAACCCCTCTTTTTAAGAAGGGAGGGAGAGAGAAAACGGGGAATTACAGACCAGTTAGTCTAACATCGGTAGTGGGGAAACTGCTAGAGTCAGTTATTAAAGATGGGATAGCAGCACATTTGGAAAGTGGTGAAATCATTGGACAAAGTCAGCATGGATTTACAAAAGGTAAATCATGTCTGACGAATCTTGTGGAATTTTTCGAGGATGTAACTAGTAGCGTGGATAAGGGAGAACCAGTGATGTGGTATATCTGGACTTCCAGAAGGCTTTCGACAAGGTCCCACATAAGAGATTAGTATACAAACTTAAAGCATACGGTATTAGGGGTTCAGTATTGATGTGGATAGAGAACTGGCTGGCAAACAGGAAGCAAAGAGTAGGAGTAAACGGTCCTTTTCACAATGGCAGGCAGTAACTAGTGGGGTACCGCAGGGCTCAGTGCTGGGACCCCAGCTATTTACAATATATATTAATGATCTGGATGAGGGAATTGAAGGCAATATCTCCAAGTTTGCGGATGACACTAAGCTGGGGGGCAGTGTTCGCTGTGAGGAGGATGCTAGGAGACTGCAAGTGACTTGGATAGGCTGGGTGAGTGGGCAAATGTTTGGCAGATGCAGTATAATGTGGATAAATGTGAGGTTATCCACTTTGGTGGCAAAAACAGGAAAGCAGAATATTATTTAAATGGTGGCCGATTAGGAAAAGGGGAGATGCAGCGAGACCTGGGTGTCATGGTACACCAGTCATTGAAAGTAGGCATGCAGGTGCAGCAGGCAGTGAAAAAAGCGAATGGTATGTTAGCTTTCATAGCAAAAGGATTTGAGTACAGGAGCAGGGAGGTTCTACTTCAGTTGTACAGGGTCTTGGTGAGACCACACCTGGAGTATTGCGTGCAGTTTTGGTCTCCAAATCTGAGGAAGGACATTATTGCCATAGAGGGAGTGCAGAGAAGGTTCACCAGACTGATTCCTGGGATGTCAGGACTGTCTTATGAAGAAAGACTGGATAGACTTGGTTTATACTCTCTGGAATTTAGGAGATTAAGAGGGGATCTTATAGAAACTTACAAAATTCTTAAGGGGTTGGACAGGCTAGATGCAGGAAGATTGTTCCCGATGTTGGGGAAGTCCAGGACAAGGGGTCACAGCTTAAGGATAAGGGGGAAATCCTTTAAGACCGAGATGAGAAAGACTTTCTTCACACAGAGAGTGGTGAGTCTCTGGAACTCTCTGCCACAGAGGGTAGTTGAGGCCAGTTCATTGGCTATATTTAAGAGTGAGTTGGATGTGGCCCTTGTGGCTAAGGGGATCAGAGGGTATGGAGAGAAGGCAGGTACGGGATACTGAGTTGGATGATCAGCCATGATCATATTGAATGGCGGTGCAGGCTCGAAGGGCTGAATGGCCTACTCCTGCACCTAATTTCTATGTTTCTATGTTTCTATGGCGTGATTGACAGGAGATAGATTCTCACCATTTTTTAAACACTAATAACACTTTTATTTTTCAATGATGGGAAGAATCCTCTGCACCTGCTGAGCGGAGGGGGACTGACCAACCACCACAAACAACCATTTGCTGTGCTTTATTTCAAACCAACCGCCACCAATCATTTGCTGTGCTTTATTTCAAACCAACCACATTTTCATTTTCAAACCACATTAAGGGCACTCAAGGTCAATCAAACCACACTCGCAGTTTAGTAGACGTGTTGAGGGGAACTCTGAGTAAGATGGCCAAAAATCACAGCTATAAGTGGCAGCGTTTTATTTCTAAAATCAATATACAGAACAACAGGAAGTGGTCAAGATCAGACATTTAGTAATATAGATATTAGTTCTCCCCTCTGTCTCTGATGTTCCAGAGAAGACAGTATCTATAATCTGGACCCGTGGCTCCAGAGACCTAAACCCCGGGATATCAGGTTTAATCGACATTAGGGCAGCTCGGTGGTGCAGCCTAACAGCGCCAGAGGCCCGGATTCAACCCTGACTACGGGTACTGCCTGTACGGAGTTTGAGCGTTCTCCCCGTGACCTGCGTGGGTTTTCTCCGGGTGCTCCGGTTTCCTCCCACACTCCAAGGACGTGCGGGAGGAAACCGGCGCGGACTGGGTGGGCCGAAGGGCCTGTTTCCGTGCTGTATCTCTAAACTAAATCCAAGTCGGTCTCAAGTCTGTTCATGATTGGTCTCCAGCCCCAACCCTGACAGAGTTTGCAAAGTCTGATGGAGGCGGTGCTTACTTGTGGACAAGACGATGCCGTGAAAAATACTTGCAACACAACACCACTAGTTGCTGCACATCAGCCTAGTTGCTTGGGAAGGAACTGCTGATTACACCGGAGATGCTGGAGTAACTCAGCGGGACAGGCAGCATCTCTGGAGAAAAGGGATAGGTGACGTTTTGGGTTGAGACCCTTCTCCAGACCCAAGCTGTTGACCTTTTAGTGGTGCCGTTATGCTATACAGTATATATATGTAATAGATAAAATACCAGAGAGAAGAATACAGTGCTGCACCATTATGGAGTTACAGTTACCGAGGAAAAAGTGCAATGTGTGTAATGAGGTAGAGTGGAAGATTGGGACTGCACCCTAGCTTATGGGGGGACTGTCCAGTGGTAACAGTGGGGAAGAAGATGTTCCTGAATCTGGAATCTGGATTTTCCTAATTGACAGGAATGTTTTTTCTATATGGGGAGTGGATAGGGAGTTGGGAAAGCTGGTGCAGGATTCTCAAAAAGTGAATTTGCAAGTTGAATCAGTAGTAAGGAAGGCAAATAAACAATAGACAATAGGTGCAGGAGTAGGCCATTCAGCCCTTCGAGCCAGCACCGCCATTCAATGTGATCATGGCTGATCATCCCCAAGAAATGCAATGCTAGCATTTATTTCAGGAGGATTGGAATATACAAAAAACAGGGATGTAATGCTGAGGCACTGGTCAGGCCGCATTTGGAGCATTGTGAGCTGTTTTGGGCACCATATGTGAGGAAGGATGTGCTGGCTCTGGAGAGGGTCCAGAGGAGGTTTACAAGAATTATCCCGGTGCTGATTGGGTTAACATATAATGAGTGTTTGAAGGCACTGGGCGTGTACTCGCTGGAGTTTAGAAGGATGAGGGGAGATCTCATTGAAACTTACCGAATAGTGGAAGGCTTGGATGTGGAGAGGATGTTTCCACTCGTGGGAGAGTCTCATAACAAAAGGAAGTACCTTTAGGAAGGAGATGAGGAGGAATCTCTTTAGGCAGAGGGTGGTGAATCTGTGGAATTCTTTGCCACAGAAGGCTGTGGAGGCCAAGTCAGTGGATATTTTTAAGGCAGAGATGGACAGATTCTTGATTAGTACGGGTGTCAGGGGTTATGTGGAGATGGCAGGAGAATGGGGTTGAGATGGATGGATAGATAGATCAGCCATGATTGAATGGCGGAGTAGACTTGATGGGCCGAATGGCCTAATTATGCTCCTAGAACTTATGAACATGAGCGAACATCTCCTACCCTAAGCAATGGGACAGTCCTGCAGGGCCAATCTAATGGGTGATCGAGTATCACACCCATTCCGAGTTCCATTGGGCCTTTTAGATACGGGAGTTGCAAGTAAATGTTTTTTCTGGGCTTCTTTGAAGACTAAAGTCTCAAATATTATGATTATATTTAAGCATCTGATGGTTGGAGCCTGTCCAGTGAAGCCTGTCCTTGAATTATTTTGAGCTAGGAGACATGAATCTAATCTTTATGGGATAATTTTAAGGACATTCTGAAGGTCAGAAAACGTGTGTGTTATTCTTGGAAAAGATAATTACAGAGAACGCCAAGCCAAAAACCAAATTGATGAAGGGATCAAGGATAGATACGAATTAAAGTGTCTTTTTATTTATTTAAAGAAGATGTGAAATGGAAACACAAAGAATTGCAGATGTTGGAATCTTGCACAGAACACAGAGTGCTGGAGTAACTCAGAGGGTCAGGCAGCATCTGTGGAGAACATGGATAGGTGACGTTTCACAGAGTGCTGGAGTAACTCAGCGGGTCAGGCAGCATCTGTGGAGAACATGGATGGGTGATGTTTGAAGAAGATTAAAGATTCAATTTAATTGTCACACGCACCAATTAAGGTACAGTGATATTTGAGTTACCATACAGCCATACTAAGTGAAAAGCAACAAGACACATAACACATGAAATAGAGTTTAACATAAACATCCACCACAGTGGAATCAACATTCCTCACTGTGATAGAAGGCAATAAAGTTCAGCCACCTTCCTCCTTTGTTCACCCGTGGCAAGGGCTGAACCCAACGCACTTGCCGCTGCCGATGGTCCGATGTCCCAGCCCTCTCGTCGGGATGATCGAAACTCCGGCGTCGGGACGGATCGGAGCGTGGAGCTCCTGAGTTGGCCTCTTCTTACCGGAGACCGCGGCTTCCCGGTGTTAAAGTCCACAGGCCCCGCGGTCGGAGCTCCAACACTGGCTCCGTGATGTTAAGTCCGCGCCGCACCCACAGCTTGAAGCTCCAGGAAAGGCCTCACCATTCCACGTTGTTAGGCCGCAGGGCAGAGATGCGACACTGAGAAAAATCGCATCTCCGTCGTGGTAAGTGACTGGAAAAAGGTTCCCCCGATCCCCCCTCCCCCCAACATAAAACACACCAAAACACATTAAAACAAACATTCAAGACAAACTTAAAATAATAAAAACAGCGAAGGGACAAGACAGACTGTTGGCGAGGCGGCCATTACGGGCGCCACCTGGTGGTCCCGACCTGTAATGGTACCTATCTGTGTTCTCCAGAGATGCTGCCTGACCCACTGAGTTACTCCAGCATGTTGTGTCTTTCCTCGGAAACTAACATCTGCAGTTGTTTGTTGCTACATAGCTGACTTTATCTTACACCAATGTGACATAATCATCGATTTCTAAAATAACCTCTGCACGGTGGCGCAGCGGTAGAGTTGCTGCCTCACAGCGCCAGAGACCCGGGTTCCATCCCGACTACGGGTGCTGTCTGTACGGAGTTTGTACGTTCTCCCCGTGACCGCGTGGGTTTACTCCGAGATCTCCAGTTTCCTCCCACGCTCCAAAGACGTGCAGGTTTGTAGGTTACTTGGCTCGGTATAAATGTAAAAATTGTCCCTAGTCTGTGTAGGGTGGTGTTAATGTGGGGGGATCACTGGTCAGCTTGGACTCAGTGGACTGAAGGGCCTGTTTCAGCGCTGTATCGCTAAACTAAATTTCACTGGGAGCGACAGATATTCCAACAGAACTGCTTGGGCAGAAAGTATTGACATGGAAGAACCTGACTCTGGTCTCAAGTGGTCAGTCATCACTTGCCTTGCAACCAACTGTCCACTGGATGTTTTCTATCTTGGTCAATACAAGGTTTACAAGGTTAAATCACGGGATGGCGGGAGTGTGACATGCTGAGAGAATGGAGCGGCTGGGCTTGTACACTCCGGAGTTTAGAAGGATGAGAGAGGATCTTATTGAACATATAAGATTTTTAAGGGTTTGGACACGCTAGAGGCAGGAAACATGTTCCCGATGTTGGGGGATTCCAGAACCAGGGGCCACAGTTTAAGAATAAGAGGTAAGCCATTTAGAACGGAGATGAGGAAACACTTTTTTCACACAGAGAGTTGTGAGTCTGTGGAGGGCGGTTGAGGCAGGTTCTCTGGATACTTTCAAGAGAGAGCTAGATAGGGTTCTTAAAGATAGCGGAGTCAGGGGATATGGGGAGAAGGCAGGAACAGGGTACTGATCAGCCATGATCACATTGAATGGCTCGAAGGGCCGAAAGGCCTACTCCTGCACCTATTGTCTATTTTCTATTGTCATTCCCTCCACAGATGCTGCCTGACCCGCTGAGTTCCTCCAGTATGTTGTGTGTTGCTCATGATTGCATCATTTGTAATTCTTTGGTTTAGTTTAGTTTAGAAATACAGCATGGAAACAGACCCTTCAGCCCACCGAGTCCATGTTGACCATCAATCATCTGTTAACACTAGTTCACAAGTTATAGGAGTAGAATCAGGCCATTCGGCCCATCGAGTCTACTCCGCCATTCAGTCATGGCTGATCTTTGCCTCCTAATCCCATTTTCCTGCCTTTTCCCCATAACCCTTGACACCCATTCTAATCAAGAATTTGTCTATCTCTGCCTTACAAATTACTGACTTGGCCTCCACAGTCCTCTGTGGCGATGAGTTCCACAGATTATCTACCCTCTGACTAAAGAAGTTCTCACCTCCTCTCTAAAGGAGCGCCCTTCATTTCTGAGGCTGTGTCCTCTGGACCCAGACTCTCCCACCAGTGGAAACATCCTCTCCACATCCACTCTATCTATGCCTTTCATTATTCTGTAAGTTTCGATGAGGTCCCCCCTCAACCTTCTAAACTCCAGCGAATACAGGCCCAGTGCTGCCAAACGCTCATCATATGCTAACCCACTCATTTCCTGGGATAATTCTCGTAAACCTCCTCTGGACCCTCTCCAGAGCCAGCACATCCTTCCTCGGAATGGGGCCCAAAATTGCTCACAATATTCCAAATGCGGCCTGACCAGCGCCTTATAGAGCCTCAGCATTACATCCCTGTCTTTGTATTCCAGTCCGCGTGATATAAATGCTAATATTGAACTTGACGTCCTTACTACCGATTCGACTTGCAAATTAACCTTTTTGGGAGTGTCTTCACCAGCACTCCCAAGTCCCTTTGCACCTCCGATTTCTGAATTATCTCTCTATTTAGAAAATAATCTACGCCTTTATTCTTATTACCAAAATGCACGACTCCACACTTTGCTGCACTGAATTCCATCTGCCACCTCTCTGCCCACTCTCCCAACCTGTCCAAGTCCTTCTGCAGAGTCCCTGCTTCCTCTACACTGCCTGCCCCTCCACCTATTTTAGCATCATCCGTAAACCTGGCCACAAAGCCTTCAACCCCTTTATCCAACATTAATGTACAACGTGAAGAGAAGCGGTCCCAGCACCGACCCCTGCGGAACTCCGCTAGTCGCTGGCAGCCAACCAGAAACAGCCCCTTTATTGCCACTCTTTGCCTTCTGCCATCGGGCCAACCCGCTATCCATGCTAGTATCTGCCCTTTAATACTTGGACTCTCACCTTCCTTAGCAGCCTGACGTGTGGCACCTTATCGAAGGCCTTCTGAAAATTTGAAAAGAGTTCTGTTATCCCACTTTCTCATCCACTCCTTACACACCAGGGACATTTTACAGAGGACTGATATACCAACTCAGCGGGACAGGCAGCATCTCTGGAGAAAAGGAATAGGTGACGTTTCGGGTCGAGACCCTTCTTCAGGGGAAAGGGAAACGAGAGATATAGACGGTGCTATAGAGAGGTATAGAGCAAACATGGATACATGGTGCATGGATTCGACAGGTTGGGAAGGATATGGACCAAACGCGGGCAGGCGGGACTAGTGTAGCTGTGGCATGTTGGTCGGTGTGGGCAAGTTGGGCGGAAGGGCCTGTTTCCACACTCTATCACTCTATGACTAAATTAATGAAATATATGCAAAAAAGTAACAATGTTAAAGAAACAAGGCCATTGTTAGCTGTGGGTCTTCAGTTTAAACCAGCATCTGCAGTTCCCTCCTACACAATATGCAGAAAGGGCGGCTGACAGATAATCTTTAGATTAACAGGACAAAACATTTTCACCCAGAGAGTTGTGAATTTATGGAATTCCCTGCCACAGAGGGCAGTGGAGGCTAAGTCACTGGATGGATTTAAGAGAGAGTTAGATAGAGCTCTAGGGGCTAGTGGAGTCAAGGGATATGGGGAGAAGGCAGGCACGGGTTATTGATTGGGGACGATCAGCCAAGATCACAATGAATGGCGGTGCTGGCTCGAAGGGCCGAATGGCCTCTTCCTGCACCTATTTTCTATGTTTCTATGTTTCTAAGACAAAGCACATGAGACACTTGGCCTTATCGAGATGGGGATCCAGGGCGAACGCAAAGGACGGCGCGTCGGACTTTCGCCAAGGTAGCGTTTCTGTTCAGCTCCAAGAACCACACCAGGAAGGACGTCAAAGCCTTAAGACGGGCTTAACACAAGAGCTCGGCGCTTGAGTTATGTGGCGAGACCTGAGAAGCCACGATTGTTCGTGGCAGCCAAGCCTCGGAGGAGGCCGGCCACAAAACGCTGAACATTTTGGCAGATTTTGATAGATTGAAAAAGGAGAAACTGTTTCCAGATGGAAGTGGGGGACAGTGATTTAAGGTAATTGCCAAAAGAACCAGAGGCAATTGGAGGGAACTTTTCCCTTTCAACGGCCCGAGCTGTTCTGGTCCGGAATGTGGAGCCCAAAAGGCTTAGGGAAGCAGATTCAATTGGTGACATTTAAAACGGAATTGGATGAATATTTGAAAGGAAAATAATTTAGGGAGTGCTTCAGAAAGAACTTGGGGGGGGGGGGGGGGGGGCGAGCGGATGGGTGGGGGTGAAAGTTCTATATAGATTGACGAGGATCGAATTAAAGGAACTAAGTCACAGTGTAGCTGAGTAAATATTTGAACAGAAAGACGTATCGCTGGGTTGTGGACAAAGAGCTGGGGCGAGGATTACAGAATACTTCCAAAGAACCAGAGCAACAGAAAGAGCCACTTGTGTACAAAAATTGTGGGCGGAATAGATCGGGTGTTAGAAATGACTTATCGGGAGAGGAAGAGATTGGGCAGACGCACAGTCTCTTGGCCAGAGTAGGGGAATCGAGGACCAGAGGGTTTAATGTGAGGGGTGGGGGGGGGGGGGACGATTTAGTAGGCACCCGAGAGGGTGCTGGGAGTCTGGAACAAGCTGCCAGAGGATGTACAGTAGTTGAGGCAGGTACGATCCCAACGTTTAAGAGACATTGTGACAGGTACACGGATAGGACAGGTTTAGAGGGATATGGGCCAAACGCGGGCTGGTGGGTCTGATGAAGGGCCGTCAGCCGTTCCTTCTCTCCAGAGATGCTGCCTGCCTGTCCCGCTGAGTTACGCCAGCATTGTGTGTCTATCTTCGAGTGTAGATGGGACATGTCGGTCGACGTGGGCAAGTTGGGCCGAAGGGCCTGTTTCCATACTGTAACACTCGATGATCCTATAACTCGATGACGGTCATACAAATCTATTGGCAGGCGATTACTAGGGCAGTCACGGTGGCGCAGCGGTAGAGTTGCTGCCTCACAGCGAATGCAGCGCTGGAGACCCGGGTTCGCTCCAGACTACGGGTGCCATCTGTACAGAGTTTGTACGTTCTCCCCGTGACCTGCGTGGGTTTTCTCCAAGATCTTCGGTTTCCTCCCACACTCCAAAGACGTGCAGGTCTGGAGGTTAATTGGCTTGGTATAAATGTTTTAAAAAAATTGTCCCCAGCGGGTGTAGGATAGTGTTAATGTGCGGGGATCGCTGGTCGGCACGGACCCGGTGGGCCGAAGGGCCTGTTTCCGCGCTGTATCTCTAAACTAAACTAAACTAAATGATAGAATTTGCATTTAATCTCACAAACTGTGGCAAGTGTTCCTAATCTAACGACACTACCAAATGTCAAGGACCTTAATTATCCAGTCTGCAAATCCCTTAATTTTGATTCACCTTCTCAGTTATTTGAATCATCCGTTGCACTGAAACAAAAGTTGGAATAAATTGTCGTCGGACTAACATTCAGCAGAGAGTTGTGTTGAGGTTCTGTCCACGGGTTGGCAGTCTAGTGCTTTCAGAAGGAGAGGCAAAATTATGTCCAGCATTTGCTGGAATCAATTTACTCTCACACAGATTTAAGGGCCTGTCCCACTTGAATGCGATTGCGTGCGTTTGGTGCGACCAAACGGAAGCGGAGTTCACGCGAAGTTTGTGCTAAGTACGCGCTAAGTATGCGCTAAATACATGCTAGATTCGCACGTGATGTCATTTGCGTCATGCTTACCAATCAGCTGGGCAGGAGGCGGGCCGACTGAATTTGGGCATCACATGGCGTCGGGCGGTGACGTCATCACGCAACGCCACCCTGGGTGGTGACGTCATCGCGCAATGCCACGTGCTAGGCATATGCCGTCAAGACGTTGCGTACGCTGTCAAAACGCTGCGTACACTGTCAAAACGCTGCGTACGACCACAATGCGCCTGCGTGCCGACAGGCCGTTGGCGCTTGCGAAGATTTCGGCCACTGCCAGAATTTTAGAGCCCCGCGCGATGTCGCGACCAGCCCCGCACAACTCCGCACTTCTAAATGGGACCGGCCCCGCGCAGCCATACGGTGCCCGTACGCCTCAAGCCACCACGAGGTTGTGTAATTTGCGAGCCAAGGTCGCATAAGTGGGACAGGCCCTTTAGTTTAAATTTCAGTTTAAGAGATACAGCGCGGAAACAGGCCCTTCGGCCGACCGAGCCCGCATCGACCAGCGATCCCTGCACACTAAAACGCTATCCTTCACACACTAGGGAGAATTTGCAATTTTACCAAACCTGTGTGTCTTTGGAGTGTGGGAGGAAACCGTAGATCTCGGAGAAAACCCACGCAGGTCACGGGGAGAACGTACAAACTCCGTACAGACGGCACCCGTAGTCAGGATCGAACCCGGGTCTCTGGCGCTGTGAGGCAGCAACTCTACTGCTGTGCCACCGTGCCGTCCTTTCCAGCTTAATTTCTAACAGCTCAGGGTGGAAATATATAACGATGTTAGTATTTAGAAGAGTACAGCACAAAAATAAGCCCCTTGATGTCCCTGCCGAACAGAATGCCCGAACCATCAGCTCTGTGTCATCAGATAATCCATATCCTCACCATTCCATGCACCTATCCACAAGTCTCTGAAATTCCACTATCGTATCTGCCTCCACCACCATCCCTGGCAGTGTGTTCCAGGCACCCACCACCCTCTGTGTAATGAACCTTCCCCGTTAGGGTTGCCAACCTTCTCACTCCCAAATAAGGGACAAAAGGTCAAAGTATGGGAAAAAATTCCCGACGGCAATTCGTTGACCGACTGGGCCGTGGCTGGGTGAGTGATGAGTCGGCCCGGGTGCTGGACTGCACACAAAGCCCAGCCGGCGGGCCAGCTGAGGAGTTTTGGCCCGGGCCGCGCGACGTCGCGCGCAAAGTCCGGCGCCCCGTCCAGCTCGTGAACCGATGATCTGCCGTGAGAAGGAGGGGTGGTGGTGGCGTCGACGGTAAGCGAAGGTCCGAAGGTCGGACAGCTGGCCGGGCTGCCGACCGACCGACGGGGCCACGGGCGAGGCGCTGCTGCTGCTGCTGCACTCCATGGGCTGCACTATGTCGGGACGGGTGAGGCGGGGCCGGACGCGGCGCTCCGACCCGACAGTCCCCTCGACCCGAGTAGTAGCGGTCAAATACGGTACAAGGGCTGTCCCGTACGGGACAAACCAATTTAGCCCAAAATACGGGATGTCCCAGCTAATATGGGACAGTTGCCGACCTTATTCCCCACATATCTCCTTTAAACTTTACTCCTCTCATCTTAAAACTAAGGCATCTGATATTTGATCTACAGTATCTATCCAGTGATTAGGGTTAATTATCAATAATGTACTGTGGATTCAACATAGAACAGTACAGCGCAAGAACAGGCCCTTCAGCCCACAATAGTTGTGCCAAACATGATGCCAACCAACGCTTACCTGCCTGTACATAATCCCTATCCCACCATTCCTTGCTTATCCATGTGCCTCTCCAAAAGTCTCTAAAATGCCATATTGTTTCATAGCGCAGCGGTAGAGTTGCTGCCTCACAGCCCCAGAGACACGGGTTTAATCCCGACTACGGGTGCTGTCTCTACAGAGTTTGTACGTTTTCCGCGTGACTCGCGTGGGTTTTCTCTGAGATCTTCGGATTCCTCCCGCACTCCATAAACATACAGGTTTGCAGGTTAATTGGCTTGGTTTAAATGCAAAACCGTCCCTAGTGTGTGTGCGGGAATGGTGGCCCCATAGCAGAAGCGTCCACGTCGCGGGGCTGGAAACTGGAGGTATCCCGAGCTAATTCTGCTACCACCATCATCTATTGCGACAAGTGATGGCTGCCCACTGACTGTCACGGGAAGCTCGCGTCCTTTGCAGGACGGACGATGGCAGCGAGGTCACCATTTGTAACAAGAAGGAGAAGAATGTGCGCGGATCGCTGGACAGCATGGACTCGGTGGGCCGAAGGGCCTGTTTCCGCGCTGTGTCTCTGAACTGAACTAAACTATGATGATCAATGCCACAGATTGATTTCGAGATCAATTCCACAGTGTTCAGTTGTCAGTGCCCAATGACAAGTAAACACTATCGCCTAAATAATTAGTGAAGTGGGATCTCGGCCCAACTCATCAACAATTCCTCCCTTCCACACTAGAATGGTCTAGTGTGGAGTCATGGATTTTGGTAGTAGGAATAAAGGGCCTGTCCCACTTTTTTTTGGCGACTGTCGGCATCACTGACTGACGTATCAGGTCACTGAAAAAGTCACGGCGTGACGACGTACTGACGCGCGGCCTTTCCTCAAGTGTCGCAACATTTTTTTTGTCGCCGCTGGATTTTGAAACGTTCAAAATCTTTCACCGACCCTGATGCCAGTCAATCATGCCGACAGTCGCCCAAAAAATCGCCAAGTGGGACAGGCCCTTTAATGCGTAGACTATTTTCTAAATGGGGTGGGAATCCAGAAATCGGAGGTGCAAAGGGACTTGGGAGCGCTGGTGCAGGATTCCCAAAAAGTTAATCTGCAAGTCGAATTGGTAGTAAAGAAAGCAAACGCAATGCCAGCATTATTTTTCTCGAAGGCTAGGATAGCAAAACAGGGATGTAATGCTAAGGCTCTATAAGATACTGGTCAGGCAATATGGTGAGCAATTTTGGCCACCATATCTGAGGAAGGATGTGCTGGCTCTGGAGAGGGTCCAGAGGAGGTTTACAAGAATGATCCCAGGAATGAGTGGGTTAACCTATGATGAGCATTTGTCGGCACTGGGCTTGTACTCGCTGGAGTTTAGAAGGATGAGGACCTCATTGAAAGAATAGTGAAAGGCTTGGGTAGAGTGGATGTGGAGAGGATGTTTCCACTAGTGGGAGAGTCTAGAACTAGAGGTCATAGCCTCAGAATTAAAGGGTTTTAGCGGTGACGAGATGACAACCAGTTTATTTAAACATATTTTATTTTGAAACCGTTTCTTGGTCGACTGGTCACCACCGTGGTTAGTCGATCAACTGCCGCCCGAAAGTGAAACCACGCGAAAACATCAGCCCCTCCCGAGTCAGGTGACCGCGGCTTCCAAACGCCGGGTTCGATACCTGCGTGCGCCAGCAGGCGCCGAGACAGGGTGTTCTTTTAGGCAGGAGATGCGGAGAAATGTCTTTAGTCAGAGTGTGGTGAATCTGTGGAAATCTTTGTCACAGAAGGTTGTGGAGGACAAGTCAATGGATATTTTTAAGACTGAGATAGATAGATTCTTGGGTAGACAAAATTGCTGGAGAAACTCAGCGAGTGCGGCAGCATCTATGGAGCGAAGGAAATAGGCAACGTTTTGGGCCGAAACCCTTCTTCAGACTGATGTAGGGTGGGATGCAGAAACGAAGAGCAGTCAGAGGGCTGAGGGAGAGCTGGGAAGGGGAGGAGACAGCAATGGCTACCGGAAATTGGAGAAGTCAATGTTCAGGCCACCGGGATGCAGACTGCCCAAGCGGAATATGAGATATAGATAGATTCTTGATTAGTATGGGTGTCAGAAGTTATGGGGAGAAGGCAGGAGAATGGGGTGAGGAGGGATAGATCAGCCATGACTGAAAGGCGGAGTAGACATATGACCTTATGACATGTTGATGCTGGTTTACTCCAAAGATAGACACAAAATGCTGGAGTAACTCAGCGGGACAGGCAGCATTTCTGGAGAGAAGGAATGGGTGAGGTTTCAGGTCGAGACCCTTCTACAGACCTTCTTTCGGCTTCTTTCTACGCTCTGTGCCTCTAATATTCTGAAGGTTGCCCAAAGTGAAGCTAACTTCACAATATAAAGACACAAAGTGTTGGAGTAACTTTGGAGCTCCAGTCTGATGAAGGGTCCCAACCCGAAACGTCACCCATCACTTTTATCCAGAGATGCTGCCTGAGCTGCTGAGTTACTCCAGCACTTGTGTCTGTCTTTGGTATAAACCAGCATCTGCAGTTCCTTGTTTCGAAAATTTGTATCATAGACATAGACATAAAATAGGTGCAGGAGGAGGCCATTCGGCCCTTCGAGCCAGCACCGCCATTCATTGTGATCATGGCTGATCGTCCCCTATCAATAACCCGTGCCTGCCTTCTCCTCATATCCCTTGACTCCACTAGCCCCTAGAGCTCTATCTAACTCTCTCTTAAATCCATCCAGTGACTTGGCCTCCACTGCCCTCTGTGGCAGGGAATTCCATAAATTCACAACTCTCAGTCTTAAATGACCTCCCCTTTGTTCTAAGACTGTGGCCTCTGGTTCTGGACTCGCCCAACATTGGGAACATTTTTCCTGCATCTAGCTTGTCCAGTCCTTTTATAATTTTAGATGTTTCTATAAGACCCCCCCCTCATCCTTCTAAACTCCAGGAATACAAGCCTAGTCTTTTCAATCTTTCCTCATATGACAGTCCCGCCATCCCAGGGATCAATCTCAAAGTATCCAATTGGGTAAGAGAAAAACCCATTTTGGGACTCAACCCGAAACATCATCCAATCCTTCTCTCCAGAGAAGCTGTATGTCCCGCTGAGTTACTCAGCATTTTGTGTCTGTCTTCCATTTTCAGATTGATCTGTCTTCAATATGTAAGAGCGAAGGAGATAGGCCTTTCGGCAGATGCTGGTCAGGGAATTAAACGAGAGATAGGGACACAAAATGAAAGATTGCAGAAAAAGTCAGTAAGGGACAAGGTTCCCATGGAAGGTTGGTTAAGAAGGTTCAATCTTTGGGTGTTAATGGTGGAGTAGCAAGATGGATTCAACAGTGGCTGAAGAGGTGGGAGGGGGATGTTCAGAGAGTTCAATGGTTCAAGGATGGGCTGGAATTTGTCAGGTTGGAAGCCGGTGACACAGTGGGGTGCCTCCGAAGGATCTGTGTTGGGGTCCACTGTTGTTTGTCATGTACATTCAATGATCTGGATGATGGGGGTGTTCGAAACGATTGGTCTCATAAGTAATCTGGCGTATGGAGCAGCGGATGCTAAGATTGGAGGAGGTGGTGTTGTGGATAAATGAAGTAGATTTTCCTGAAAGGTTGCAGGGGGGAGGTGAAGACAAGTTTGGGCCATATGGAAAAAAGGGCTGAAAGATGGCAGATGGAGTTTAATTGCTGATAAGTGTGAAGTGCCACATCTTGGCAGGACAAATCAAAATAGGACGTTCATGGTAAATGGTAGGGAATTGAGGAATTGTTTGTGGAGGGGTTTACAGAGAGATCTATGGGCAATAACTGTGCAGCTAGTTGCCCTAAACAATCCTTGTTCTCGGAATCACACCTCCGTAGATGGGGTGGTAAAGAAAGCCTTTGGTGTGCTGGCCTTTATAAAACTCAGGCATTGAAATACACTTGGACCATTTCCGTTTCCTAGGGAAGTAATGTTTAAAATTGTACAAGGCATGCTGGTAAGGACCCATCCCCTATTTCCCAATGTCTACGCTGCAGCTATGGTGTTCCACAAGTTTAAATTGGTTGAGAACCTAATTATAGGCTCGCACCAGGATGTCTCCTCCATGACATGAGAATTCCCCCAAGGGACAGAGTTTAGGGGTAACGTGAGGGGGAACTTCTTTACTCAGAGGGTGGTGGCTGTGTGGAATGAGCTTCCAGCAGAAGTGGTGGAGGCAGGATCGATTTCGCCGAACACCTCCGCTCCATCCGCCATAAAAGAAAGGGGCTCGTATCCGGGTCCTGACGGGAGGGAAATGGAGGGGTACGGTCTTGAGTGCAGGTAACATTGATGGCTGTCTCCTCCCCTTCCACTCTCCTCAGGGGAAAAAACAAGCTCTCATGGTTGTTCGGCAGGTCTACTCTCGTTCCCTCGAAGTCTGAAGGGGTCCAAGAGGGCCTGTTTCCGAGCCTTTTGTAATTTTATCTGCAGTTCCTTCTTTATTTTGTTATAGAATGGTTAAAATGCTGGAGTCATCAGTGGGGACAGGCAGCATCTCTGGAGAGAAGGAATCACAACAGATTGACTGAACTTCAGTTACATTTAACATACATTCACCGCATTAATTTCTTGGAACAGAGTTTAGGTGAGTCATCAAAATATTAGGTTATATTACTAGTGATACAGGTCACCAAATTCGACATCTGGTTAAGTGGAGAAAATCTGAGCAGAGTGTTTTTGCCATCACTGATGATTCAGACTGAAAAATGTCACAACATATCACACAAAACGGCACGGTGGCGCAGCGATAGAGTTGCTGCCTCACAGCCCCGGAGACCCGGGTTCGATCCCGACTATGGGTGCTGTCGGTATGCAGTTTGTACGTTCTCCCCGTGACCTGCGTGGGTTTTCTCCGAGATCTCCGGTTTCCTTCCACACTCCAAAGACGTACAGGCTTGTAGGTTAATTGGCTTGGTATAAATGTTAAACTGTCCCTCGTGTGTGTAGGGTCGTGTTAGTGCGCGGGGGTCAAGATTAAAGATTCAAGAGAGTTTATTGTCATGTGTGCCTGATAGGACAATGAAATTTTTGCTCTGCTTCAGCACAACAGGACATAGTAGGCATGAATACAGAACAGATCAGTGTGTCCATATATCATTATATAAATATATACACACATGAATAAATAAACTGATAAAAGTGCAAATAACAGATAACGGGCTATTAATGTTCAGAGTTTTGTTCCGAGCCAAGTTCAATAGCCTGATGGCTGTGGGGAAGTAGCTATTCCTGAACCGGGACGTTGCAGTCTTCAGGCTCCTGTACCTTCTACCTGAAGGTAGCGGGGAGATGAGTGTGTGGCCAGGATGGTGTGGGTCCTTGATGATGCTGCCAGCCTTTTTGAGGCAGCGATGGAAGGGAAGGTCAGAGCCGATGATGGACTGGGCAGTGTTTACTACTTTTTTAGTCATTTCCTCTCCAGGGCGCTCAAGTTGCAGAACCAAGCCACGATGCAACCGGTCAGCGTGCTCGCCGATCGCTGGTCGGCGCGGACTCGGTGGTCCGTAGGGCCAATTTCCGTGCTGTATCTCTAAACTAAACTAAACTAAAAACAGTTTAAAGCAATGTGAAATGAAGTAAAATCAAGCTGGCAAACACCTTCTTCAGTGGGAAAAAACTTTCAGGTAGGTGGAGGTAAAACACAAGCTGTGGAGTAACTCAGTGGGTCAGGCAGCATCTGTGGAGAGAGGGAGAGTGTCGACGTATCGAGTTGAGACACTGCCTCAGGATTGAGAGCGTAGAAGGAAGATAGCCACTTGCCTCCACAGATAGAGTCCTAGAGACATGCAATGTAGAAACAGGCCCTTCGGCCCAACTTGCCCATGCCAACCAACGTGTCCCATCTACACTAGTCCCAGCTGCCTGCGTTTGGCCAATATCCTTCCAAATCTGTCCTATCCATGTACCTGTCAAAATGTTTCTTAAACATTCGGATGGTCCCTTGCCAAAACCCCTGCAGAGGTTGAATGAGGTGTAATTGAAGATTAGTCCTGGACATTCCCCTAAAGGAAGGACGCACTCTATAAGATGTTTAAAAATGTTTAAACCTGCATTTTGTTTCCTTTGGCCGCCTGTGAGAATTTTCCACTGATTTTCTACACAGCTGATCTACAGACATCACTATGGATGAACAGCCAGGATTCCCTTCAATTACCAACCAACGTCATAATGGTACAGCGGTAGAGCCCTGCCTCACTGCGTCTGAGACCCTGGTTCGATCCTGACCTCGGGTGCTGTGTGTGTGGAGTTTGCACGTTCTCCCCGTGACCGCATGGGTTTCCTCTGGTTTCCCATGGGAAACGATGGGATAGTCCCAGCCTCAACTACCTCCTCTGGCAGCTTGTTCCAGGGACACACAACCCTTTGTGTGAAACAGTTGCCCCTCAGTTTAGAAGGATGAGAGGGAATCTCATTGAAACATATAAGATTGTTAAGGGTTTGGACACGCTAGAGTCCAGGACCAGGGGCCACAGTTTAAGAATAAGGGGTAAGCAATTTAGAACGGAGACAAGGAAACACTTTTTCTCACAGAGAGTGGTGAGTCTGTGGAATCTTCTGCCTCAGAGGGCGGTGGAGGCGGGTTCTCTGGATGCTTTCAAGAGAGAGCTAGATAGGGCTCTTAAAAATAGTGGAGTCAGGGGATATGGGGAGAAGGCAGGAACGGGGTACTGATTGGGGATGATCAGCCATGATCACATTGAATGGCGGTGCTGGCTCGAAGGGCCGAATGGCCTACTCCTGCACCTATTGTCTATTGTCTATTGTCTCAGAATCCTATAAAATCTTTCCCCCTTCACCTTCAACCTCTGTCATCTGATTCTCGATTCCTCTACTCCTGGCAAGAGACTCTGTGGGCTTACCGATCTATTATCCCGAGTTCCAGAGCAAGCAAGTGTTAGAAGGCAATTCCTGGCACATTCCCAGTTGGGTAGCTGGGAGAATCTCTGGAAATACCTGGCCTCAGTTTCCCTTTATCCGGCCTAACAAAACTTTCCCTGCTACTCATCTCCAATCTCCAACCCCCTTCCCATTCCGAATTTGACCTTTCTGTCCTGGGCCTCCTCCATGGCCAGAGTGAGTCCCACCGCAGATTGGAGGAGCAGCACCTCATATTTCGCTTGGGCAGTTTACACCCCAGCGGTATGAACATTGACTTCTCCAATTTCAGGTAGTCCTTGCTTTCTCCCTCCTTCCCCTCCCCTTCCCAGCTCTCCCACAGCCCACTGTCTCCGCCTCTTCCTTTCTTCTTCCTCCCCCCCCACCCCCACACATCAGTCTCAAGAAGGGTCTCGACCCGAAAACGTCACATATTCCTTCGCTCCACAGATGCTGCCTCACCTGAGTTTCTCCAGCGTCATTGCTTACTCTTCTACAAAATCTTCTTTCAGTTGGTTTCCAACCAATTTAAAATTTCAACCTTTGGTTTCCAGCAAACGACTGGACTCAATTTCCTGGGCTTAACTGTGAACTAAACTGAAAAATACGACTTCAAACGCATTTGAGTCACATGCTTCATTTAAAAAAAATATTTTAGCCATTGGTTCTGAATCATTAGCAGAGATAGATAGAATCTTGATTTGTGCGGGTGTCAGGGGTTACGGGGAGAAGGCAGGAGAATGGGGTTAGGAGGGAGAGGTGGGTCAGCCATGATTGAATGGCAGAGTAGACTTGATGGGCCGAATGGCATAATTCTGCTCCAAATACTTATGAAACTAATCCTCTAATGTTTTTGTACACCTCTATTAGATTACCCGTCATCCTCCTGCACTCCAAGGTATAGAGTCCCAGCCTGCTCAACCTCTCCCTTTTGCTCAGACCGTTCTTCTTTTCATGGTCATCTTGTTACAAATGTTGACCTCGCTGTCATCGTCCGTCCTGAAAAGGACGCAAGTTTCGGCGACAATCAGTGGAAGCCATCACTTGTCGCAGTAGATGATTTAAGAGAGAGTTAGATACAGCTCTAGGGGCTAGTGGAGTCAAGGGAAATGGGGAGAAGGCAGGCACGGGTTATTGATAGGGGACGATCAGCCATGATCACAATGAATGGCGGTGCTGGCTCAAAATGGCCTCCTCCTGCACCTATTTTCTATGTTTCTATGATGGTGGTAGCAGAATTAGCTCAGGATACTTCCAGCTTCCAGCCCCGCGACGTGGATTCTTCTGCTATGGGACCGCTCAGACCATTAAGTCCTGGCAACATCTTTATATATGTTCTCTGTACCCTTTCCAGCTTGACAACTTCTTTCCTGTAACACGGTGCCCAGAAATAAACACAATACTTTAAATGTGGCCTCACCAACATCTTATATAACTGCAATACGACCTCCCAGCTTGTAGACTCAATACTCTGACTGATAAAGGCCAATGGGCCAAAGGTGTTTTTGACCACCCGATCTACCTGTGACTCCAGCTGCCTGATACTGCCTGCCCCACTTAGTTCCTCCAGCAGTTTTTTTTTTTTGCTCCAGATTCCAACGTCCACAGTTTCTCGTGCCTCCATTTCATCATAACCGGATCAGGTCAGAGATAAAACAAAGTTTAAAATGCAAGTTAAAGTGGAGAATGATATTAAAAAACAAAGGGGAAATCAATTGATAAGTTGCAATTTGTGGTGGCAGATAGAAACATAGAAACATCGAAAATTGGTGCAGGAGTAGGCCATTCAGCTTTTCGAGCCTGCACCGCCATTCAATATGATCATGGCTGACCATCCAACTCAGTATCCTGTACGTGCCTTCTCTCCATACCCCCTGATCCCTTTAGCCACAAGGGCCACATCTAACCCTCTTAAATATAGCCAATGAACTGGCCTTAACTACCTTTTGAGGCAGAGAATTCCAGAGACTCACCATTCTCTGAGAAAAATGTTTTCCTCATCTCGGTCCTAAAGGATTTCCCCCTTATCCTTAGACTGTGACCCCTTGTTCTGGACCTCCCCAACATCGGGAACAATCTTCCTGCATCTAGCCTATCCAACCTCTTAAGAATTATGTAAGTTTCTATAAGATCCCCCCTCATTCTTCTAAATTCTAGCGAGTACAAGCCAGCCTATCCTGTCTTTCCTCATATGGAAATTCCTGACATCCAGGAATCAGTCTGGTGAACGTTCTCTGTACCCCCTCTATGGCAAGAATGTCTTTCCTCAGATTTGGAGACCAAAACTGTACGCAATACTCCAGGTGTGGTCTCACCAAAACCTGTACAACTGCAGTAGAACCTCCCTGATCCTGTACTCAAATCCTTTCGCTATGAATGCTAACATACCATTCGCTTTCTTCACTGCCTGCTGCACCTGCATGCCTACTTTCAATGACTGGTGTACCATGACACCCAGGTCTTGTTGCATCTCCCCTTTTCCTAATCTGCCACCATTCAGATAATAGTCTACCCTCCTGTTTTTGCCACCAAAGTGGATAACCTCACATTTATCCACATTATACTGCATCTGCCATGCATTTGCCCACTCACCCAGTCTATCCAAGTCATCCTGCAGCCTCCTAGCATCCTCCTCACAGCTAACACTGCCCCCCAGCTTAGTGTCATCCGCAAACTTGGAGATGTTGCATTCAATTCCCTCGTCCAAATCATTAATATATATTGTAAATAGCTGGGGTCCCAGCACTGAGCCTTGCGGTACCCACTACTCACTGCCTGCCATTCTGAAAAGGACCCGATTACTCCTGCCCTTTGCTTCCTGTTTACCAGCCAGTTCTCTATCCACATCGATGCTGGTTTAAACCGAAGAAAGGCTCAAAATGCTGGAGTAACTCAGCGGGACAGGCAGCATATCTGGAGAGAAAGGAATTGTGTGCAGTTTTGTGTGCAGTTTTGGTACCCTAAGTTGAGGAATGACATTCTTGCTATTGAGGGAGTGCAGAGTAGGTTCACAAGGTTAATTCCTGGGGATGGCGGGGGACTGTCATATGCTGAGAGAATGGAGCGGGTGGGCTTGTTTACGCTGGAATTTAGAGGATGAGAGCGGATCTTATTGAAAACATATAAGATTATGAAGGGTTTGGAACCTGCTAGAGGCAGGAAGCATGTTCCCAATATAGGGGGAGTCCAGAACCAGGGGCCACATTTTAAGAATAAGGGGTAAGCCATTTAGAACGGAGACGAGGAAACACTTCTTCACACAGAGAGTTGTGATTCTGTGGAATTCTCTGCCTCAGAGGGGCAGTGGAGGCCGGTTCTCTGGATACTTTCAAGAGAGAGCTAGATAGGGCTCTTAAAGATAGCGGAGTCAGGGGATATGGGGAGAAGGCAGGAACGGGGTACTGATTGTGGATGATCAGCCATGATCAACATTGAATGGCGGTGCTGGCTCGAAGGGCCGAATGGCCTAATCCTGCACCTATTGTCTATTGTCATTGTTAAACATCAAGTGGGGTGGCGCAGCGGTAGAGTTGCTGCCTCACAGCGCCAGAGACCCGTGTTCAATCCTGACCATAGGTGCTGTCTGTACGGAGTTTGTACGTTCTCCCGCGACCTGCGTGGGTTTTCTCCGAGATCTTCGGTTTCCTCCCACACTCCAAAGACGTGCAGGTTTGTAGGTTAATTGGCTTGGTATAAATGTAAAATTGTCCCTAGTGGGTGTAGGATAGTGTTAGTGTGCGGGGATCGCTGGTCGGTGTGGACTCAGTGGTCCCTAGGGCTCGTTTGTGCGCTGTATCTCTGAACTAAACTAATGAAACATCAATGTGTGAGGCTCAAATTTGTAGTTTGTAAACTGAAAACAAACCACTTGCTTGTATCTGACTGACAGACTGATTGACACACTCAGCTGGCCCGAGAAGTTTTTAATTCATTTCAGATAGATCCCCCATTAAATAAATATGCCGACTTGAAATTCCACAAGTAACCATTGGAACATGCAGTTTTCCGGGGGGGGGGGGGGGGGGGGGGGGGGGGATCGAACATTGGGAAAATTAAAAAAAAATAACACTTGATTCATTTAGGGTTTAATCTTTATTTTTGAGGATTATGTTTATTATCAATATAGAAAAAGAAGAAATGGGATAGAATTATGGATTTTCCTTAAACACACAGCATCAAAGTAGCGGGACACCAAGTAGACACTTACTGAAAGAATCACCCATTGCCTGGGACTGGATGTCAAATATCCCGACAGGCTTTGGGAAGATGCTAGAGACAGACAGAGCAAAATGCTGGAGCCAGGAGGACAAAGGAGCATAGTGAAAATGGTCACAAGATGGACATCTGGTGAGCACAGAGCTGTAAGTAACTTCATGGCTGGGCAGTATGGCCTTGAGAAGATAAGGTGTCTGGGCACGGCCATTTAAAAATTTAATCTGTCTTGCGCTCTTGCCTAACTTCATATTAGTCTGGTTTCCCAGCACGGAAACAGGCCCTTCGGCCCACTGAGTCCAGGTCGATAGTGGGATAACATAGTGGGATAACACAGATCACCGGTTCACAGTAGTTCTATGTTATCCCACTTTCTCATCCACTCCCTACACACTAGGGGGCAATTTACAGAGGGGCCGATTAACCTACAAACCTGTATGTCTTTGGGATGTGGGAGGAATCTGGAGCACCTGGAGGAAATGTATGTGGTCACAGGGAGAACGTGCAAACTCCACGCAGATAGCACTCGAGGTCGGGGTTGAACCCACTACCAGCTGCGTCACAATGCAAACTCTGACCTCCTTTCCAATGTTTCCCAATTCACAGCCTATAAAAGGTAGTGGACCCAAATATGATGACATACTACAGGCCAGTGAGTTTAATATCTGTAGTCGGAAAGCTACTGGAGAGAATTCTGAGGGATAGGATGTAGGCATTTAGACTTACATGGGCTGATCAGGGATAGTCAGCATGGGTTTGTACACGGGAGGCCGTGTCTCACAAATCTGATTTGAGTTTTTGGAAGATGTGACCAAAAATGTTGACGAGGGCAGAGTTGTAGATGTTGTACATATGTCTGAAGAAGGGTCTCGACCCGAAACGTCGCCTATCTCCTTCGCTCCTTAGATGCTGCTGCACCCGCTGAGTTTTCTCCAGCTTTTTGTGTACCCTTGTACATATGGACTTCAGCAAAGCATTCGACAAGGTTCCACATGGTAGGCTGCTCTGGAAGGTTACATTGCATGGGATCCAAGGAGATAGCTGAATGGATAGAAAATTGTCTTTATGAAAGGAAGCAGAGGGTGATGGTGGAAGGCTGTGTTTAGTGGTGTGCCTCAGGGTTCGGTGCTGGGCCTTTTACTTTTTGTCATCTATATCAATGATTTGGACGAGAACATACAGGACAAGATTAGCAAGTTTGCTGATGATACACGTGGGTAGTTTTGCAGATAGTGAAGATGGTTGTGAACGATTGCAGCAGGATCTGGATCGTTTGGTCAGGTGGGCTGAGGGATGGTTGATGGAATGTAATACAGAGAAATGTGAGGTGTTGGATTTTGGGATGTCTAACATGGGCAGGACCTACATAGTGAATGGCAGGCCTCTGGGTAGTGTCGTAGAGCAGAGGGATCTAGGAGTACAGGTGCATGGTTCCTTGAATATCGAGTCGCAGGTAGATAAGGTGGTCAAAAAAGCCTTTGGCACTTTGGTCTGCATCAGTCAGAGTAATGAGTATAGAAGTTGGGAGGTCATGTTGCAGTTGTATAAGATGTTGGTGAGACCGCATTTAGAGTATTGTGTTCAGTTGTGTTAGAGGAAAGATGTTGTCAAGCTGGAAAGGGTACAGAGAAGATTTACGAGGATGTTGCCAGGATTTGAGGGTGTGAGCTATAGGGAGAGGTTGAGTAGGCTATTCCATGAAGTGCAGGAGGATAAGGGGTGATCTTATAGAGGTACAGTGGCTTGCAAAAGTATTCATACCCCTTGCACTTTTCCACATTTTGTCACGTTACAACCACAAACGTAAATGTATTTTATTGGGATTTTATGTGTTAGACCAACACAAAGTGGCGCATAATTGTGAAGTGGAAGGAAAATGATACATGGTTTTCAAATTTTTTTACAAATAAAAAACTGAAAAGTGTGGCATGCAAAAGCATTCAGTCCCCTTTACTCTGATACGCCTAAATAAAATCCAGTGCAACCAATTGCCTTCAGAAGTCACCTAATTAGTAAATAGAGTCCACTTGTGTGTAATCTAATCTCAGTATAAATACAGCTGTTCTGTGAAGGCCTCAGAGGTTTGTTAGAGAACATTAGTGAACAAACAACATCATGAAGCCCAAGGAACACACCAGACAGGTCAGGGATAAAGTTGTGGATAAGTTTAAAGCAGGGTTAGGTTATAAGAAAATATCCCAAGCTTTGAACATTTCACGGAGCACTGTTCAATCCATCATCCGAAAATGGAAAGAGTATGGCACAACTGCAAACCTACCAAGACATGGCCGTCCACCTAAACTGACAGGCCGGGCAAGGAGAGCATTGATCAGAGAAGCAGCCAAGAGGCCCATGGTAACTCTGGAGGAGCTGCAGAGATCCACAGCTCAGGTGGGAGAAATCTGTCCATAGGACAACTATTAGTCGTGCACTCCACAAATCGGGCCTTTATGGAAGAGTGGCAAGAAGAAAGCCATTGTTGAAACAAAGCCATAAGAAGTCCGTTTGCAGTTTGCCACAAGCCATGTGGGGGACACAGCAAACATGTGGAGGAAGGTGCTCTTGTCTGATTAGACCAAAATTGAAGTTTTTGGCCTATAATGCCAAAAACGCTATGTGTGGCGGAAAACTAACACTGCACATCACGCTGAACACATCATGTGCAAAAACATGGTGGTGGCAGCATCATGCTGTGGGGATGCTTTTCTTCAGCAGGGACAGGGAAGCTGGTCAGAATTGATGGGAAGATGGATGGAGCCAAATACAGGGCAATCTTAGAAGAAAACCTGTTAGAGTCTGCAAAAGACTTGAGACTGGGGCGGAGGTTCACCTTCCAGCAGGACAACGACCCTAAACATACAGCCAGAGCTACAATGGAATGGTTTAGATCAAAGCATATTCATGTGTTAGAATGGCCCAGTCAAAGTCCAGGCCTAAATCCAATTGAGAATCTCTGGCAAGAGTTGAAAATTGCTGTTCACAGACGCTCTCCATCCAATCTGACTGAGCTTGAGCTATTTTGCAAAGAAGAATGGGCAAAAATTTCAGTCTCTAGATGTGCAAAGCTGGTAGAGACATACCCCAAAAGACTTGCAGCCGTATTTGCAGCGAAAGGTGGTTTCTACAAAGTATTGATCAGGGGGGGCTGAATACTTTTGCACGCCACACTTTTCAGTTTTTTTTATTTGTAATAAAATTTGGAAACCATGTATCCTTCCACTTCACAATTATGCACCACTTTGTGTAGGTCTATCACATAAAATCCCAATAAAATACATTTACGTTTGTGGTTGTAACGTGACAAAATGTGGAAAAGTTCAAGGGGTATGAAAATTTTTGCAAGCCACTGTATATAAAATCATGAGAGGAATAGATCGGGTAGATGCATTGTGTCTCTTGCCCAGAGTAGGTGAGTCGAAGACCAGAGGATACAGGTTGAAGGTGAAGGGGAAAAGATTCAATGGGAATCTGAGGGGTAACGTTTTCACACAAAGGGTGGTGCGTGTATGGAACGAGCTGCCAGAGGAGGTAGTTGAGGCTGGGACTATCCCAACGTTTCCCATGGGAAACCAGAGGAAACCCATGCGGTCACGGGGAGAACGTGCAAACTCCGCACACACAGCACCCGAGGTCAGGATCGATCCAGGGTCTCAGACGCTGTGAGGCAGGGGCTCTACCGCTGTACAATTGTGACATTGGTTGGTAATTGAAGGGAATCCTGGCTGTTCATCCATAGTGATGTCTATAGATCAGCTGTGTAGAAAATCAGTGAAAAATTCTCACAGGCGGCCAAAGGAAACAAAATGCATGTTTAAAATTTTTTAAACATCTTATACAGTGCACTGTACTCCCTTTAGGGGAATGTCCAGGACTAATCTTCAATTACACCTCATTCAACCTCTGCAGGTGTTTTGGCAACATGACTGGCTGATAAATTTAGTATGGTTTATCACGGAAACAGGCCCTTTGGCCCACCGAGTCCGCAGCCTACATTAACCCTACCCTGCACACACTGGGCATAATTTACACATATACCAAGCCAATTAACCTACGTACCTGTTTGTCTTTGGAGTGTGGGAGGAAACGGAAGATCTTGGAGAAAACCCACGCAGGTCACGGGGAGAACGTACAAACTCCGTACAGACAGAACCCGTAGTCAGGATCGAACCCGGGTCTCTGGCGCTGTGAGGCAGCAACTCTACCGCTGCGCCACCGTGCCACCAGTACGTGGTGCTGAAAAGACTTGATAAAGCGTCTTTGCTAAAGAGATAAATCATAGAAACATAGACAATAGGTGAAGGAGTAGGCCATTCGGCCCTTCGAGCCAGCACCAACACAATATAATCATGGCTGATCTTCCTAAATCAGTACCCCGTTCCTGCTTTTACCCCATATCCCTTGATTCCTTTAAACATAAGAGCTAACTCTAATGTCCAGACCCACTTAGGCGATTTTTTAGGCTACTAGGCTGTCGCCAAATGGTCGCCGGGGTGTCGCCTGTATCGTTGTGAGTTGTCTCCTCAGTCGCGCAAAGAGTCGTAGCGTCTTTCTGGTCGCCGCTGGATTTTCAACATGTTGAAAAATTTTGGGCGACAGTGGGTTTGACGCATAGGAGCGTATCTTGACTTCTCCTGACGTAGGTGCTACGGTAGGTTGTCGCAAGGTTAACGTAAGTTGTTGCCAGTATGATGTAGGTTGTCGCCGGGTGCTGACTTCAGTGAATTTCATTGGCGATTATCTACGTCAACCGGCGACAGGTACCGGTGACTGAATTGTCTTACCTTGTCGTAGGTTGTCGCGGGTGGACGTAGGTTGTCGTAGATGTGTTCGCAGGTGGACGTTCTGATGGGTCGCCGGTTGTTGGTACCTTGCCGTAGCTTGATGTCGACTAGGAGCCAGGTTGTTGTAGACATTGTCGTCGGGGGGGTCCAGTCGCCGTTTTTTCGGAAACCTGCTACGACTATGACAGTTGCCGGCAGTCGCCGAAAAAATTGCCTAAGTGGGACATGCCCTTTACTCTAGAAACACACCCAGTGAATTGGCCTCCACTGCCTTGTGGCAGAGAATGCCACAGATTCACAACTCTCTGGGTGAAAAAGATTTTCCTCATCTCAGTCCTAAAGACCATCTATTCTTAAACTGTGGAAAGCTTGCATGAGCTGTAGAAGGAGACTGAGAAGGAACTCAGTTTGCGATTGATCGCGGACGTTGTGACGCCTCTGCCTCTTACCTGACGGGGCGAGCGGAGCAAAGCTCGTATTTACACCTCACGCTGCCTCGGCAAGGCCAGCAGCGTAATCAAGGACCAGTCGCACCCTGGCCACTCCCTCGACTCGAAAGCTATAGATGTGAGAAAAGGCACAGATTCAGTTTCTTCCCCGCTGTTATCAGGCAAATGAATCATCCTAGCACAACCAGAGAGCGGTCCTGAACCACTACCTACCTCCTAGGTGGCCCTCGGACAACCTTCGATCAGACTGTACTGACTTTATTTTGTTCCCCAATCACTCGTGTGTACACTGTGGATGGCTGGATTGTAATCATGTATTGTCTTTCCTGGTTAACGTGCAGCAAAAGCTTTGCACTGGACCTCGGCACACGTGACAATAAACTAGACAGAAACTGAAACTGAACGTGAACCAAGTGCTGGGAATGATGCTGATGTTACCCAGACTTGTTACTGCAGACCGTCACGGTCTTCCACAGCATGTACGCAGCCAATGTATATATTTAAGGCAGAGGTAGATAGATTCTTGATTAGTGCGGGCGTCAGGGGTTATGGGGAGAAGGCAGGGGAATGGGGTTAGGAGGGAGAGATAGATCAGCCTTGATTGAATGGTGGAGTAGACTTGATGGGCCGAATGGCCTAATTCTGCTCCTATCTCTTATGAACATGACATGAATACATTAGAACCATCCACTGTGTACAAACACAAGATAAAGGGAATAACGTGAATAACATTAGATGCAAGATAAAGCCAGTAAAGTCCGATCAAAGATAGTCCGAGGGTCTCCACTGAGGTGGTTCGTAGCTCAGGACCGCTCTCTAGTTGACCCACGATCATATCTGCCTCCACCACCACCCCTGGCAGCACGTTTCACGCACCCATCAACCTCTGTAATAAAAAACTTTCCTCCGCATCTCTGCTTTAAACTTTGCCCGCTCTCACCTTAAAGGTATATCCTCTGGTCTCTGACATTTCTGACAGTCCATGCTATATATTTCTCTCATAATCTTACACATTGCTATCAGGTCACCCCTCACCCTCCAGCACTCCAGAGAAAACAATGTCCAACCAGAGGTCTGTCCAACCTCTCCCTGGAGCTCAAACCCTCTAATCCTGGCTTTGTTCAGCTAAACCATTTCTGCACACTCTCCAAAACAGATTTCACTTGCTGACAAGTGGGTGGAAAAAAGGGGCTCTACTGTTTTTCCAGTGTTAGACAATAGACAATAGGTGCAGGAGTAGGCCATTCGGTCCTTCGAACCAGCACCGCCATTCAATGTGATCATGGCTGATCATCCCCAATCAGTACCCCGTTCCTACCTTCTCCCCATATCCCCTGACTCCGCTAATTTTAAGAGCCCTATCTAGCTCTCTCTTGAAAGCATCCAGAGAACCCGCCTCCACCGCCCTCTGAGGCAGAGAATTCCACAGACTCACAATTCTCTGTGTGAAAATTGGCTGTTCCCAATGCTGATAAAATAATATCAAACAATATAAAATAACGTTTTCCTGGTGAGCTTCACAAAAGCATGACGATGATCCGAGAGAGGGGGCTGAGAATCGTGAAGGGATTACATTTCACAAGTTCACAAGTTATAGGAGTAGAATTAGGCCATTCGGTGCATCGAGTCCTCTCCGCCATTCAATCATGGCTGATTTCTTCCTCCTAATCCAATTTTCCTGCCTTCTCCCCCATAACCCTTCACACCCATTCTAATCAACAATTTGTCTATCAGAACATACGCACAAAAGTAACTCAGCGGTTCAGGCAGCCTCTCTGGAGAGAAGGAATGGGTGACGTTTCGGGTCGAGACCCTTCATCAGACTGGTCTGAAGAAGGGTCTCAACCCAAAACGTCACCTATTCCTTTACTCTCAAGACGCTGCCTGTTCAGCTGAGTTACTCCAGCTTTTTGTGTCTATCTTCGGTGTAAACCAGCATCTGCAGTTCCTTCCTACACATTTTAACTACAGAACGATTTTAATATACATTTGGACTGTTAAGTATTTTGTTGGTAGGCTCATAAGTATTTTGAAATTATTCCATAGAAATATTTTAAATTTACCTTAGGTTAGAAGGCCCCACTCCTTAAGTAAGAAGCTGCAGATGTTCTACCAATCGGTGGTAGCCAGTGCCATCTTCTTCGCTGCCGTGTGCCGGGGCAGCAGGGCGAAGGCTGCGGACGCCAACAGGATCAACAAACTCATCAGGAAGGCCGGCTCCATCCTGGGATGGAGTTGGAGTTGGAGTTGGATTCACGGGAGGTTGGTCTTGGAGGGGAGGATGCTCCTCAAACTGCGGAGCATCCTGGACAATACAGCTCACCCCCTCCGTGACACACTGGTCAACCTGAGGAGCGCCTTCAGCAACGGACTGGTCCCACCAAGATGCAGCACAGAACGCCACAGGAGATTCACAGTACAACTCCTCCCCCTTCTGTCGTGGGGTCGACTGACACTCCCCCCACCCCCCCCCCACCCCCCAATTTTTGCACATCCCCCAATCCTTTCCATTCGTCACTTTAATTTCATGTTTCATGTATCTTGTGTTTTTATGACTGTTGGCAGATCAATTTCCCTCTTGGGGAAATAAAGTCTGTCGTATCGTATTGTAGATAAAGTAAACCCTAGTTTTCATGGATTTCTTTATAATGGTTTTAGTTGCGAGTGGACGGACCTCCCGACCCTCACCGCCAGTCTGGACTGTTTATCGCCACCTCCAGCCCCCACCTCAACACTGTCCACCGCAGCTGCCGCCTGTATTGCTGCATTGGGCTCTTGGAGCTTTGTGGCTTAGGACAGGTCCAGCAGCATAATCAAGGACCAGTCACACCCCGGCCACTCCCTCTTCTCCGCTCTCCCATCAGGCAAAAGGTACAGAAATGCGAAAACGCACACCTCCAGACACAGAGACAGTTTCTTCCCAGCTTTTCTCTGGCAACTGAACCATCCTACCACAACCAGAGAGCAGTGCTGCACTACTATCTACCTCATTGGTGACCCTCGGACTATCTTTGATCGGACTTTGCTGGCTTTACCTTGCACTAAACGTTATTCCCTTATCATGGATCTGAACACTGTGAATGGCCCGATTGTAATCATGTATTGTCTTTCCGCTGACTGGTTAGCACGCAACAGAAGCTTTTCACTGTATCTCGGTACACGTGACAATAATCTAAAACTGAAACTGAGGTAAGGCTTTGCTTTAATGTTTCAGCTAAAAAAAGGCACGTCTGTCCCTGCAGTTCCTCAGCCTATATTTTATTGTTGGGTCTCTATATGTGAAATCCCATATTTTACATTTGGTTTAGTTTAGTTCAGTTTGGAGAAACAGCGCAGAAACAGGAGCTTCTGCCCACCGGGTCCGCGCCGACCAGCGATCCCCGCACACTAACACTATCCTACACACACTAGGGACAATTTACAATTTTATCAAGCCAATTAAACAGACAAAATAGGTGCAGGAGGAGGCCATTTGGCCCTTCGAATTAACCTACAAACCTGTACGCCTTTGTTCTGTGGAAGGAAACCGGAGCACCCGGAGAAATCCCATGCAGGTAGACTCAAAATGCTGGAGAACCTCAGCGGGTGAGGCAGCATCTATGGAGAGAAGGAATTGGCGACATTTCGGGTCGAGACCCTTCTTCAGACCCGAAACGTCGCCAATTCCTTCTCTCCATAGATGCTGCCTCACCCGCTGAGTTTCTCCAGCATTTTGTGCCTACTTTCAATTTTACCAGCATCAGCAGTTCTTTCTTAAACAGGTCACGGGGAGAACGTACAGACTGCGGCCGTAGTCAGGATTGAACCCAGGTCTCTGGCGATGTGAGGCAGCAACTCTACCTCTGCGCCACCGTGCCACCTTTGGTTATAGCGGACTACGGGCACTAATGGACACCATTCCCCTCCATGGTCTGTTATAATGAGTCCGTCAAACCCGCCATTGAGGGCCACAGACAAACACCAGGCCACCATCTCTAACACAATCACTAACTTCATCAACTCCGGCTCCCTGCCCCCCCGAGCCTCCAACCTCCTCGTTTCCCAGCCCCGCACGGCCCGATTTTACCTTCTCCCCAAAATCCACAAAACTGACTGTCCTGGTAGACCCATTGTCTCTGCCTGTTAGTGTCCCACCGAACTTATTTCCACATACCTCGACTCCATCCTATTCCCCCTGGTTAAATCCCTCCCCATCTATGTTCAATACACCTCACACGCTCTCTGTCGTCTCCGGGCATTCCTAGGCCCCCATCCCCTCATCTTCACCATGGACGTCCAGTCACTCTACACCTCCATCCCCCACCAGGAGGGTCTCAAAGCCCTCTGTTTCTTCCTCGACCGGAGAACCAACCCATACCCGTCCACTGACACCCTCCTCCGCCTAGCGGAGTTGGTCCTTCCCCTTAATAACTTTTTGTTTGACTCCTCCCATTTCCTCCAAATACAAGGCATAGCTATGGGCACACGCATGGGCCCCAGCTACGCCTGCCTCTTTGTAGGGTACAATCCTTGTTCTCGGCGTACCAGGGCCCCATCCCCGACCTCTACCTCCGTTACATCGACGACTGCATTGGTGCTACCTCCTGCACCCACACACAACTCACTGACCATCCATTTCACCACCAACTTCCATCCGGCACTCAAATACACCTGGACCATTTCCGACATCTCCCTACCATTTCGTGACCTCACTATCTCCATCGCAGGTGACAGACTACTGACCGACATCTACTATAAACCCACTGACTCCCACGGCTATCTGGACTACACTTCTTCCCACCTTGCTTCCTGTAAGGACTCCATCCCCTACTCCCTATTCCTCCGTCTATGCCGCATCTGCCCCCAGGATGAGGTGTTCCACACCAGGGCATCAGAGATGTCCTCATTTTTCAGGGAACGGGGGATCCCCTCTTCTACTATAGATGGCTCTCACCAGGGTCTCTTCTATACCCCGTAACACTGCTCTCACTCCCCATCCCCCTACTCGTAACAAGGGCAGAGTCCCCCTTGTCATCACCTTCCACCCCACTAGCCGTCACATACAACAAATAGTCCTCCATCATTTTCGCCACCTCCAACGTCACCCCACCACTTGCCGTATCTTCCCATCTCCCCCCCCGTCCGCTTTCCGCAGAGACCGCTCCCTCCGTAACTACCTGGTCAATTCGTCCCTTCCCACCCGTACCACCCCCTCCCCGGGCACTTTCCCTTGCAAATTCAGGAAATGCTACCATTGTCGCTTTACCTCCCCCCTTGACTCCATTCAAGGACCCAAGCTGTCTTTCCAGGTGCGACAGAGGTTCACCTGCACCTCCTCCAACCGCATTTATTGCATCCGCTGCTCTAGGTGTCAGCTGATCTACATTGGTGAGACCAAGCGTAGGCTTGCCGATCATTTCACCGAACACCTCCGCTCGGTTCGCACTTTTTTTTTTGTTTAATTTCAAAATATACTTTATTCAAATGATAAATATATACAATAGATGAACCTTGCGGAAAATCCATCCGACATTTTCGGAGGCTGTACAAATTGATGAATACAGTTTAGACATTTCTTTCCCCCAAATTTCCACAAATCAGTCCCCCACTCGTGCACTCATGTGCCACAGTGGCGTGGGATACCTTCCCTTATATTGAGGGGCGTCTCCACAATACTGTACCCCCCATGTCCAGCGGCGGAAGGACCCTAGACTGTGGCCCTCCCCCACCGAGCCTTGGCGTTGGCTGCACCGAGCTTCAGTGCGTCCCTCAGCACGTACTCCTGCAGTCTGCAGTGGGCCAGTCGGCAACATTCCCTGACGGACATCTCGCTCTGCTGGGTGGTGAACAATGCTCGGGCAGACCAAAGGGCGTCTTTTACCGAGTTGATGACCCTCCAGCAGCACTCGATGTCAGCCTCTGAATGTGTCCCTGGGAACAGTCCGTAAATCACCGAGTCCTCTGTGACGGAGCTGTTCGGGATAAAGCGTACCAGGGACCCTTGCATTTTTCTCCAGACTCTTTTAGCAAACCCACACTCTGTAAAGAGGTGGGCAACCGTCTCCTCGCCATAGCAGCCGTCCGAGGGCACCGTGCGCTGGCAGTGAGGTTCCGACGGTGCAGGAAGGATCTGACTGGGAGGGCTCCCCTCACCGCCAGCCAAGCCAGGTCTTGGTGCTTGTTGGTGAGTTCTGGCGATGAGGCATTTTGCCAGACGAGCTGGGCAGTCTGCTCAGGGAACCACGCCACCGGGTCCATAGAGTCCTCTCCCTGCAGTGCCTGCAGGACATTCTGTGCTGACCACTGCCCGATGGACATGTGGTCAAAGGTGTTGGTCCGGAAGAACCCTTCCACCGACGACAGATGGGGCGGCAATGTCCAGCTGACCGGCACATTGCGTGGCACCTGCGCCAGGCCCATCCTTCGCAACACCGGGGACAGGTAGAACCTCAGCAGGTAGTGACACTTGGTGCCCACGTGCCTTGGCTCTACACTCCGCCTGATGCAGCCACACACGAAGGTGGCCATCAGAATGAGGGCGACGTTGGGCACGCTTTTACCCCCGTTGTCTGCCGACTTGTACATTGTGGCCCGTCGCACCCGGTCCATCCTCGACCCCCAGATGAACTGTAAAATGGCCCAGGTGATCCCTGTGGCGTAGGAGGGAGGGTCAGGCCACACTTGTGCCAAGTACAGCAGCCCCGAGAGCACCTCACACCTGATGACCAAATTCTTTCCCGTTATGGAGAGGGAGCGTTGCCTCCACAGCTCCAGCTTCCTCCCCACCCTGGCTATCCGCTCCAGCCAATTTTTGTTACATGCCTCAGCCCCCCCGAACCAGATCCCCAGCACCTTCAAGAAGTCAGGCTTGATGGTGAAGGGGACGGAAGATCTGTCGGGCCAGTTGCCAAAGAGCACGGCCTCGCTCTTCCTGCGGTTCACCCTGGCTCCCATGGCCGACTCAAACTGGTCGCAGATACTAATCAGTCTGCGGACCGACCCTGGGTCCGAGCAGAAGACAGCGACATCGTCCATGTACAGGGAGGTCTTTACTTGAATGCCCCCACTGCCTGGCAATGTCACTCCTTTTATGCTCGCATCCTTCCTGATGGATTCAGCAAAAGGTTCAATACAGCAGACAAACAAGACAGGAGAGAGAGGGCAACCCTGCCTAACTCCAGATCTTACAGGGAAAACTGTCTGATTCCCACCCATTGATTTGGACTGCACTACGGATGTTGGTGTAGAGCAGTTTGATCCAATTCCTGATTCCCTCCCCAAAACCCATTTTGGAGAGCACGTCCCTCATGTACGTGTGCGAAATCCTGTTGAAGGCCTTCTCCTGGTCCAAGCTGACTAGGCAGGCATCCCACCCGTCTGTCCTGCACGTAGGCGATGGTATCTCTCAGCAGCGCTAGGCTGTCTGAGATTTTCCTGCCAGGTACAGCACAGGTTTGGTCCGGGTGGATCACCTCTCCCAGAGCAGACTTGACCCGGTTGGCGATGGCCTTAGACAGGATCTTGTAGTCTACATTCAAGAGTGTTATAGGTCTCCAATTCTTTATGTCCTTCATCTCCCCCTTCTGCTTGTAGATTAGGGTGATGTTGCCCTTCCTCATGGAGTCTGACATGCTACCAGCCAGAAGCATGTCGTTGTACACTTCTAGCAGGTCCGGGCCCATCCAGTCCCACAGAGCCAAATACAACTCGGCCAGAAAGCCATCGCTTCTGGGAGTTTTATTCGAGTCAAAGGAACGGATGGAGCCAGTCAGCTCCTCTAGGGTCAGTGGTTGGTCCAGACTCTCCCGCTTGCTGTCCTCCAAGAAGGCTGTTCATCACAGAGCTCCCCCTGTGAACCTTATGGAAGAAGAAACGTGAGCACGTCTCATCCTGCTCCACATGGCGGACCCTGGATCGGAAGATGATCTTGGAGGATTCAGAGTTAAAGAGCCGAGCTTGCCGGTCCTTCAACTCTCTAAGTTCCTCCCTCACATCCACCCCGCTCGACTGCAGAAGGAGCAGTTGTTGCAAATCTGTCTGGAGTTGGCACAATTCCCTCTGACTCTGTCTTGCTCTCTGAACCCCTTTAATTATGAAGAACCTCTTAATGTTCTCCTTGGTTGCTTCCCACCAGAGTGTGGGGGAGTCAAAGAGGGGCCTCACCGTTCTCCAACATGCATAGTCCCTCTTTAGCTCCTCGACACTCTCTGGGGTCAACAGCTTCATGTTTAACTTCCACGTCCCTCTGCCTGCCTTCCGGTCCTCCTGTAGGTGACAGGAAGCCTGAAGGAGGCAGTGGTCGGAGAAGAACACTGGCGTGAGGTCAGTGAGTCTCACCGTGACGGCCTTCGTCGTGAAGACAAAGTCTATCCGAGATCGGGCTAAACCGTCCGATCTCGACCAAGTGAACTGCGGCTGGGACCCGCCTGCAGGGTCGCTGAAGGCGTCACGCAGCTTTGCGTCTTTTACCATCTCCATCAGGAACTTGGACGTGCTGTCCAGTCTGCTGTCGGCACTACCGGATCGTCCAGCCGCATCAATGATGCAGTTGAAGTCACCGGCCAGAACGAGCTGCCGGGACGTGGCCAGCAGCACTGGGAGCTGCTGGAGAACGGCCAGCCGCTCGCTCTGCGTGGGTGAGGCATACACATTTATCAGCCGGAGCGGAGAGCCACGGTACATAACATCCACCACGAGGAAACGCCCTCCAACCACTTCCCTGACCTCAGTGATGGTGAAGTTCCCTCCCCGCAGCAAAATCCCCAGGCCGGAAGCACGACAGTCATTTCCCCCCGACCACACCGACAGTCCGTGGGGCCACCATCGCGACCACCTCGATAGCAGCGGAGGTGTGGCAGCCCGCACTCCTGAAGAAAAGTCACATCTGCCTTGACCTTGGCCAGGTACTGTAAGGCATTAACACATTAACACAGTGCTCTTTATACTGCGCATGTTTAAAGATGCCAGTTTGAGCTCCATTGTCTTTAGAGTCACTGACCATTTCCATGTCCCCTCATTCCCACCGCTTCGGTGAATTGCCTCAGCTTTCCTGGGCTCAGGAATCCAGCGGTGAGGTGAGTTTCAGGTGGCGTAACCAAAGGTGTCGTTGGGGGGGGCCTTCTCGTTCCACCCCCTTTTGGGCATGCCGCTTCCTTTGTCTTCTGTAGCTGGGGCCCAATGGCCTCTGCGCTGCTCCCGGTCGCCCGGAGCTGGGGCCCACTGGCCGCTGTGATGATCCCTGTCTCCAGGGGCTGGAGCCCCTCGACCGCTGCGCTGCTCCCGATGTCCTGGGGCTGGAGCCCCTCGACCGCTGCACTGCTCCCGATGTCCTGGGGCTGGAGCCCCTCGACCACTTCTCTGCTCTCGGTCTCCTGAGGCTGGGAGGTGATCGTCGTGGCCTCTCTCTTTTCCTCCCCCGTTTTCTTCCTCTGCCTCCCTCGTTGGGACTTCCCGGTCGCCTCATCCTCCGACGAGGAGGAGAGGTTGCTGCCTTCTGTAAGAGAAAGACACCTTTTTTGTGATTTACTTTTTGACTTACCACTCCTTTCCGGCCTCGGCTCTTTGGGCTGACCCCTCTTCTTATACTTCACCGTTGTCCATTTCTCCTGCTGTTCCCCCTCCTCCCTCCTGGGCAGGATGCTGGGCGTCTCCTTCTGCCACTTGGGACCTCGAGGTGGTTAGGCTGTCCTCACCCATGTTCCCTCTTTCTGCTGGGGTCTTGGCAGTGGTGGGGGGTGCCTCGCCCCCCTTTGGGGTGCTGGCAGCAGTGGGTGCAGGCTCTTTTAGGGCAAGCCCTGTAAAGGTGGCCTGCCTCCCCGCACAGGTTGCAGTTCTTGCTGGCCTGACAGTCCTTTGTCTCATGGCCCTCCGCCTTGCAGTTTTTGCAGACAACTGCAGTGCATTGGGCCATCACATGCCCAGGCTTGTTGCATTTCCTGCACAGCCTGGGTTGCCCCACATAGCTCAAGTATCCTCGGTTTCCTCCAATCGCGAAAACCGAGGGGGGGGGTGGACGATTTCTCCGTCCTTGTCCACCCTCAGCTTTACCTTGACTTGCCGCTTGCTGGTCCAAATCCCATGCATGTCCTTCACGTCCACACAGTCTCCTGTTCCCTCAACGTAGCGAGCAAGGAAGGTGAGGACATCCACTACGGGCACATGTGGGTTAAACATGTGCACCGTGATGAACCTTTCCTTCTGGGTGGGGAGGGTGAAGAGCGGCTGCACTTTCAGCAGCGACAGCGGAGCTTCATTCCCCTTCTCCCGGAAGACTTCCATCACCTTCTGCCATCCCGTTGGATACTTGAAGGTAACATCAAAATATCCGTTACCCGGGAAATCCTGGAGGCAGTAGATGTCCTTGGCCTCAAATTTGCAGGCCTCTAGCAAGACCTTCTTCACGAACAGGTCTCGTGAGAAGGGGGTCCCCTTGCTGAGGTCCTTGACGCTTATTCGCAGGGTATTCCGAATACCCTGTACTCCTGCTCCTGCTGACATTGTGGCTGAATAAGGTGTTAGGTTGGTTTCCCAACCAGCATGGATCCACCTCTAAGCCTGCAGCCGACCGACTCCTCAACGATTTCGCTCCGCAATCCACGGCCCTTGTCCCCAAGGAACCGCCAGAACTGTTCTAATAAGAACAGATAGTCTCTTTCACTCAGAACAGATAAGAACAGATACTACACTTGATCTTAGCCAAAAGGCCGAGAAGCGCACTAACCAACCTGATCTCCCGGTGGCTCAGCACTTCAACTGCCATTCCCATTCCGAATCCGACCTCTCTGTCCTGTATGAACATTGATTTCTCCAAGTCCTTACTGTCTCCTCTACTCAGCTCGCTCTCTAACCATCTGGCTCCTCCTCTTCCTTTCATCTTTCCTTTCTTCTTCCCGTTCCCCCCCGACCCTCACATCAGTCTGAAGAAGAGTCTCGACCCAAAACGTCACTTATTTCCTTCGCTCCATAGATGCTGTCTCATCCGCTGAGTTTCTCCAGGATTAAGAATAAAGAGTAAGCCATTTAGAACGGAGACGAGGAAACACTTTTTCTCACAGAGAGTTGTGAGTCTGTGGAATTCTCTGCCTCAGAGGGCGGTGGAGGCAGGTTCTCTGGATACTTTCAAGAGAGAGATAGATAGGGCTCTTAAAGATAGTGGAGTCAGGAGATATGGGGAGAAGGCAGGAACAGGGTACTGATTGGGGATGATCAGCCATGATCACATTGAATGACGGTGCTGGCTCGAAGGGCCGAATGGCCTCCTCCTGCACCTATTGTCTATTATCTATTGTCTATTGTCTATTTGTGTCTACAGTTGTAATGAGGCTTTACTGCACTACATTTTGCTACCAGCAGGGGGCCACCAATGCAAGTGCAATAAATTTTAGTGCATTAACTACAACTGGGGTGGAAGATTGCAACCTTCACGTGGTCCGCCCTGTTTCGACTAATGCAACCAACTCGACGTGCACAAACGGAAGATCAAATAGAACAAGTTGTCCAACAACTTTAGGCCGTGCACGCCACACGAAAGTAGAAGAAGAACTACAACTAATTAATACATTTGTGAATTTCAATCTGTTCAATGTAGTTCAAACTGTTGGCAGATCAGTTAGACTTTCCACAGAAGAACATTAAGACCCTATTAAAATTCTCTATTTTAAATAGTTTTCTGTATGCAAAAGTGTATATTGATTTAATATTGATTCTGAAGTCTGAAGAAGGTTCTTGACCCGAAACATCACCTGTTCCTTTTCTCCAGAGATGCTGTCTGACCCGCTGAGTTACTCCAGCATTTTGTATCTGTCTTCGGGGTAAACCAGCATCTGCAGTTCCTTCCTACACCTTTAATAGTTATTAATTGATTGAAAGATACATGGAAACAGGCCCTTCGGCCCATAGCCGCGTACGTGCCAACCATCGATCACCCGTTCACAGTAGTTCTATGTTATCCCACTTTCTCACCCACTCCCTACACTCCAGGGGCAATTTACAGTGGGTCGATTAACCTACAAACCCGCACGTCTTCGGAGGGAACAATGGCGCAGGGGTAGAGTTACGGTTGCAGAGAACCGCGGTCGATCCTGACTACGGGTGCTAAAGTCGGAGAGTCATAGATACATACAGTGTGGAAACAGGCCCTTCAGCACAACATCGTCCCAGCGACCCTAGTCCCACTTGCCTGCACTTGGTCCATATCCCTCCAAACCTGTCCTACTGATTGTGAATGATCAGCCATGATCACATTGAATGGCAGTGCCGACTCGAAGGGACTACTCCTGCACCTATTGTCTATTGTCTATTGTCTATCCATGTACCTGTCCCACTGTTTCTTAAACAATGGGATAGTCCCTGCCTCAACTACCTCCTCTGGCAGCTTGTTCCATACACCCACCACCCTCTGTGAAAAAGTTACCCCCTTGGATTCCTATTAAATCTTTCCCCTTCACCTTGAAGATATGGTGAATCTTATCTTCAATAAGGTGGTGAAAATATGGTGAATCCAGCAACTATGTTACAGAGAAAGGTTGAACAAGTTAGGTCTTTATTCTTTGGAGCGCAGAAGGTTAAGGGGGGACTTGATTGAGGTCTTTAAAATGATGAAAGGGATAGACAGAGTTGACGTGGATACGTTTTTCCCATTGAGGGTAGGGAAGATTCAAACAAGAGGGCATGACATGAGAATTAAGGGACAGAAGTTTCGGGGTAACGTGAGGGGGAACTTCTTTACTCAGAGGGTGGTGGCTGTGTGGAATGAGCTTCCAGCAGAAGTGGTGGAGGCAGGATCGATTTTAACATTTAAGACTAAGGTGGATAGGTATATGGACGTGAAGGGAATGGAGGGGTATGGTCTGAGTGCAGGTAGATGGGACTAGGGGAAAACAAATGGTCGGCACGGACTGGAAGGGCCGAGAGGGCCTGTTTCCGTGCTGTAATTGTTATATGGTTATATGGTTATATGGTTATATACGCTCTGGTCCTGTATTCCCTTACTCTGGGCAAGAGACTCTGTGCATCTACGCAATCTATTCCTCTCATGATTTTATACACCTCTATAAGATGTCCCCTCATCCTCCTGCCCTCAAAGGAATAGAGACCCAGTCTACTCAACCTCTCCCTATAGCTCACACCCTCTAGTCCTGGCAACGTCCTCGGGCACAGTCTGTGTGAAGTTTGCACGTTCTCCCCGAGACCACATGGATTCCTCCGGGTGTTCCAGTTTCTTTACTGGACACAGCATGGAAACAGAACGGGCCTCCACCGCCCTCTGAGGCAGAGAATTCCACTGACTCACAACACTCTGTGAGAAAAAGTGTTTCCTCGTCTCCTTTCCAAATGGCTTACCCCTTATTCTTAAACTGCGGCCCCTGATTCTGGACTCTCCCAACATCGGGAACTTGTTTCCTACCTCTCGCGGGTCCAAACCCTTAATAATCTGTTGAAGAATAAGGAGAAAGCCATTTAGAATGGAGACGAGGAAACACTTTTTCTCACAGAGAGTGGTGAGTCTGTGGAATTCTCTGCCTCAGAGGGCGGTGGAGGCAGGTTCTCTGGATGCTTTCAAGAGAGAGCTAGATAGGGTTCTTAAAAATAGCACAGGGGATGGGGAGAAGGCAGGAACGGGGTACTGATTGGGGATGATCAGCCATGATCACATTGAATGGCGGTGCTGGCTCGAAGGGCCGAATGGCCTACTCCTGCACCTATTGTATATTTTCTATTCTCTCAGCAAATGACAGTCCCGCCATCCCAGGAATTAACCTTGTAAACCCACGCTGCACTCCCTCAATATAACGTCAATGGATATTTTTATTAAGACAGAGATAGATAGATTCTTGATCAGTACGGGTGTCAGGGGTTATGGGGAGAAGGCAGGAGAATGGGGTTAGCAGGGGGAGATAGATCAGCCATGATTGAATGGCGGAGTAGACTTGATGGGCAGAATGGCCTATTTCTGCTACAAGAAGCTATGAAATTATAAGATTCTGTGACTATGGTGACCATGGAAAGGCCTAATGAACTGATCGGGGAATAAGCCTCTGTTTTATTATTTTTTATCTATTTTAATTTTTATTAATCAAAAATATTTATTCAAATATTAAAATAATATTTACAATACAATAAAACGAAACAGAACCCACCACCATAGCACAAGACAAATGATAAACTATTATACAACGCTTAAGAAAGAACTGCAGATGTTGGAAAAATCGAAGATAGACAAAAATGCTGGAGAAACTCAGCGCGTGAGGCAACATCTATGGAGAGAAGGAAAAGGTGACCCAAAACGTCACCTATTCCTTCGCTCCATGAATGCTGCCTCACCCCCTGAGTTTCTCCAGCATTTTTGTCTATCTTCGATTTTTCCAGGAGCAACCCAACCAGGACATCCGCAGCCCTACCCTCTCCCCTACGCGCTGGGGTGAAGAAGCCTCTGTTGACAAGATTGTTGCTGGCAGAAATGTAGAAACAAAGAACTGCGGATACTGGTTTACACCAAAGATCGACACTAGGTGCTGAAGTAACTCAGAGGGTCAAGCAGCCTTTCTGGAGAACATGGATAGGTGACGTCCTGGGTCAGGGCTGATGGAGGGTACCAACCTGAAACGTCACACATCCTTTCTCTCCAGAGATGTTGCCTGACCCGCTGAGTTGTTCCAGTACTTTGTGTTTATCTAATGTTGGAAGCAAGATTCTGCCATTTAATGAGGTAGCCAATTCACCGTAAAATTCTCTCTTCCAAACCTTTTAGTTTGTGCAGTTTAATGGATGAGCTGATAACTCCCACGACATTGCCAGGACTGGCCCCGAATGCGATTATCCAAATGTCGTTCTAAATGTTCTTCTCTACACGTCTATGATATTAGTGATGGGACTTGCAGCAGCCTTGCTCCTGGAAGCAGTTCAATTTAGTTTCGTTTAGAGATACAGCGCGGAAACAGGCCCTTCGGCCTGCCGTGTCTATGCTGACCAGCGATCACCCACACAGTAGTTCTATCCTACACACAAGGGACATAAATAAGGATAAGGGCTTAAGAACAGACAATAGACAATAGGTGCAGGAGGAGGCCATTCGGCCCTTCGAGCCAGCACCGCCAATTCAATGTGATCATGGCTGATCATCCACAATCAGTACCCCGTTCCTGCCTTCTCCCCATATCCCCTGACTCCGCTATCTTTAAGCGCCCTATCTATAAGGGGTAAGCCATTTAGAACGGAGATGAGGAAAAACTTTTTCACCCAGAGAGTTGTGAATCTGTGGAATTCTCTGCCTCAGAAGGCAGTGGAGGCCAATTCTCTGGATGCTTTTAAGAGAGTTAGAGAGAACTCTTAAATATAGCGGAGTCAGGTGATATGGAGAGAAGGCAGGAACAGGGTACTGGTTGTGGATGATCAGCCATGATCACAGTGAATGGCGGTGCTGGCTTGAAGGGCTGAGTGGCCTACTCCTGCACCTATTGGCTACTGACAATTTACAGAAGCCCATCAACCTACAAACCTGTGTCTTTGGAATGTGGGAGGAAACCGAAGCACCCGGAGAAAACCCACGTGGTCACGAGAAGAACATGTCACAACGATTACCCCGTTCACCAACACAATCCTAGACACACTCGGGACAGTTAAAATGTTTTACCTGAGCCAAATTAACCTACAAACCTGTTCATCTTTGGAGTTTGGGAGGAAACCGAAGATCTCGGATAAAACCCACGCAGGTCACGGGGAGAACGTACAAACTCCGCACAGCCAGCACCCGTAGTCAGGATCAAGCCCGGGTCACTGGCGCTGTAATGCAGCAGCTCTACCCGTTGCGCCAGCGTGCCGCCCCTGTCTAGGCTGAGGGCAGACTTGAGGCAATCTGCGGTATGTCAGGGGAAACTTGGCCCAGCGAACACCAATAGTTCTGGCCGCAGTTTTACGGACCGAATTTGTCCAGCTTCAAGTTTCCATTTTTGACTTTGTATCTCCATTTCCCGAGTTCCCACTGGACAGCCTGCACGTGGAATTCTCATCACCAGACCCTCAGTCAGTTAATCCCTCATGCCTTACAGACACTCTACCTCGGACGAGTAATTGGAAATACATCTCTTCTTCTGTCCCGCGCCTGGAATTAGAAGTTCTAGGCTTCAAGCCCAACTTTGTCATTACTGGTCTTTTCCAGTTAAAATATTAATAATAAAGCCAAATTGACTAGAAATTCAGCTCCACAGAAAATAACCCTCACCTCAAAACGGTGACTTGCATTTTGTCTGCATTGTGTGTTTATTTGGCGAACGTACAAATATCTGTTGGATCAGATATCTCTGACCTCCCTACCATCGAGGGGATCTATCGCAGTCGCTGCCTCAAAAGGGCTGGCAGCATCATCAAGGACCCACACCATCCTGGCCACTCACTCATCTCCCCGCTACCTTCAGGTAGAAGGTACAGGAGCCTGAAGACTGCAACGACCAGGTTCAGGAATAACTACTTCCCCACAGCCATCAGGCTATTAAACTTGGTTCGGACAAAACTTTGAACATTAATAGCCTATAATCTGTTTATTTGCACTTTATCAGTTTATTTATTCATGTGTGTATATATTTATATAATGGTATATGGACACACTGATCTGTTCTGTATTCATGCCTTCTATGTTCTGTGTGCTGAAGAAAACCAAGAATTTAATTGTCCTATCAGGGACACACGACAATAAACTCTCTTGAATCTTGAATCTTGAGCTATGTAGGACGGAACTGCAGATGCCGTTTTGCACTGAAGATATGTACCAAGTGCTGGAGTAACTCAGTGGGACAGGCAGGCAGCATCTCTGGAGAGAAGGAATGGGTGATGTTTCGGGTTGAGACGAGGGAACAAGGATATGGCGGACCAATTGAATAACTACTTTGGTTCCGTCTTCACTAAGGAAGACATAAATAATCTGCCTGAAATAGCAGGGGACTGTGGGTCAAAGGAGGAATTGAGTGAAATCCAGGTCAGTCGGGAAGTGGTGTTGGGGAAATTGAATAGATTAAAGGCCGATAAATCCCCAGGGCCAGATAGGCTGCATCCCAGAGTACTTAAGGAAGTAGCTCAGGAAATAGTGGATGCATTAGTGATAATCTTTCAAAACTCTTTAGATTCTGGAGTAGTTCCTGAGGATTGGCGGGTGGAAAATGTAACCCCTCTTTTTAAGAAGGGAGGGAGAGAGAAAAACGGGGAATTACAGACCAGTTAGTCTAACATCGGTAGTGGGGAAACTGCTAGAGTCAGTTATTAAAGATGGGATAGCAGCACATTTGGAAAGTGGTGAAATCATTGGACAAAGTCAGCATGGATTTACAAAAGGTAAATCATGTCTGACGAATCTTGTGGAATTTTTCGAGGATGTAACTAGTAGCGTGGATAAGGGAGAACCAGTGGATGTGGTATATCTGGACTTCCAGAAGGCTTTCGACAAGGTCCCACATAAGAGATTAGTATACAAACTTAAAGCATACGGTATTAGGGGTTCAGTATTGATGTGGATAGAGAACTGGCTGGCAAACAGGAAGCAAAGAGTAGGAGTAAACGGGTCCTTTTCACAATGGCAGGCAGTAACTAGTGGGGTACCGCAGGGCTCAGTGCTGGGACCCCAGCTATTTACAATATATATTAATGATCTGGATGAGGGAATTGAAGGCAATATCTCCAAGTTTGCGGATGACACTAAGCTGGGGGGCAGTGTTCGCTGTGAGGAGGATGCTAGGAGACTGCAGGGTGACTTGGATAGGCTGGGTGAGTGGGCAAATGTTTGGCAGATGCAGTATAATGTGGATAAATGTGAGGTTATCCACTTTGGTGGCAAAAACAGGAAAGCAGACTATTATTTAAATGGTGGCCGATTAGGAAAAGGGGAGATGCAGCGAGACCTGGGTGTCATGGTACACCAGTCATTGAAAGTAGGCATGCAGGTGCAGCAGGCAGTGAAAAAAGCGAATGGTATGTTAGCTTTCATAGCAAAAGGATTTGAGTACAGGAGCAGGGAGGTTGTACTTCAGTTGTACAGGGTCTTGGTGAGACCACACCTGGAGTATTGCGTGCAGTTTTGGTCTCCAAATCTGAGGAAGGACATTATTGCCATAGAGGGAGTGCAGAGAAGGTTCACCAGACTGATTCCTGGGATGTCAGGACTGTCTTATGAAGAAAGACTGGATAGACTCGGTTTATACTCTCTGGAATTTAGGAGATTAAGAGGGGATCTTATAGAAATTTACAAAATTCTTAAGGGGTTGGACAGGCTAGATGCAGGAAGATTGTTCCCGATGTTGGGGAAGTCCAGGACAAGGGGTCACAGCTTAAGGATAAGGGGGAAATCCTTTAAGACCGAGATGAGAAAGACTTTCTTCACACAGAGAGTGGTGAGTCTCTGGAACTCTCTGCCACAGAGGGTAGTTGAGGCCAGTTCATTGGCTATATTTAAGAGTGAGTTGGATGTGGCCCTTGTGGCTAAGGGGATCAGAGGGTATGGAGAGAAGGCAGGTACGGGATACTGAGTTGGATGATCAGCCATGATCATATTGAATGGCGGTGCAGGCTCGAAGGGCTGAATGGCCTACTCCTGCACCTAATTTCTATGTTTCTATGTTTCTATGTTGAGACCCTTCCTCAGACCCCCTTGTAGATAGCTTGTTGACTACAGCAGCTATCTCTCTCCAAATATCAGTTGAATGCATCAATATATTTTGCCTCCTCACAGTACAATTGTAATTAATAGTCTTGTCATAGAAACATAGAAACATAGAAAATAGGTGCAGGTGGAGGCCATTCGGCCCTTCGAGCCAGCACCGCCATTCAATATGATCATGGCTGATCGTCCGCTATCAATAACCCGTGCCTGCCTTCTCCCCATATCCCTTGACTCCACCAGCCCCCAGAGCTCTATCCAACTCTCTCTTAAATCCATCCAGTGATTTGGCCTCCACTGCCCTCTGTAGCAGGGAATTCCATAAATTCACAACTCACTGGGTAAAAAGTCTCGACACACGGACCTACATATTCTCCCCCGTCTCAGACAATAGACAATGGACAACAGGTGCAGGAGTAGGCCATTCAGCCCTTCGAGCCTATCACACTGGAGTCTGGAGATTGAAAGGAGTGCAGTAGAGGAAAGTCTTGGACTCCATTGGCTTGAGTCTTAGAGACTTGTACAGCATTAAGGTGGGACGTCATTGAAAGTTACCGAATAGTGAAAGGCCTGGATAGAGTGGATGTGGAGAGGATGTTTCCACTAGTGGGAGAGTCTAGAACTAGAGTTCATAACCTCAGATTTAAAGGATGTTCCTTTAAGAAGGAGATGAGGAGGAAGAAGGCTGTGGGGACCAAGTCAATGGGTATTTTTAAGACTCCATAATGTTTGAGACAAAGACCCATCATTTATTTATTTGCCTCTGTACTCCACAATTTAAGACTTGTAATAGAAAAAGTCACATGTGGTTAAAGTACACATGGTCAGATTTTATTAAAAGCCATTTTTATACATTTTGATATCACCATGTAGAAATTACAGCTGTGTTTCTACAAAGTCCACCCCATTTCAGGGCACCGCAATATTTGGGACACATGGCTTCACAGGTGTTTGTAATTGCTCAGGTGTGTGGCTAATTGCCTCCTTAATGCAGGTATAAGAGAGCTCTCAGCACCTCGTCTTTCCATCACCTTTGGAAACTTTTGTTGCTGTTTATCAACATGAGGACCAAAGTTGTGCAAATGAAAGTCAAAGAAACCGTTATGAGACTGAGAAACAAGAATAAAACTGTTAGAGACATCAGCCAAATCTTAGGCTTACCAAAATCAACTTGTTTGGAACATCATTAAGAAGAAAGAGAGCACTGGTGAGCTTACTAATCGCAAAGGGGCTGGCAGGCCAAGGAAGACCTCCACAGCTGATGACAGAAGAATTATCTCTATAATAAAGAAACATCTCCAAACACCTGTCAGACAGATCAGAAACACTCTTGAGGAGTCAGGTGTGGATTTGTCAATGACCACTGTGCGCAGAAGACTTCATGAACAGAAATACAGAGGCTACACTGCAAGATGTAAACCACAGGTTAGCCGCAAAAATAGGATGGCCAGGTTACAGTTTGCCAAGAAGTACTTAAAGTACACAGTTCTGGAAAATGGTCCTGTGGACAGATGAGACGAAGATTAACTGATATCAGAGTGATGGCAAGAGCAAAGTATGGAGGAGAGGAGGAACTGCCCAAGATCCAAAGCATACCACCTCATCTGTGAAACACAGTGGTGGGGGTGTTATGGCCTGGGCATGTGTGGCTGCTGAAGGTACTGGCTCACTTATCTTCATTGATGATACAACTGCTGATGGTAGTAGCATCTGAAGTGTATAGACATATCCAATCTGCTCAAGTTTAAACAAATGCCTCAAAACTCATTGGCTGGCGGTTCATTCTACAGCCAGACAATGATCCCAAACACACTGCTAAAGCAATAAAGGAGTTTTTCAAAGATAAAAAATGGTAAATTCAATCACCCGATCTGAACCCAATTGAGCATGCCCTTTATATGCTGAAGAGAAAACTGAAGGGGACTAGCCCCCAAAACAAGCATAAGCTAAAGATGGCTGCAATACAGGTCTGGCAGAGCATCACCAGAGAAGACACCCAGCAACTGGTGATGTCCATGAATCGCAGACTTCAAGCAGTCATTGCACGCAAAGGATATGCAACAAAATACTAAACATGACTACTTTCATTCACATGACATTGCTGTGTCCCAAACATTATGGTGCCCTGAAATTGGGGGACTATGTATAAATACTGCCGTAATTTCTACATGGTGAAACCAAAATGTATAAAAATGGCCTTTATTTAAATCTGACAATGTGCACTTTAACCACATGTGATTTTTTTTTTCTCTATTACAAATCTCAAATTGGACTTCCGGTGGCGCCATGAATTAACAAGGGCTCAGCATCGACCTCTGCTCCCGCTAAACCATGAAAAAAGCCTGTTTGGAGGACGGGACCGATCTTAAAAATACTCACCAGAGCTGTTTGACGTCGTGACGTCGTAAGTGACGTCATCAGAAATCGCCGTGAAAAAACGGAGATTACCGGCAGTTTTAAATGAAAAGAGGGAAACCTCACCAGAAGCCTGCAAAACCTGCTGCAAGACTCTACATGAAAAAACTTGGTAAGACTCCTCAAACCCCTCAAACATCAGCTGAAAGCTCAGAAGAAGAAACTGACTCTCGAAGTCCTTCGACAGAAATGACTTCAAAGGATGGATAGATGGAACAACTGGAAAAGTCAGTAACAGCTTCAGTTACCGAAAACATTTCTAAAGTGATACGAGAGGGGAACGTCGCGCTGGACAAAAGTATCTCTGAAAAAATTAAACACGGTAATGAGAAGTTGATGGGGAAAATTGATAACTTAAATAAACGTGTTGCAGAGATTGAGGAAGATTTAAACAAAATAATTAAGCGGGTTGATAAAGACTGTAATAAAAAGTTGGATGCAATGCTTAAGTCTACTGATTCGGGTATGGAAGAAATGGATAATACGATGACCGAGATGTCTAAGGAGATAAAGAGACTAAGAATGGAACAAGAAAGTACTGGGGGGCAACTTGCTAAAATGAAGGATAAATGTCTGGACTTGGAAGCGAGATCGAGGAGGCAGAATTTAAGAATAGTTGGAGTAAAAGAGGGAAGGGTGAGTGGACAAAACTCTCAGGTGCTGCCAACTTACTTAAACAAGAACTCAAGCCGCCTGAAACCCCGCGAATAGACGCGGCTCACCGGGTTCGACATAAGGTTCAAGCAAGCCTAACTGCCCCCCCAAGACAGATCATTGTGAAATTTTATGACATCTCTACCCTGAAAGAAATTATGAAATGGATTCCATACGGATTGAATTTGATGTTTGGAGAGAATAAGCTAAGATTCTTTCGTGACTATCCAGCTGAAATCGTGAAAAAGAGGGACATGTTCACAAAGACACAATGATATTGAAAGAAATTTCTGGAGTAAGATATGGAATAGTATATCCTGCAAAGATGAGGATTATTTATAACTCTGTTGAACGTGCCTTCACGGATCCAGAAGAGGCATTTAAATATGCACAAGGTATCACAAAGGAGGCCGACCGATTATCAGGAGTCGGTATCCCACAACAATACAGAGGAGAAGTGGCAAAGAAAGGACTTTTTTTAATATATAAAAAAGACTGCTCTGGTTAAAATGGCAGATTCTCCATGAGATGCTGACTAGACACCTTAACTTTGGAATGTTAACTCAAGGTCGAACTTTATGTTTCACTCTCAACAAAGGACTTGGAAAACAAGAAAAACCGTTGTGGGAAAAAAACGGAATTTTGGAATACGGAAGAACAATATTAATGGACGTGTACAGAAATGTATGACTTAAGAAACATACAATTATATACTAACATAAAACATTTAACTAATAGAATTAATTCAATAACAATAACCCACTATCGTGTAATATTAAAGCACAGTGTAATAATGACTGATTTTAATCTCATGATGTGAATTAATTGCTAAGTATAAGAATAATGAATTAAAAATTATTGATATAACAATATACTAACAAATCTTATGGATATAGTAGATCTAGTTTAAATTGTGCGTAAAAGGGGGGGGGGGGAGAAGATTCAGATACTTGGAAGTTATCCAAGGGTCTGAATCTGGTTAACCCCTTGGAACCTGTTGCTGTCTAATACAAAAGAATGAGACATACTTGGGGAGAGAAATGTAATAATTCCCGGCATATTGGCAGATATGGGTATATAACTAACATAATTACTGCTATATTTAAGTATATACTTAATGTTAGAATTTTTTTTTTAAGATACATTCCAATAGTTAGATTTGAAATGCGTTTTATCTTATATATAGTTTTTAATTTTGAACCGGTCTCTCTTCCTTTTAATAATAATTGGTCAAGGGCGAAATGTATAACAACAGCTACGGAAGTCAACAGGAATTTTTCTACCGCCTTTTGGTGGTTTAAAAAAAATTATAATATCCCTATTTTTAGATATTATAATATCACTTTTTGTTTTTTAATTATCTTTTCACCACTTTACACCTTCTGGTCTTTTCTAAGGTCTATTTTGAAGGGGAGATGCCAACAAAACTTAACAGCTGGGGATGACCACCCATCACCTAGAGTTCTGAGGTACTTGGTTGTACCATATGAATTAAAGGTATTAACATGATTTACAATGAAAGATGATAAACAAAAGAAAACTGGAGGAGTCGTGTTCTGTAGCTGGAATATTAGGGGCGCTAATGAACCAATTAAAAGGGGTAAGATCTTTGCCCAATTAAAAGCACTCAACAGTGACATAATCTTCTTAAAAGAAACACATCTAAAACATCAAACACAGATAAGATTGAAGGCAAATTGGATCGGGCAAACGTACTACTCTTCATTTACTTCTAAATCTAGAGGCATGGCTATTATTATTCGTAAAGGTATACCATTCAAATTAAAGAATATCATAGCAGATAAAGAGGGGAGGTACGTCATAGTTACGGGAGAAATTCACTCTACTTCACTTACTTTGATAAATATTTATGCTCCCAACTTTGATAACTCCCAATTCTTTAGTAAAATTCTGGATATAATTTCAGAATTTAACTATCAAAATGTGATAATAGGGGGAGATTTCAATTGCGTTCTAAATCCATATCTGGATAAATCAGCAAAACAAAAAAGGATTAACATAAAATCTAAAACTAGTGAACTCCTAAATACATACATAAAAACACAAACATAACAGATGTATGGATAATCGCTAATCCAGTAGGTAGGGAATATTCATTTTATTCAACGGTACATAAAACATATTCACGTATTGATCATTTTTTAGTGGACACAAAATTAATTCCCTATACATATAACTCTAAATATCATAATAGTATTATTTCTGATCACTCCTCGTTAACTTTCTTTTTAAAATTAGAAGGAATGTCTGATAAAAAATCGTTCAGAAGGTTTAACGTCCAAATCTTAAACAACTCACAAGGTTGTACATATTTAAAAGAGCAGATGATATTCTTCTTTGATACATCAGATATTTCATCCTCTTTATTATGGGAAACTTTTAAGGCATTTATTAGAGGAACTATAATTTCATATCAAGCTTTCCAAAATAAAAAGAATAACACTGAACAATTGCAGTGAAATTAGACAATTAGATTTAGAAAATGCCAAAGAACCAACCATAGATAAACATAATAAGATAACAATATTAAAATATAAATTAAATAACATTTTATCGGCAAGAATAATAAAATTATTTCAAATTACAAAACAAGACAATTTCGAATTTGGTGATAAACCACATAGAAACATAGAAATTAGGTGCAGGAGTAGGCCATTCGGCCCTTCGAGCCTGCACCGCCATTCAATATGATCATGGCTGATCATCCAACTCAGTATCCCGTACCTGCCTTCTCTCCATACCCCCTGATCCCTTAGCCACAAGGGCCACATCTAACTCCCTCTTAAATATAGCCAATGAACTGACCTCAATTACCCTCTGTGGCAGAGAGTTCCAGAGACTCACCACTCCCTGTGTGAAAAAAGTATTTCTCATCTCGGTCTTAAAGAATTTTGTAAGTTTCTATAAGATCCCCTCTCAATCTCCTATATTCTAGAGAGTATAAACCGAGTCTATCCAGTCTTTCTTCATAAGACAGTCCTGACATCCCAGGAATCAGTCTGGTGAACCTTCTCTGCACTCCCTCTATGGCAATAATGTCCTTCCTCAGATTTGGAGACCAGAACTGCACGTAATACTCCAGGTGTGGTCTCACCAAGACCCTATACAACTGAAGTAGACCTTCCCTGCTCCTATACTCAAATCCTTTTGCTATGAAAGCTAACATACCATTCGGTTTCTTCACGCCCTGCTGCACCTGCATGCCTACTTTCAATGACTGGTGTACCATGACACCCAGGTCTCGGTGCATCTCCCCTTTTCCTAATCAGCCACCATTTAGATAATAGTCTGCTTTCCTGTTTTTGCCACCAAAGTGGATAACCTCACATTTATCCACATAAACTCTTAGCACGTCAACTGAAATAATGGGAAACAGAAAATACAATCACTAAAATTAAATCAGATAAAGATGAATTACTAACATTACCTAAAGACATTAATAAAAGATTTGCTCAATTTTACCAAAATCTTTATACATCTAAAACGTCTGCAAATAATACTAAAATTACAAACTTCTTAGACAATTGTAATCTTCCAAAACTCAATACGATGGAACAAGAGGAATTAGCTCAGATTACACTTCTACACTGAGAGGCCCACAGGAGCCGTTGGAGGAAGTGAAGGAGGGGGAGGAGCGACACCCGACCGGTAAGGTTAAAAATCGAGCGCGGGGCTTGTTTTCCAGAGGCCCACAGGAGCCGTTGGAGGAAGTGAAGGAGGGGGAGGAGCGACACCCGACCGGTAAGGATAAAAATCTAGCGCGGGGCTTGTTTTTACCGAAATCCATAACGTTCCATTTGGAGAAGTGGGTTTTTTTGAGGAAGCCGCTGATTGGTGGAAGAGGACCCGAGGAAGCAGCTGATTGGGTGCAACCCCGGGTTTACTATTTTACATTTCTGCCTTCTGGGAGTGAGGGATTCTGGGAGTTAGGGATTCAGTATTTAGTAGTAAAGTTTAAAGGATAAGTTTTTGTGTTTTTTTTTAGTAATTTGGGAGTAAGGTATGGCAGTAGAGATTGGCCCCATGGTTTGTTCAGCCTGCAACATGTGGGAGATCAGGGAGATGGTTGGTGTCCCTGGTGACTACGTTTGCAGGAAGTGTGTCCAGCTGCAGCTCCTGGCAGACCGCATTGAACGATTGGAACTGCGGCTGGATTCATACTGGAGCATCCACGATGCGGAGAAAGTCGTGGATAGCACGTACAGTGAGTTGGTCACACCGCAGGCAAAAGGTAGGAGGACAAGAAGGGAACGGGTGGCCAATAGCCAGCAAAGCAGTAGGCAGGTAGTGCAGGAGTCCCCTGCGGTCATCTCCCTCCTAAACAGGTATACCATTTTGGATACTGTTGAGGGAGATGGCTCATCAGGGGAATGCAGCAGCAGCCAGGTTCATGGCACCATGGGTGGCTCTGCAGCACATGAGGGGGGAAAAAAGAGGGGAAGGGCAATAGTAATAGGGATTCAATTGTCAGGGGAATAGATAGGCGTTTCTGCGGCCGCAAACGAGACTCCAGGATGGTATGTTGCCTCCCTGGTGCAAAGGTCAGGGATGTCACTGAACGGCTGCAGAACATTCTGGAGGGGGAGGGTGAACAGCCAGTTGTCGTGGTGCATGTTGGCACCAACGATATAGGTAAAAAAAGGGATGAGGTCCTACAAGGTGAATTTAGGGAGCTAGGAGATAAACTTAAAAGTAGGACCTCAAAGGTAGTAATCTCCGGATTACTACCAGTACCACGGGCCAGTCATAGTAGAAATAGGAGGATAATGCAAATGAATACGTGGCTTGAAAAGTGGTGCAAGGGGGAGGGATTCAAATTTTTAGGGCACTGGGACCAGTTCTGGGGGAGGTGGGACCGGTACAAACAGGACGGTTTGCACCTGGAATGGAATGGAACCAATGTTCTTGGGGGAGTGTTTGCTAGTGCTGTCGGGGAGGATTTAAACTAATGTGGCAGGGGGATGGGTACAAGAGCAGAGAGGCAGGAGGGTGTAAAATGAGGGTAGAAGCATTAGGTAGCAAGGTGAAAGGTAAAAGTGGCAGGCAGACAAAACCAGGGCAAAAATCAAAAAGGGCCACTTTTCAGCAAAATTGTATAAGGGGTAAATGCGTTGTAAAGACAAGCCTGAAGGCTTTGTGTCTCAATGCAAGGAGTATTCGTAATAAGGTGGACGAGTTGAACGCGCAGATAGATATTAATGATTATGATATAGTTGGGATCACGGAGACATGGCTCCAGGGTGACGTAGGCTGGGAGCTGAACATCAGGGATATTCAATATTCAGGAGGGATAGAGAGAAAGGAAAAGGAGGTGGGGTAGCGTTGCTGGTTAGAGAGGAGATTAAAGCAATGGAAAGGAAGGACATTAGCTTGGAGGATGTGAATCGGTATGGGTAGAGCTACAAAACACTAAGGGGCAGAAAAACGCTGGTGGGTGTTGTGTACAGGCCACCTAACAGTAGCAGAGAAGTTGGGGATGGTATCAAACAGGAAATTAGAAATGCGTGCGACAAAGGCAAAACAGTTATAATGGGTGACTTCAATCTACATATAGATTGGGTTAATCAAATTGGCAGGGGTGCTGAGGAAGAGGATTTTTTGGAATGTATGCGGGATAGTTATCTAAATCAACATGTAGAGGAACCAACGAGAGAGCAGGCTATTTTAGACTGGGTTTTGAGTAATGAGGAAGGGGTAATTAGCCGTCTTGTTGTACGTGCCCCCTTGGGCAAGAGTGACCATAATATGGTTGAGTTCTTCATTAGGATGGAGAGTGACATTGTTAATTCAGAAACAATGGTTCTGAACTTAAAGAAAGGTAACTTTGAGGGTATGAGACGTGAATTGGCCAAGATTAACTGGCAATTAATTCTAAAAGGGTTGACGGTGGATATACAATGGAAGACATTTAAAGACTGCATGGATGAAACTACAAAAATTGTTCATCCCAGTTTGGCAAAAGAATAAATCGGGGAAGGTAGTGCATCCGTGGATAACAAGGGAAATCAGGGATAGTATCAAAGCAAAGGATGATGCGTACAAAGTAGCCAGAAAAAGCAGCATACCAGAGGACTGGGAGAAATTCAGAGACCAGCAGAGGAGGACAAAGGGCTTAATTAGGAAAGGAAAAATAGATTATGAAAGAAAACTGGCAGGGAACATAAAAACTGACTGCAAAAGTTTTTATAGATATGTGAAGAGAAAGAGGTTAGTTAAAACAAATGTAGGTCCCTTGCAGTCAGAAACAGGTGAGTGGATCATGGGGAACAAGGATATGGCGGACCAATTGAATAACTACTTTGGTTCCGTCTTCACTAAGGAAGACATAAATAGTCTGCCTGAAATAGCAGGGGACTGTGGGTCAAAGGAGGAATTGAGTGAAATCCAGGTCAGTCGGGAAGTGGTGTTGGGTAAATTGAATAGATTAAAGGCAGATAAATCCCCAGGGCAGATAGGCTGCATCCCAGAGTACTTAAGGAAGTAGCTCAGGAAATAGTGGATGCATTAGTGATAATCTTTCAAAACTCTTTAGATTCTGGAGTAGTTCCTGAGGATTGGCGGGTAGCAAATGTAACCCCTCTTTTTAAGAAGGGAGGGAGGGAGAAAACGGGGAATTACAGACCAGTTAGTCTAACATCGGTAGTGGGGAAACTGCTAGAGTCAGTTATTAAAGATGGGATAGCAGCACATTTGGAAAGTGGTGAAATCATTGGACAAAGTCAGCATGGATTTACAAAAGGTAAATCATGTCTGACGAATCTTGTGGAATTTTTCGAGGATGTAACTAGTAGCGTGGATAAGGGAGAACCAGTGGATGTGGTATATCTGGACTTCCAGAAGGCTTTCAAACAAGGTCCCACATAAGAGATTAGTATACAAACTTAAAGCATACGGTATTAGGGGTTCAGTATTGATGTGGATAGAGAACTGGCTGGCAAACAGGAAGCAAAGAGTAGGAGTAAACGGGTCCTTTTCACAATGGCAGGCAGTAACTAGTGGGGTACCGCAGGGCTCAGTGCTGGGACCCCAGCTATTTACAATATATATTAATGATCTGGATGAGGGAATTGAAGGCAATATCTCCAAGTTTGCGGATGACACTAAGCTGGGGGGCAGTGTTCGCTGTGAGGAGGATGCTAGGAGACTGCAAGGTGACTTGGATAGGCTGGGTGAGTGGGCAAATGTTTGGCAGATGCAGTATAATGTGGATAAATGTGAGGTTATCCACTTTGGTGGCAAAAAACAGGAAAGCAGACTATTATTTAAATGGTGGTCGATTAGGAAAAGGGGAGATGCAGCGAGACCTGGGTGTCATGGTACACCAGTCATTGAAAGTAGGCATGCAGGTGCAGCAGGCAGTGAAAAAAGCGAATGGTATGTTAGCTTTCATAGCAAAAGGATTTGAGTACAGGAGCAGGGAGGTTCTACTTCAGTTGTACAGGGTCTTGGTGAGACCACACCTGGAGTATTGTGTGCAGTTTTGGTCTCCAAATCTGAGGAAGGACATTATTGCCATAGAGGGAGTGCAGAGAAGGTTCACCAGACTGATTCCTGGGATGTCAGGACTGTCTTATGAAGAAAGACTGGATAGACTTGGTTTATACTCTCTGGAATTTAGGAGATTAAGAGGGGATCTTATAGAAACTTACAAAATTCTTAAGGGGTTGGGACAGGCTAGATGCAGGAAGATTGTTCCCGATGTTGGGGAAGTCCAGGACAAGGGGTCACAGCTTAAGGATAAGGGGGAAATCCTTTAAGACCGAGATGAGAAAGACTTTCTTCACACAGAGAGTGGTGAGTCTCTGGAACTCTCTGCCACAGAGGGTAGTTGAGGCCAGTTCATTGGCTATATTTAAGAGTGAGTTGGATGTGGCCCTTGTGGCTAAGGGGATCAGAGGGTATGGAGAGAAGGCAGGTACGGGATACTGAGTTGGATGATCAGCCATGATCATATTGAATGGCGGTGCAGGCTCGAAGGGCTGAATGGCCTACTCCTGCACCTAATTTCTATGTTTCTATGTTTCTATGTATCAGGAAATAGAAGAAACATTAAATTTGTTGAAGAATGGTAAAACGCCAGGACCAGAAGGCTTTAGTAATTCATTCTATAAAAGATTCTACGAGATAATTTCTCCACGCTTACAAAATTTATGTATGCATGCTTTTAAAGAAAATATACTACCAGAAACACTAACCGAGTCAACTATTACACTTATACCTAAAAAGGATAAAGATCTAGAAGACCCAGGCTCATATAGAGCCATAACACTCCTAAATACAGATAAAAAAATATTAGCAAAGACCCTAGCGAGAAGATTGAGTAAATATGTTAGCAAACTAATAAACCCGGACCAAACGGGGTTTATACTCAAGAGATACTCATTCAACAATTTGAGACGGCTGTTTAATATAATGTACTCACATAAAACTGAAGAGGAAGACCTAGCAATTATTTCATTTGTTGCAGAAAAAGCTTTTGATCAAGTAAAATGGCAATATTTATTCAAAGTATTGCAAAAAATTTAATATGGGAAATAATTTTATCTCATGGGTAAAAAGGGTAAAATTATTATACGATAAGCCGACGGCTAGAATACTGACTAATAATATATTATCCCCGAAATTCCAATTATCAAGGGGCAATAGACAGGGGTGTGCATTATCGCCCCTGCTATTTGCACTAGTGATAGAGCCTTTAGCAGAAAGTATAAGAAGTCATCTGAATATTCATGGATATAATACCAAACACTCAAATAATAAAATTTCATTATATGCAGAAGACATATTATTATATATTACAAATTCGCAAATTAGCATACCAAATATACTTAATTTAATAGAGGAATTTGGTTCTTTCTCGGATATAGAATAAACTGGAACAAAAGCGAAATTATGACGATAAAACCTCAAGAGCCGACACATCTGTTGAAATTCCCTTTTAGAGTTGCAACAGAAATATTTAAGTATTTGGGTATCCAAATTACTAGGAAATATCAATCATTACTCAACGCAAACTATATGCCTTTATTAACTAAATTAAATGGATTGATTAAATTCTGGAAAACACTGCCGATGTCCTTAATAGGCAGAATAAATGCTATAAACATGATCTTCTTACCACAAATACTGTACATATTTCAATCAATACCAATATATCTACCAAAAAAAATCTTAAAAAAACTAGACTCTGATATTACAAACTTCATATGGGACTATAAATCACACAGAATTCAAAGAAAACATTTGTGTAAATCTGAAGAATCAGGGGGACTGACACTCTCTAACTTGTTGTACTACTATTGGGCAGTGAATATTAAAAATATAATCGATTGGTTGGACAGTTCTGACCAACAAGTCGATTGGATAAGAATGGAGAAAGAGGATTGTTCCCCTTATAATATAGGAGCGATTCTTCTTTCCCCGATGAAACTGAACAATATAATATATAAGAAGAATCCAATTATTCACAGTATAATACGAATCTGGAAACAAATAAAATTAATTTAAAAATTAAGAAATTTATCGTTTCTTTCCCCAATAGCTAACAATCCCTCATTCAAACCATCTATTATTGATAAAATGTTTATCCATTGGGAAAGAATAGGAAATAAAATGATTGGAGATATGTATGAAATGGGAAAACTTTTATCATTCCAACAATTACAACTAAAATATAACTTGAAAAGTAACCAATATTTCAAATATCTTCAAATTCAAGATTATTTGAAAAAATATATACAAGGATATCAAACTCTAACCTCAGATTTATTAGAGGAAGGAATGAATAGAAAGGCAGACTCAAGCAATTTAATATCATATTTATATAATATAATTCTAAATATAGTAACATCAATGACAGAGGCAATTAGAAGGGACTGGGAACAAGAGTTATTGATAAAAATCCCGAACGACAGATGGGAATTTTTTTTATTGTACGTACATAAATGTTCGATTAATGTAAGACATAACCAAATTCAATTTAAAATTTTACACAGATTATATTACTCAAAAACCAGAATGAATAAAATATTTCCAAATGTCTCCCCCATTTGTGATAAATGTCTAACTCAAAATGCCACTAACATTCCTTTATCTCTTGTACAGAACTGTATACATTTTGGAATGAAATCTTTGGAATTTTTACAAAACTATTTAACTCAAAATTAAACCCCAACACAGAACTGATTATCTTTGGATCAATGGAAGAGGGACATAAATTAACTATATTCCAAGAAGCTTTTCTTAATTATGGTTTAATAACAGCAAAAAAAGTATACTCAAATTCTGGAAAAACGCAACCACGCCAACGTTCAAAATGTGGATTTCAGATATGTCGGAAACGCTACATCTTGATCAAATGAGATTCCTCCTACTAGGCAAAGTAGACCAATTCTTAAAGACTTGGTCTCATTTTATCGACTTTTTACAAGCATATGGTGCAACATAACATAACCTTAGAAATTAAATGGTTCAGAACCGGGTGATGGATGGGTAAAGATATGAAATAGATATATAACTCCTAATTTATTTTCTCACTACTTTCTCTTTTTCTTTCAATCTTCTTAGCTTTTTTATCTCTGTTCTCTGCCTCTTTCGCTATCTGTTTCTACTCGCTTGTCTGTCTATCTTGACACCCTTTATTTCCCCTTTTCTTTCACTGTTCTTTTATTATTAAATTAAAAATAAGAAGTTGTACAAGAATGGTAATGTGTATGCATGTATTAGGTACTTAGGTACCACACTACTGTACTTACTTCTAACAAAAAAAAATATTAAAAAAAAAAATTACAAAAAAATCTCAAATTGTGGAGTACAGAGGCAAATAAATAAATGATGGGTACACAAAATGCTGGAGAAACTCAGCGGGTGCAAGGAGCGAAGGAGATAGGCAACGTTTCGGGCCGAAACCCTTCTTCAGACTGATATGAGGTGGGGGGGAAGAAAGGAAAAAGGAGGAGGAGGAGCCCAAGGGCTGAGGGAGAGGTGGGAAGGAGAGGAGACAGCAAGGGTCAACAGAATTGGGAGAATTCAATGTTCATGCCAAGAGGATGCAGACACCCAAGCGGAATATGAGGTGCTGTTCCTCCAATTTGCGGTGTTGCTCACTCTGGCCATGGAGGAGGCCCAGGACAGAGAGGTCGGATATGGAATGGGAGGGGGATTTGAAGTGCTGAGCCACGGGAGGTCGGGTTGGTTATTGCGGACTGAGCGGAGGTGTTCGGCGAAACGATCGCCAAGCCACCGCTTGGTCTTACCAATATAGATCATCTGGCATCTAGAGCAGCGGATGCAATAGATGAGGTTGGAGGAGGTGCAGGTGAACCTCTATCGGACCTGGAAGGACTGCTTGGGTCCTTTTAAGGAGTGGAGGGGGGAGGTAAAGGGACAAGTGTAGCATCTCTTGATGATGGGTCTTTGATGGGTCTTTGTCCCAAACATTATGGAGGGCACTGTAGATTCTCGATTAGTACAGGTGTCAGAGGTTATGGGGAGAAGGCAGGAGAACGGGGTTAGGAGGGAGAGATAGATCAGCCATGATTGAATGGTGGAGTAGACTTGATGGGCTAAACACACTCACATACATCATTATCATAATTATAATCATACTTTATTAGCCAAGTATGTTTTGCAACATACGAGGAATTTGATTTGCCGTACAGTCATACCAATAAAAAGCAACAAGACACACAAAATACATTTTAACATAAACATCCACCACAGTGACTCCTCCACATTCCTCACTGTGATAGATGGTGAAAAAAAAGTTCAATCTCTTCTCTTCTTTGTTCTCATGCGGTCGGGGGCCTCGGGCCTTCCATTGACGGGACGATCCTGACCCCCGCAGCCGGTGGTGGGCCCTCCGTGTCGGGGCGATCAAGCTCCTGCATCAGAGGAGGGGGGAATCTCAGTTTTCCCGCGCCGGGCGATCAGACCCAGGGTCGGGGCTTGTCGAACGTCGTGCGGTTTTGGAGCTTCCCGACATCAGTTTCCGAGACTGCGAGCTCCTTTATGTTGAAGTCCGCAGGCCGCAGTTGGAGCATCAATCCCAGGCAAGGGATCGGCTCCGATGGTAAGCCCACGCCCCACAGTGGGGCTCAAAGTCAGTCCCAAGCGAGGCCTCCAGCTCCACGATCTTAGGCCGCAGAGCGACTGGAGATACGATCCGGAAAACAATCGCATCTCCGGTAAGGTAAGAGATTGAAAAAAAAATATTCTCCCGACCCCCCTCCCCCACATAAAACAAACCAGAGAACATTAACAGAATCTTTTATTAAAACACACTAAAAATAAATTTAAAAGGATGAAAAGACAGACAGACTGTTGGCGAGGCTGCCATTGCGGCGCCTCTGGGTGGTGGCACGTACGCACACACATGCAGGTTACCTGTTTGATTGAGGTTACCCCTCAATTAAATTTTTCCCCACCTCACCTCACCTCACCTCAAACCAAGAATGCTCCATTTTCACGAATGGCATGTTTGGCTCCAAACTTTTCCTATCCATTTTTACATCGCAAATGGTCTGCTAACTGCTGATAATATCCATCGCTTTGACATCTGCAGAGTTGCATTAGATTTTACAAAACTACTTGCAATCATTTTAAATAAAAATAAATGCGTTGTTGAAACCTCAATGCCTGGCTGAATGCGCATAATAGCTCTCCAAAACTACGCTCATACTATGCTGGACAAGCTCTTTAGCTTTGTGGCTTTCATGCAGTTTTTGGCAGATCTAATAGGTTTTGAAAGGCAGCCGTATAAGGACCACAGTGATTAGATTATAAATGTGAAGCAGAAATGTGAGCCAATCTGTCCATTGTATTTCTTCATTAGAATGTTGTAAAGAAAACTCTTGATGGATGGAGCTATTCGGCTCACTATTCCCACAGCTCTGATGGGTCCCATGACCATAGTTAAGTATAGTCAATGATGTTGCCTCAACATCATTGGTGGTCACTCGAAACGAGTATGACTGTCCTTTCCTCTCCATAGGGTCGTCACCTTGTGGGTCTGCAGATGTCTGTAGAGGCCGATCCGCGACCCACGCACCTTAGTGTAACGCGGGCAGTGGAGACTGGCGGTGGGTGGTAGTCGTCGAGCTCCCTTTTCTCTCTCCTTACGGTGCTGTCTCTTTTTCTCTGCGTAGTTCCATTTCGTGAAGTGCAGCTCCTTCCTGCACGGATTTCCTCCAGGAGCGCCTGTCCAGTGCAATGTGCTCCCAGTTGCTCGATGTGATGTGGAATTTCTTCAGACAGTTCTTGATGTTGATGCTGTCTACTGCTCTACTGGTAAACAGTAGACTATAGACAATAGGTGCAGGAGTAGGCCATTATGCCCTTCGAGCCAGCATCGCCATTCAATGTGATCATGGCTGATCATCCCCAATCAGTACCCTGTTCCTGCCTTCTCCCCATATCCCCTGACTCCGCTACTTTTAAGAGCCCAATCTAGCTCTCTCTTGAAAGCAACCAGAGAACCTGCCTCTACTGCCCTCTGAGGCAGAGAATTCCACAGACTCACCACTCTCTGTGAGAAAAAGTGTTTCCTCGTCTCCGTTCTAAATGGCTTACTCCTTATTCTTAAACTGTTGCCCCTGGTTCTGGACTCCCCCAACATCGGGAACATGTTTCCTGCCTCTAGCGTGTCCAAGCCCTTAACAATCTTATACGTTTCAATGAGATCCCCTCTCATCCTTCTAAACTCCATAGTGTACAAGCCCAGCTGCTCCATTCTCTCAGCATATGACAGTCCCGCCATCCCGGGAATTAACTTGGTGAACCTACGCTGCACACCCTCAAATAGCAAGAATGCCCATCCTCAAATTAGGGGACCAAAACTGCACATAATACTCCAGGTGTGGTCTCACTAGGGCTCTGTACAACTGCAGAAGGACCTCTTTGCTCCTATATTCGATTCCTCACGTTATAAAGGCCAACATGCCTTTCGCTTTCTTCACAAAGAGTCATAGAGCGGCAGAGAGATCATCGAGTGCCTTATGGGCCTGTCACACTTAGGTGATCTTTTAGGCAACTACAGACGACTAGTTTGTCTCCACATGTTCGGCGATGGTCGCCGGGCGTTGTCTCCTCAGTCGCGCAAAAAGTCGTACTGTCTTTCTGGCCGCCGCTAAATTTTCAACATGTTGAACATTTTTCGGCCACAGCTGGTGTGACGCCAATGAGCGCAGCTTGACTTCTCCTGATGTAGGTGCTGTCGTAGGTTGTCGCCAGGATGACGTAGGTTGTCGCCGGTCTTTCAGCGACCTGCTATGACTATGACAGTTGCCGGCTGTTGCCTAAAAAAATCGCCAAGTGGAACAAGCCCATTAGCGAGCCGTATAGAGCCATATACACTGAAGGCAAGAGGAAAAGGCCAGAGCAAATCAGCACAGCATCAGATAACCTCAGGAGTCCATAATGGCCCATTGTTGGCTGGGGATGGTGCACCATCCCCAGCCAATGAGAGGGATTCAAGGATGCAAAGTGGAGAGGTCAATCTTCATACCTCTGCAGTGTAAGCTGCCCAAGCAAAATTTGAGATGCTGCTCCTCCAATTTGCGTGTAGCCTCACTCTGACGTTGGTGGAGGCCCAGGACAGAAAGGTCAGCATGTCTTTAATGGCTCTTATAAACATCTAGAGAAGCACCATAGAGAGCATGCTATTGGGACCGCACCCCCCACCATTGTAGATGTAGCACAGTCCATCACACAGACCACTCTCCCTACCATCAACTCTCAATGCTTCAGTCAGTCATTTTACTTCGGAGTCACGTGAGTGATTCCGTGAAGAAGGCCCGCCAGGCCGCATGCGCACCATTACGTCAGCCGCACTGGTGCAAGCACCAGTCTGGCAGGACTGAGCTCCTGCCGGTGGTAAGTTAAACTTAAAAGGTAAGTTTGTTTTTTTACTTACCAGGGGTTTTTAGGCAGGAGCCTCTTTTTACAGAGGTTTTTCCTGCCAGTTTCGCAGCCCGACAAGTTGCCGGTTATGGACTGTGGGGAAATTCCAGTCCCACCGCAAATGCGGAGAAACCGGCAACATTGATCGGGTTGCGAGATAAGGGGCCGCTAACAGTGCAGTTAGTGGCTCCCCAGCCTGCAGGGATGCCGTAAAAACGGCAGGAAATTTAAGCAGAGTCGCTGACAGGGGGGTCAGCGGCTCCCCAGCCTGTGGGATGCTGTTGGAACGGCAAGGAAGCAACGCTGGAGCCACTGACAGTGGGGTCAGTGGCTCACAGACATCGGTCCCCAGTCAAGAAAATACTGGGACTCATCCAGCCCTATTTGGACTCAGGTGAGTCGGGCTATAAAAGGGTTTCTCCTTATAATAAAAGTAAGTATTTTATAGTGTTTTTTCTTTAAGTAAAAGCTAAAGGCAAAGTAAAAAGTTATTGTTATATGTTCTGACAATGTTATAATTGTTTAAGCACAGGTTGCTATGATTTATTTTTACCCCTCACAGGTAAAGCTGTACACTAAATGTTGATTTAGTGAGCTTACACAGCAATAGCACGGGTCTATGGGACAGGCCGCGCCAGCAGCGCCTGACAGGGCTGCTTCATATATGAAAGTGCGGCCTACGGGAGACCCGTGCCAGCAGCACCTGATACAGGGCTGTTTCATTTGTGACATTACCGGCCTATGGGAGAGCTGTGTCAGCAGCACCTGACAGGGCTGCTTCATGTGTGAACTGCTGGCCTACGGGAGAGCCATGCCAGCAACTATGTTTGGGGGGGCGGCCTTTCTTGCCGTATCCCCCGTCTCCGTCTGCGCTGAGGCCTATCGCGGAGCTGACGGCCTCCAACAGGGACCGACCTCGAGGCTCCGGAGGCAGAGCCAGGACTTACCAACACGAGGCTGGCCGACTTCGGGACTGTGGTGGCGTTGCGACCCGACTTCCGACCGGACTTCGGAGACTCGGAGGCTCAGCCGCGGGCCCAGTGGTCTCGGCTGTGGGCCAGGGGACGACATCGTCGGGAGCTCGCAGGTCACAGGTTGGTGACCTGTTTTTCCGGAGCTCCCGCAACAATAGCTGCGTCCGCTGGACTGGAGGGCGGCAGCATCGGCAGCTTCGACCGCACCGGGCCGCGGTGTTTGCACCGGCCCGTTCGCGGAGCTCGGATGCGGCCGCTGGACTTACCGTCACCCGGCTGGGTCACAACATCGGAGCCCTGGATCGCCTCAGCGCAGAGGGAGAGCAAGGAGGGAAGAGACATGGACTTTGGGACTTTTGCCTTCCATCACAGTGAGGAGGTGCCTGGTGGACTCACTGTGGTGGATGTGAAGCTGTGTTGAGTGTGTGTTTTGTTATTTATTCTATGTATGACTGCAGGCTAAACCATTTTGTTGTACTGAAAAGTGCAATGACAATAAATTGAACCTGAATCTGAATCTGAATATTTGGTTGAGGCACAGCCGGAGCATTCTAAGTAAGTTGGATTATGGCCAGGGTTTGGAAATTGGGCAGAAGTTCTCATGCAAACCACCTATGCAATAAGGCAGGATTGGTATGTTATTATGAAGAATGGAGAGTATCAGGCATATGAACTTTCCGAATGTAAAAACTTATTCCTGACTTCAACAGATTCATAAGGTAAGAGATACATGTTATACAAATCCCTTTACAATGGTTATCAAAGACAATATAACTGTACTATAACAGTAAAGCTTTGCAGTATGGGATAAACTGTTTGTTGGTCATTGGGATTTACCTATAATTAATATTAGCCTTGTCTCCGCCTTGTGACAGGAGATTGGTGTTATAGCAATGTTACAAAACTGAATTACTTTCATTAAGAGTAATTGGCAATATAGCAGCTCTGTTGCAGCTGAGCTAATCAAGGAACTGATATTGTGTAAGTAGCAATTAGATCATTGCTAACAACCTTGTGCTATTGTCAGCTGAGGCTACTTCAGACACAATGATGAAGTAACAGTATTCAGCATTGCTGAACATAACAATAACTAATTGAACTTGAAACTCGCTACAGTAGTGTGGTTGGTTGAATTCAGTTATTATGAACTGATGTTTTGAACTCGAAGATGAGAAGTTCCAAATACCATCACCTACTCAAAGGTAGTGGAGATCGCATGAGTTACCAATTCTTCAGTTGTTAGTATCAACTAAATATATACACTAAATGCACCGTTGAGTATAGTTTTGAGTGAATATACATATTCTTCATGCACAAAGTTAAGTTGCTGCTCGACAATGGTGACATATGTTAGTCTCATGGTAATTAGGAAGATAATCCTGTAATTAATCTCCTTGCCACTGGTGTATCGTCCAGTTTAGATTGATGATAACACAGAATAAATGTTGGATTTCAAAGTATGATGAAAGCATGATTCAATACTTCATCAAATGTTCGTCATGTTTATGTATGTTTCACTGTTTGCAAAAATATGTGACACAACAGTGTGGAGAAATGCATTCTCGCTTCAATAGGAGGAATGGACTTTATGTCTTCCTCATTAGCTGGGTCTTAAAACAGTCAGCAAGACCTCGTTTGGATTCGTACTATCGGACTGGCCAAGTGTCCATGTTGCCTGCTTCATCAGGCATTATGGCACAACGGTATACAGTTATGCCAAAAAGCAAGAACTTGCTGTTTTAAACTGTGGTTCAGGAGACTGGTCTTTGCACAGTAAAACGATTATTGACTTACACATTTTCAATGGATTGACTTATGCCTCAGGTTGTCACATTTAGCCATGAGGGTGTTCACTGCAGTATGCATGGATAGCATCCAAAAAAGCAGTACATCTCTATTGAGGGGATCAGAAATGTTTGTTAAATATTATGATACATTTGGTACATACAAATTACTGACATTCCAGTTCAATTTTAAGTGATATTGACAATAGTTCAGTTATAGAGAAATTACATAAGGGAACTATATTGTCGGGTCCAACCCGGATATCAAGTTGTTAAAAAGATCTTGATACAAGTACTCACATCACAAGATTATGCAGTTGGTTATTGTAAATGTGTAAACATTATTTCACCAAGGGGTTCCAGCTACATCCTTAGTCATGACTCTTATATCAGCACAACGACGGCAAAACTTTCCAAACGCTGTGGCTGGACAGGATGGAATTGGCTGTTCATGCCATTACATTTTCATTCTGGTCTACACTAGCAGAGCTGACCAGGGCTGGCATGATTTTTAAGATCATTTCGAATACCCCATGGTCTCATTTTTATGTTATCAAGGCCACCAGAATCCTTAGAAGTATGGATTCAGCACTGTGTATTCGTTAATAAACAATTACACAAGAGAAGGTCGGTTCAGACTATTTCAAGGTGGCTGCAACAGGTATTAACATTGACGATTGTATGTCTCATTCCACCAGGTCAGCATCAACGTCAGTATATCATTTAGAGAGTGTGTTTACATCTCATTATACTAGGGCAGCAGCTATGTTGGCGGTCAAATGGAGGGATGTGTCCTTCGACCAAATTTTTAGTGGCCGTCGGATGGGCAAATAAGCTGATGTTTCAGAATTTTATCATCGGCCAATTGTCAATCCAGGGCTGTTTGCCAATGACATTTTAAGTACCTAAATTTTAGGGGTACAGTTGTTTGTTTACATTGTTAAATAAACCCTATCATTACATTGAATACAATGTTATTACTAATGCATTTATTTCTCTTTCGAGTCAATCAATGCAGTGGGATGCCGAGATTGTAATCTGCGGCATGAAATCACAAAGCTTTGAACTCTTCACGGAATCACTCACGTGACTCCGAAGTAAAATAGTAAGATTAAACGAGAACTTACCAGTTTGAAGTTTGATCTTGATTTTATGAGGAGGAACGTTGGTGATTACGTGCCCACCACGCCCAACCCTCTCTCATAAAAGATCATCTGGTAGTTCTCGAGTCATTGATCTTACTGTTTACTTCGGTGTTGTTTATTTGTGATTTCATACCGCTGCTTTGAAGTTTGCTGCGCATGCGGCCTGGCGGGCCTTCTTCATGTAATCACCAACGTAACTACAATATATTAAATAATGGTGCTTTGAGACATTTTCAAGACAAGTCACATGGCACTGAAATAGGCCATTTGACCCATCATATCTGTGCTGGTCATCGAGAACTTGATGTCCACACCAATGTCGAGGTGAGGCACAGTGGTGCAGTGGTAGAGTTGCTGCCTAACAGCGGCAGAGACCCGAGTTCGATCCTGACTACGGGTGCTGCCTGTATGGAGTTTTTATGTTCGCGTGGGTTTTCTCCAGGTGCTCGGTTTCTTCCCACATTATAAATTGGCTCTAGTGTATAGGATAGAGTTAGTGTGGGCTATAACATCCTGAAGCCGCGGTCTGCGGAGCTTCTAGCCGCGGGTGGGGCGTGGACTTACCATCCGGCGTCTGGGATCCCTCGCCGGGGATCGCTGGAGAAGAGCTCCGACCGCCGGCCTGCGGCATCCTGAAGCCGCGGTCTCCGGTAGGAAAGTGCCGATTTGGGACCTCCAAGCCGCGGAGTGTGTTCGACCGTCCCGACGTTGGGGTTTCGATCATCCCGACGAGAGGGCCTGTACATCCGGCCGTCCGTAGCGGCGACCACGGAGGGTTCATGGCCCCGACCACGGGTGAACAAAGGAGGAGGACTGGCTGAACTTTGTTGCCTTCCACCACAGTGAAGAAAGCTGTGGTGGATGTTTGTGTTAAATCTTATTGTGTATTGTGTGTTCTTTTTAAGTGTATCGCTGCTGGCAAATTCATTTCACTGCACCTTCGGGTGGACGTGACGAATAACATTGACTTTGACTTTGACTTTGTGTATGGGGATCGCTGGTCAGCGTGGATGCGGTGGGTCGAAGGTCCTGTTCTTGCACTGTATCCTGAAACTCTTAACTACACTCTAAACCCAGTGGATAGCTTTCTCTGCCATGGCATTTCAAGTGCTTATCTCAATATTTCAATGTTATTGGGCGAACTTCCTCTCACACCCACATGAAGATGTCTCCCACATGAAGATGTCACCCACATGAAGACACCCTTGATGTCCAAGATGGCGTCGCGTGCACAACACAAGGCTCTGTGTCTCCGTAGTTTTAGCAATTTTTTAAAATTTCTGTTAATAATTAACTTAGTTTTCGCCCGGTGCGCTCTAGCGAAGACTCTGTACGGCCGTCAGGAGCTACTGGAGCTCGGCCGTCTCTACGCAACGAGGCCCACAAGCGACTTTCAACTGCCGCCGGAGATCGTAAGGACGCCGGGGTCTAGCGGGCCAGCTCCCCCGACAGGAAGTGCCCGGAGGCGGCACAGGGACCGCAAACAAAGACGTGGGAAGCGCGGAGGCTGTCGAGCTAGGCTGAGATCGAACCCGCACCAGCCAGCTCTGCCCAGCATTTTCCTCACTAATGTCCGGTCCCTGGTGAGTAAGATCGACGAACTGCGGCTGCGGATCACCACACACAACCGGATCGCCGACTGCAACGCCATGGTCTTCACCGAAACATGGCTCACCGACAACATACCGGACAACGCCATCGAGCTGGAGGGGCGCACTGTCTTCAGGGCCGATAGAACAGCGGAGGACTCCGGTAAGACCAAGGGCGGCGGACTGTGCATTTATGTGAACAACTCATGGTGTACAGATGCTGTCAGGATTGGTAGCCACTGCTCTGCTGACCTGGAATACCTGATGATAAAGTGCAGGCCCTTCTATCTGCCCAGGGAATTTACATCGATTGTTATCACTGCAGTCTATGTACCCCCGGACGCTAATGCCAGGCTAGCAATGGAAGAGCTGCAAGATGCTATAAGCAAACAACTAACTGCACACCCAGAGGGGGCTTTTATTGTTGCAGGTGATTTTAACCACTCCAACATTAAAACTGTACTCCCCAGATTCCACCAACATGTCTCCTGCCCAACCAGAGGAAACAAGACTCTGGACCTAGTATTCACCAACATTGCTGAAGCATACAAAGCCCTCCCCCTCCCCCACCTGGGACAGTCTGACCACCTCTCTCTGTTCCTGCTCCCCAAATACACACCTCTGATCAGACGTGTGAAACCTTCCGTGAGGACAGTGAAGGTCTGGCCTGAGGGGGCTGTCTCTGTCTTACAGGAACAGTTTCAGCAAACAGACTGGTGTCTGTTTGCCACTCAGGCCACCTTCAACTCCCAAGTGAACATCAACTCATACACCTCAACCGTTCTGGACTATATAAAATTCTGCACGGACAACGTCACTACCCACAAAGAGATAAAGACCTACCCAAACCAGAAGCCGTGGATGAGCAGGGAGGTCAGACTCCTGCTGAAGGCTCGTGACGCCGCTTTTAAATCTGGCGATGCTGAGGGATACAGCTCATCCAGGGCCAATCTGAAAAAGGGAATCAGGAATGCTAAACTCAATCACAAACGGCGGATCGAGGAGCATTTCCGAAACAACTCTGACCCCAGGCGCATGTGGCAAGGAATAAAATCCATTGCCGATTACCATAAAGTCAACACCCCCCCCCCGACAACGCCTCCCTTCCTGACGAGCTAAACCATTTCTACGCCCGCTTTGACCGGGACAACAAAACTCCAGCCATCAAAGTTGCTCCACCCCCGCATGAACAACCCCTCAGTCTCTCCACCTCTGCTGTACAAGATGCACTGAGCAAGGTGAATGAGCACAAAGCTGCCGGCCCCGATGGCATCCCCAGGCGGGTGCTCAGGGCATGTGCTGGACAACTATCCCTGGTCCTCACTGACATTTTCAATCTGTCACTGGCCCAGGGTGTCGTCCCCACTTGCCTCAAGACATCTACCATTGTGCCAGTGCCCAAACAATCAGCGACAGGGAGTCTCAACGATTTCCGGCCAGTGGCACTCACCCCTGTCATCGCCAAGTGCTTCGAGCGGCTGATCTTGGCTCACCTCAAAGCCAGCCTCCCCCCCCACACTGGACCCCCATCAGTTTTCCTACCGGTCCAACAGGTCTACAGAGGACGCCATATCGGCGGCCCTACACTCTGCCCTGACCCACCTGGACAGCAATAACACCTACATCAGGTTGCTGTTCATTGACTTCAGCTCCGCCTTTAACACTGTCATACCCGCTAGCTTGATCACCAAACTCAGTGGTCTTGGCATCTCAACTTCCCTCTGCAACTGGATACTGGACTTCCTCACTAACAGACCACAGTCTGTTAGGGTCAGCAACCTCACCTCCTCCACTATAACACTGAACACTGGCGTGCCACAGGGCTGTGTGCTCAGTCCTCTCCTCTACTCTCTCTTCACCCATGACTGCATCCCTAAGTATGGCTCCAACGCCATCATAAAATTTGCCGACGACACCACGGTGGTAGGACTGATCAGTGACAACGATGAGTCAGCCTACAGGGAGGAGGTCCAGCACCTGACAACCTGGTGTGCCAACAATAACCTCGTCCTCAACTCCCAGAAGACGAAGGCAATCATTGTTGACTTCAGGAAGATCAGAGGGGGCAGGCACACCCCCATCCATATAAACGGGACTGAGGTGGAGCGGGTCTCCAACTACAAATTCCTCGGAGTACACATCTCGGAGGATCTGTCCTGGTCCCTCAACACCTCCAAGCTGATCAAAAAGGCGCAGCAGCGCCTTTACTTCCTGAGGAGGCTCAAAAAGGCCCACCTGTCCCCCCAGATCCTGACCAACTTCTACCGATGCACCATTGAAAGCATCCTGACCACCTGCTTTACGGTCTGGTACAGCAGTTGCACTGTAGCAGACAGGAAGGCACTACAACGGGTGGTGAAAACCGCCCAGTACATCATCGGTGCCCCGCTCCCTACCATGGATGCCCTCCACCGAAAACGGTGTCTGAGACGGGCTGGGAAGATCATCAAGGACCCCTCCCACCCTAACCATGGACTGTTTGCCCTCCTACCATCGGGGAGGCGGTACAGGAGCCTCAGGTCCCGCACCAGCAGGATGAGGAGTAGCTTCTACAATAACACCATCGCACTGCTGAACTCGGAGTCCCGCCGATAGATTCCCACATCTGTATTTATTTATCTGTATTTACCTGTATATTGCTATCACTTCGTACTGCCACTAAACTGCATTCCGTTGTACCAATACTTGTATCTGTGCAATGACATTAAAGTTGAATTGAATTGAATTAAATTGAATGAAGCCATGTTGCAGCTTTACAACATCTACTCTCACTTTACATCCTCCCTGCTACAAAACCAAAATGCAGTTTCCCTCTTTCACCCTCTGACTAAAGAAATTCCTCCTCATCTCCTTTCTAAAGGAACGTCCTTTAATTCTGAGGCTGTGGCCTCTGGTCCTCGACTCTCCCACTAGTGGAAACATCCTCTCCACATCCACTCTATCCAGGCCTTTCACCATTCGGTATGTTTCAATCAGGTCCCCCGTCATTCTTCTAAACTCCAGCGAGTAGAGGCCCAGTGCTGTAAAACTCTCATCATGTGTTAACCCACTCATTGCTGGGATTATTCTCGTAAACATCTTCTCCAGAGCCAGCACATCCTTCCAGAGTTGCGCACAATACTCCAAATGTGGCCTGACCAGCGCCTTGAAGAGTGTCAACGTTACACCCCTGTTTTTGTATTCTAATCCTCTTGAAATAAATGGTAGCATTGCGTTTGCCTTTCTTACTACCGATTTGACTTGCAGATTAACTTTTTTCCCCCAAGTCCCTTTGCTCCGCTGATTTCTGGATTCTCTTCCCATTTAGAAATTAATCTCTTACCCCATCCTTCTCCACTCTAGAGAAGACAAACTCAACCTGTCCAAACAAACCAACCTCCCTTTCATTGACTCCATCTGTAACTCACGCTGCCTCGGCGAGACCAGCATCGCACCCGGTCACTCCCTCTTCTCCCCTCTCCCATCGGGCAAAAGATACAGAAGTGTGAAAACGCACACCTCCGGTTTCCGCAGAGACCACTCCCTCCGTAACTCCGTAGTCAGTTTAAAGTTTGTTTTTGGGGGAGTCTTTAACTTTTCTATGTGGGGGAGGGGGGCAGGGTAAGGGGGAAACTAACTCCCAGTCGCTTCCTGGCGGGGGCGCGACTATTTCTCCGAGTCGCGTCCTCGCCCCCCACCTCGCGGCCGACCTCCTGGATCGGTGCGGCCTTTCCTGCCGGGGACCGGGAACCGGACCAGAGCTGCAACAGCGGCGGCGCTGGAGTCACCGCGGGGCGGGCGATGCCTACCTGGGTCGCCGTTGGAGCTCCGGAGCGTTGGGCCGCTGCTCCAACATCGTGGAGCTCTGGTCTAGAGAGCTCCCAACGCGGGCGGCGCTGACCGTCATCGTGGAGTCCTGGGGCCCTTTGCCGAGGGCCTCCAGCGTTGCATCTCCACCCGGCGCGGCCAGTGGACTTTGGGAGCCGCGGACTCCGGTAGGAGGGGGCCGACTCAGGGTCCAGGCCGCTGAGGACGTCCCCCAGCCCCGACGTCGGACTTACATCACCCCGGGGAGCGGGCCTGAACATCGGGCCGCCCGTAAGCGGCGACTGCAGGGGGCTCGGGGAGGCCCCGACCACGGGGGAATTGTGGGGAACATTGGGAAGAGACTGACTTTGGTGCCTTCCCTCACAGTGGGAAATTTTGATCCTGCTGTGGGGGGATGTTTTATGTTGCATTCTATCTACTCCATGTTGTGTTCTTTATTTTTACTGTATGGCTGTATGGGGATTTAATTGTGCTGTGCCAATTAGCACATGTGACCAATAAATGCATCTTACTAAACGCTATCATGTATCTATACACTGTCTAGATACATGGCTCGCTTGTAATCATGTATTGTCTTTCTGCTGGCTGGTGAGCACGCAACAAAGGCTTTTGACTGTACCTCGGTACACGTGATAATAAACTAAACTGAAACTGAGTGTCTCACAGCTTATTCATCCCCTCTGCACCTTCCCTAGCACCTACATCCTTCCTGTAGTCGAGCGACTAGAACTACACACTAGTCTCGAGCTGCTAAGGCTCAAATAAAAACAGCCTTGAGTTTCAGATGTTGGATGAACTTATTTTTATTAATTTTTTAAATACACGCAAACATATTATTTTGGCACAGAGAGGAACTGAATTGGAGGCAAACAAACAGAGATTTTGAGTCCCGATCTCCCAGTCTTAAATCTGACTTCATAAATGGTGGCAAATTCTGAACTGGAAGATTATATTCAGGTTTGAAACTTTGCAAAGATTTTGAATGTGTTTAAATGCATGGATTTTATGTGGATAACATGTTTGCAATAAGATGCTCTTATTATTTAATGTAGCACAAGTGATAATAATATAATCCATTCTTAAAGGCTTACAAGACTTTAATTGGACACAGCTGGAGAAGTTAGCTCTAGGAGGAAGTGTCCCACACAATGGCACTCTGACACGCTGATTGCTTCATTTCCCAGGAGAGAACAGAAATCAGCATTGGTTCCAGGAAATATCAGCAGTACCATTAAACCACGTTAAAATGATGCAAATTGAGGCGAAAATATTAAAGAGCAAGATTCTAATGAAAACCATGAATAACCAGTGCTTATTTTTAATACCGAGGACACCATCAAATGCTACATCGAGCAATATTCACTCCGTCCCCACCAGCACTTTATTATGTTTGATCTTCAACACACACTGCAGTAACTCAAGGGCCTGCACCACTTGGCCGTCATTTGCGCCTCATTTACGCGTCATATGTAAAGTGGGTCGACACGTTGTGACACGTGGGGTGCGCATGCATTGCACCTGGCGAGGCGTGGAATCGCATGCAGTGGCGCACGGTATCCCCAGGATTTCGTAGTGTAACGAAATCATCGCGCGCCACCTGCTTGACGTGTCGACGTCTCACGTGTATCGTGTGGTGAAGCATGGTTACGTCACCGTGCGTCAGCGTCCGTAACCGTGCGTCGCCACGCGCCGCAGGGTATTCTAATGACGTCACGCGCACTAGACGGCTGTGCTGAGGCGTGATTTGCAAGCGATCTATTTACATATGATGCATAAATGAGGCGCAAACGAAGCGCAAGTGGGACAGACCGTTCAGTTTCCAATTAGAGGTGGCGCTGTTATTAGACTGTAAGCAAGAAAGAGTTATCGTAAAGTTTGTGGTATGTTGTGATAATCCTAATATTATTAATTTTGGCTCTGGGTCCAGTTGGATATTGATAACTTCAGAAATAATTTTAAAAATGTCCACCCAAAAATTTTGAATTTTTATACAAGTTACAAAGGTATGAGTTAAGTTCATATCCCTCTAAACCTCTCCTATCCATGTACCTGTCCAGATGTCTTTTGAATGTTGTTGTTAATGTAACTGCCTCAACTATTTCCTCCGTCAGCTCGATCACCAATCTCTGTGTGAAAGTGTTGCCCCTCAGGTTCCAATTGAATCTTTCCCCTGCTCACCAATGTCCTCTGCTTCCTGACACCGGGCACCAACGACCACGATCCCAACCTCTTGCGTGGCACGGTTGCTGCCTCACAGCGCCAGAGACCCGGGTTCGATCCTGACAACGGATGCTTGTCTGCAGGGAGTTTGTACGTTCTTCCCGTAACCTGCGTGGGTTTTCTCCGAGATCTTCGGTTTCCTCCCATGCTCCAAAGACGTGCAGGTTTGTAGGTTCATTGGCTTGGCGTAAGTGTAAATTGTCCTTGGTGTGTGTGGGATAGTGTTAGCGTGCGGGGATCACCGGTTGGCACGATGGGCCTGTTTCCGCGCTGTATCTCTAAACTAAACTAAAACTAAAATCTCTTCCCCCACCCCCAACATCAACCCAATTGGTTGGAAAGCAGAGAACCAAAGGGGGACCTGGCAATGGATATTTTGTAACTGCCGGTGCCCTTTATGTAGCAACTATTTGCATACCGTGTGTTTGCAAACAAAGAATTGAATTGTGACTTGTCACATGTGACAATAAAGTATTCATTCATCATTCATGAGCAAGAATTCCCCACCAGATTATATTCACAAAACAACTTGAAGGATAGCTTAAAGGGCCTGTCCCACTTAGGCGATTTTTTTCGGCGACAGCCTGCATTGTGGTGACTTGTCTCCTCAAGTGTCGTAATGTTTTTCTTGTCGCCGCTGGATTTTGAAATGTTCAAAACTTTTGGCAACAGTGGGCTTGACTTAGCTTGTCTTCTCCTGACGTAGGTGCTGTTGTAGGTTGCCGCCAGGATGTCGCAGGTTGTCGCCAGGTGACGTTGGTTGTCGCCGAGTGCTGACTTCGGTGAATTCCATTGGCGGCTACCCACGTCAACCTACGACAACCGGCGACAGGTACCGGCGACTGAATTGTCTTCAGTTGTCGCCGACAGGGTCGTGCTTGTCGTAGCTTGTCGCGGGTGGACGTAGGTTGTCGTAGGTTGTCGTAGGTGGACGGCCCAAGTCGCGAGGAATTATGTCGCTGGTTGACGTAGCTTGACGTCGACTAGGTGCTAGCTTGTCATAGACATTTCCGTAGGGGGGTCCAGTCGCTGGTTTTTCGGCATCCCGCTACGACTGTGACCGTCGCCGGCAGTCGCCGAAAAATTGCCTAAGCGGCACAGGCCCTTTAGGTTTATTATTGTCACGCATTCCGAGGTGCAGTGAAAAGCTTTGCTTTGCGTGCCATCCAAACAGATCAGGTAATACTATACATAAATACAATCAGGTCAAACTCCAGTACAATAGGTAGAGCAAAGGGGAAGATACAGAGTGCAGAATATAGTTCTCAGCATTGTAGCGCATCAGTTCCAGAGACAAAGTCCAATGTCCGCAATGGGGTAGAGGTGAATCGTACAGTACCCTAGCTTATGGAAGGACTGTTCAGAAGCCTGATTACAGAGGGGGAGAAGCTGTTTTTGGCACATTTCAGGTTGGTAGAGTATACCTTTAGGCCACATGTAGTGAAATGCTTTGTTTTGCTAAAAACCTGGCAAAAATCCTACAGCTGACCTCACCTGGGCAATAAACTAGGGACGCCACATATCTGGTGCCGACAAAGTTAATGAAACAATCTTATGGGCCTGTCCCACGTAGGCGACTTTTTAGGCGACTGCAGGAGACTATGCGGACGCCACATGGTCGCCACATGTTCGCGGGTGGTTGCCTGGGAGTCGCCTTCATGGTCGTGAGGTGTTCCCGCATTCTGGGAACTAGTCGCCGCCTCATTATGGTCGCGGCATGTTGAAAAATCTGACTGACAGAGTGGAACACATACGCACAAATACACACATCGCTTCCTTCACCAGCCAGTTATGCCGACCTGCTATGACTTGGCAGTCACCTGAAAAATCACCCAGTGGGACAGGCAGCAGAGAACCAGGTCTATCGCAGCACCGGGCAGCAGGCCGGCCCCCACTGGATCCCCCTTTGTTCTCTGCCCCCCCCCCCCAGCTTGGTCCCCCTTCATTCCCCACCCCCCCCCTCCATTCTCGCTGACCCACTGACTCGTCCACCTCCGTTCTCCATGCCCTCCCCCCCCGGCCCCCTGCTCACCAATAGACAATAGATAATAGACAATAGGTGCAGGAGTAGGCCATTCAGCCCTTCGAGCCAGCACCGCCATTCAATGTGATCATGGCTGATCATCTCCAATCAGTGCCCCGATCCTGCCTTCTCCCCATATCCCCTGACTCCACTATTTTTAAGAGCCCTATCTAGCTCTCTCTTGAAAGCATCCAGAGAACCTGCCTCCACCGCCCTCTGAGGCAGAGAATTCCACAGACTCACCACTCTCTGTGAGAAAAAGTGTTTCCTCATCTCCGTTCTAAATGGCTTACTCCTTATTCTTAAACCAGGACCCCCTTTGTTCTCAGCGGCAGGATCTCATTCCCCACAACAGTGCACAAATTAAACCTTCCGTTGCAAAATAACATCAGGGTGACTGGATTCGGTCCTTCCTTTACAGGTGCTCGATGCTGGGCTCCAATTGGGAACAAGTCGACTAATTCTTGTAATTTAAACATTGTTCACAAAAGCTTCGCCTGATTGAGATCAAGGTTTTCCCTAAACACTGTAGCGTGCGTTATAATCCTGTGATTGGGATGTTCCATCTGCTCTCAGCATCCTAATTGCGTGCTTGTTCACGGGCAAAAATGAAAGCTGATCCCGAACCATCTTGAGCTGATAGAAGCCCCCATTGTTCCAAAGACGTATATAGCGTGCAACACAAACGCAGGAGATAGATCAACGACAGCTACTCCCACTAATTACACAGCAATAAACAAGGGATTGAGTTTCCATGGGTGGTAAACACTGTCGAGGGAAGCTGGCCGCACCACGTCTATTGGCAGTTGCATTCCAAGCCAAAGCCAGCTTGGGAAAGACCATCAGTCAAACCGCCCTCCCTCCCCTCGACTCCATCTACACTTCACGCTGCCTCGGCAAGGCCACCAGCACAATGTGTTAGGGGAGAAGGCAGGAGAATGGGGTTGAAGGGGAAAGGTAGATGGGCCGTGATTGGATGGTGGAGTCGGGCGGTCACGGTGGCGCAGCGGTAGAGTTGCCGCCTTACGGCGAATGCAGCGCCGGAGACCCGGGCTCGATCCTGACTACGGATGCTGTCTGTACGGAGTTTGCACGGTCTCCCCGTGACTTGCGTGGGCTTTCACCTGTGCGAGATAACCAGTTATGAGGTGTTTGCGCAGTAATTACCAGAACCAGAACCTGATCTTCGGCTTCCTCCCCCACTCCAAAGACGTGCACGTTTGTAGGTTAATTGGCTTGGTAAATTTAAAAATTGTCCCTTGTGGGTGTGGGATAGTGTTAGTGTGGGGGGATCGCTGGTCGGCGCGGAAGGGCCTGTTTTCGCGCTGTATCTCCAAACATAAACATAAACTTGATGGGCTGAATGGCCTAACTCTGCTTCTGGAACTCACGAACATAATCAAGGACGCGTCTCACCCCAGTCACTCCCTCCTCTCCCCTCACCCATCAGGCAAGAGGGAGGCGATTATGCGGGTGGCCTTGCCGCGGCAGCGTGGCGTGTGGATGGAAGAAAGGTTTGCGTGATGGTCTGGGTTGTGGTCAGAGAGACCCAGGAACATTCCAACCCGCTATCTTGCAGAATGCAAACAATGTAAGTGGCAAAAGCAATTACCGAACGGAATTACAACAAAGCTGAAAGATTCAAAGAATATATTTGCAAGATGTTGAAAATAACTGAAATGGACTCCAGATAGAGAAGGTGTGAATTAATTCATTATTGACTCCTGCCGTCTGCAGAGATATCGTGTCTTATGCTCCTATTGATTGTGTTGCTCCTAAGAATCAGCTTGGTGTACAAGGTTTATAATTAAGTGAAGAGAAGGGAATGCAGCAGCATCGCGCCACACACACACAGAGTTGTGAATCTGTGGAATTCTCTGCCTCAGAGGGCGGTGGAGGCCAATGCTCTGGATGTTTTCAAGAGAGAGCTAGATATAGCTCTTAAAGATAGCGGAGTCAGGGGATATGGGGAGAAGGCAGGAACGGGGTACTGATTGGGGATGATCAGCCGTGATCATATTGAATGGCGGTGCTGGCTCGAAGGGCCGAATGGCCTACTCCTGCACCGATTGTTTATTGTCTATTCTCAAATAATCAGCAATACAAATTAACTAGCCTCCGGATCTTTCTATGTGTGTATGTATGCATGTGTGTGTAGGTATAGATATAATGCGTGTAAGTATAGTTTAACGATACAGCACAGAAACTTTGTAAGAGGTTATCTACACAGTCGAAGGAGCTCGTAGGAGGTGTTCTACTTCGGTGATACAGGTGATACTAATGTGGCAGGGGGATGGGAGCATGAGCAGAGACAGAGGGATGTAAAATGAGGGTAGAAGCAATAGATAGCAAGGTGAAAAGTAAAAGTGGCAGGCAGACAAATCCAGGGCAAAAATCAAAAAGGGCCACTTTTCAACATAATTGTATAAGGAGTAAGAGTGTTGTAAAAACAAGCCTGAAGGCTTTGTGTCTCAATGCAAGGAGCATTCGTAATAAGGTGGATGAGTTGAATGTGCAGATAGTTATTAATGAATATGATATAGTTGAGATCATGGAGACATGGCTCCAGGGTGACCAAGGCTGGGAGCTGAACATCCAGGGATATTCAATATTCAGGAGGGATAGACAGAAAGGAAAAGGAGGTGGAGTAGCGTTGCTGGTGAGAGAGGAGATAAACGCAATAGAAAGGAAGGACATTAGCTTGGAGGATGTGGAATCGATATGGGTAGAGCTGTGAAACACTAAGGGGCAGAAAACACTAGTGGGAGTTGTGTACAGGCCACCTAACAGTAGTAGTGGAGTTGGGGACGGCATCAAACATGAAATTAGAAATGCAAGCAACAAAGGTAAAACCGTTATAATGGGTGACTTCAATCTACATATAGATTGGGTGAATCAAATTGGCAGGGGTGCTGAGGAAGAAAATTTCTTGGAATGTATGCGGGATAGTTTTCTAAACCAACCTGTAGAGGTACCAACGAGAGAGTAGGCTATTCTGGGTATTAAGTAACGAGGAAGGGTTAGTTAGCAGTCTTGTTGTACGTGGCCCCTTGGGCAAGTGACCATAATATGGTTGAGTTCTTCATTAGGATGGAGAGTGACATTGTTAATTCAGAAACAAGGGTTCTGAACTTAAAGAAAGGTAACTTTGAGGGTATGAGACGTGAATTGGCCAAGATAGACTGGCAAGTGATTCTTAAAGGGTTGATGGTGGATATGCAATGAAAGGCATTTAAAGACTGCATGGATGAACTACAACAATTGTTCATCCCAGTTTGGCAAAAGAATAAATCAGGGAAGGTAGTGCATCTGTGGATAACAAGGGAAATCAGGGATAGTATCAAAACTAAAGATGAAGCATACAAATTATCCAGAAAAAGCAGCCAACCAGAGGACTGGGAGAAATGCAGAGTCCAGCAGAGGAGGACAAATTGCTTAATTAGGAAAAGGAAAATAGATTATGAAAGAAAACTGGCAGGGAACATAAAAACGGACTGCAAAAGTTTTTATAGATATGTGAAGAGAAAAAGGTTAGTTAAAACAAATGTAGGTCCCTTGCAGTCAGAAATTGGTGAATTGATCATGGGGAACAAGGACATGGCAGACCAATTGAATAACTACTTTGGTTCTGTCTTCACTAAGGAAGACATAAATAATCTGCTGGAAATAGCAGGGGACCGGAGGTCAAATGAGTGAAATCCAGGTTAGCCGTGAAGTGGTGTTAAGTAAATTGAATGGATTAAGGGCCGATAAATCTCCAGGGCCAGATAGGCTGCATCCCAGAGTACTTAAGGAAGTAGCCCCAGAAATAGTGGATGTATTAGTGATAATTTTTCCAAACTCTTTAGATTCTGGAGTAGTTCCTGAGGATTGGAGGGTAGCTAATGTAACCCCACTTTTTAAAAAGGGAGGGAAAGAGAAAACGGGGAATTACAGACCAGTTAGTCTAACATCAGTAGTGGGGAAAATGCTAGAGTCAGTTATTAAAGATGCGATAGCAGCACATTTGGAAAGTGGTGAAATCATTGGACAAAGTCAGCATGGATTTACGAAGGGTAAATCATGTCTGACGAATCTTATAGAATTTTTTGAGGATGTAACTAGTAGAGTGGATAAGGGAATACCTGTGGATGTGTTATATCTGGACTTTCAGAAGGCTTTCGACAAGGTCCCACAAAAGAGATTAGCATTCAAACTTAAAGCACACGGTATTGGGGGTTCAGTGTTGATGTGGATAGAGAACTGGCTGGCAGACAGGAAGCAAAGAGTAGGAGTAAACGGGTCATTTTCAGAATGGCAGGCAGTGTCTAGTGGGGTACCGCAAGGCTCAGTGCTGGGACCCCAGCTATTTACAATATATATTAATGATCTGGATGAGGGAATTGAATGCAACATCTCGAAGTTTGCGGATGACACGAAGCTGGGGGGCAGTGTTAGCTGCGAGGAGGATGCTAGGAGGCTGCAAGCTGACTTGGATAGGTTGGGTGAGTGGGCAAATGCACGGCAGATGCAATATAATGTGGATAAATGTGAGGTTATCCACTTTGGCGGCAAAAACAGGAGGGTAGACTATTATCTGAATGGTGGCCGATTACAAAAAGGGGAGATGCAGCAAGACCTGGGTGTCATGGTATACTAGTCATTGAAAGTAAGCATGCAGGTGCAGCAGGCTGTGAAGAAAGCGAATGGTATGTTGGCATTCAGAGCAAAAGGATTTGTGTACAAGAGCAGGGAGGTTCTACAGCAGTTGTACAGGGTCTTGGTGTGGCCACACCTGGAGTATTGCGTACAATTTTGGTCTCAAAATCTGAGGAAAGACATTCTTGCCATAGAGGGAGTACAGAGAAGGTTCACCAGACTGATTCCTGGGATGGCAGGACTTCCATATGAAGAAAGACTGGATAGACTTGGCTTGTACTCGCTGGAATTTAGGAGATTGAGGGTGGATCTTATAGAGACTTAAAACATTCTTAAGGGGTTGGACAAGCTAGATGCAGGAAGATTGTTCCCGATGTTGGGGAACTCCAGAACAAGGGGTCACAGTTTAAGGATAAGGGGGAAGTCTTTTAGGACCGAGATGAGAAGATCATTTTTCACACAGAGAGTGGTGAGTCTGTGGAATTCTCTGCCACAGAAGGCAGTTGAGGCATCAGGGGGTATGGAGAGAAGCCATAGGATACTGAGTTGGATGATCAGCCATGATCATATTGAATGGCGGTGCAGGCTCGAAGGGCCGAATGGCCTACTCCTGCACCTATTTTCTATGATTCTATGTAACACGACCATGACACTTTTTAAAACTCTCCTAAACTCTTCTAAACTCGCAAATTAGGCTCCCGCAGTGGGACAGGCCCTCAAGTACGTCTCAGCACCCGAGAGAAACCCCACGCGGTCACAGGGAGAACGTGCAGACTGTAACTGTAGTTGGGATCAAACTCGGGTCAAGTCAAGTCAAGTTTATTCGTCACATACACATACGAGATGTGCAGTGAAATGAAAAGTGGCAATGCTCGCGGAGTGTGCAAAACAAACTACAAAGCAGAATGGAACAAAATCACAGATTCACATATTACATATTTGTGGGAGGAAAAAAAAGAAAAAACAGCAATTTTAAAAAGACGCCACACAACAGTAGAGTGGTCCAGTAAGGTTAGTCCCTGGAGAGATAGGAGCTTACAGTCCTAATGGGCTCTGGGAAGAAACTCCTTCTCATCCTCTCCGTTCTCACAGCATGGCAACGGAGGCGTTTGCCTGACCGTAGCAGCTGGAACAGTCCGTTGCCGGGGTGGAAGGGGTCCCCCATGATCTTGTTGGCTCTGGAGTTGCAGCTTCTGATGTATAGTTCCTGCAGGGGGGCGAGTGTAGTTCCCATAGTGTGTTTGGCCGAACGCACTGCTCTCTGCAGAGTAGTCCTGGGCAGAGCAGTTCCCAAACCAAATTGCAATGTTTCCGGACAAGATGCTTTCCACAGCCGCTGAGTAGAAGCACTGGAGGACCCTCAGAGACACTCTGAATAGCCTCAGCTGCCTGAGGTGGTAAAGGCGCTGCCTTGCCTTACTCACCAGTGCTGCAGCGTGCGATGTCCATGTCATATCCTCAGAGATGTGGACTCCCAGGTATCTAAAGCAGCTCACCCTATCCACAGTATCCCCATTTATCTTCAATGGTGTGTACGTCCTCGGATGTTGTGCCTTCTGTCGGTGCCGGTCACTGGCAGTGCAAGGCAGCAACTCCACCACTGCACCACTGGGCCACCTAAGATAAATTCGTCAACATTTTTTCAATTACTTTATATTTCTTCCAAACATCGGCATGACATAACGACTGAGCAACATCTCATAAGAGGAGCTTTGTTTACATTTGGAAGACAAAAATGCTGGAGGAACTCAGCGGGTGAGCCAGCATCTATGGAGCGAAGGAATAGGTGACGTTTCGGGTTGAGACCATTCTTCAGACTTGGAGGTCAATGGATATTTTTAAGGCAGAGGCAGATAGATTCTTGATTAGTGCGTGTCAGGGGTTATGGGGAGAAGGCAGGAGATTTGGCTCAGGAGAGAAGGACACAGTAGATCAGACATGATTCAATGGCAGAGTAGACATGATGGACCGGATGTCCTAATTCTGCGCCTGGCACTTATGAACTTAGGAACAACATAATCAAGGACAGGTCGCACCCCGGCCACTCCCTCTTCTCCCGTCTCACATCGGGCAAAATGTGCAGAAGTGTGAAAATGCACACCTCCAGATTCAGGGACAGTTTCTTCCCAGCTGTTATCAGGCAACTGAACCATCCTACCACAACCAGTCCTGAACTAGTCTGGAGGCAAGCTTGCACAGCTCGGTTTGGGAACAGCTCCATCCAAGACCGCAAGGAATTGCAGCGAATTGTGGACGCAGCCCAGACCATCACACAAACCAACCTCCCTTCCTTTGACTCCATCTACCCCTCACGCTGCCTCAGCAAGGCCTGCAGCATCATCAAGGACCAGTCTCACCCTGGTCACTCCCTCTTCTCCCCTCTCCCATCAGGCAAGAGGTACAGAAGTGTGAAAATGCACACCACCAGATTCAGGGACAGTTTCTTCCCAGCTGTTATCAGGCAACTGAACCATCCTACCACAACCAGAGAGCAGTGCTGAACTACTATCTACCTCATTGGTGACCCTCGGACTATCCTTGTATCGGACTGGCTTTACCTTGCACTAAAAGTTATTCCCTTATCATGTATCTGTACACTGTAAATGGCTCGATTGTAATCATGTATTGTCTTTCCGCTGACTGGTTAGCGCGCAACAAAAGCTTTTCACTGTACCTCGGTACACGTGGCAATAAACTAAACTGAACTGAAACTGATGGAGGAAGAGGAAAATGATTCTGCAGCGTAACGCAGGAAGTATCAGATCGGAAGGCTGGACCTCCTTAAGGTGTGTAGGAAGGAACTACAGTTGCTGGTTTAAACCGAAGATAGACATAGTCTGAAGAATCAAATCGTCATCCATTCCTTCCCTCCAGAGATGCTGCCTGACCCGCTGAGTTACTCCAGCACTCTGTGAAACGTCACCTATCCATGTTCTCCACAGATGCTGCCTGACCCGCTGAGTTACTCCAGCACTCTGTGAAACGTCACCTATCCATGTTCTCCACAGATGCTGCCTGACCCGCTGAGTTACTCCAGCACTCTATGTCTTTTCGTATATTGGCATTTCCAGTTCCCTGCATCTGCATTGAAGTGATCTCTTGCTCCTTTTTATGTTTTTCATGTGACATTACGAAACATCATCTGAACCTGCAGTAAATTCTCCGAGGTTTATATATATGAAAATATGGCAGATTCGTTTATTTTACAAGTTCACAAGTTCACAAGTTACAGGATTAGAATTAGGTCATTCGACCCATCGGGCCTACTCCGCCATCCAATCATGGCTGATCTCTGCCTCCTAATCTCAATCTCCTGCCTTCTCCCCATAATACTTGACACCCGTTCTAATCCAGAATTTGTCTATGTCTGCATTAAAAATATCCACTGACTTGGCCTCCACAGCCCTCTGTGGCAATGAGATCCACAGATTAACTACCCTCTGACTAAAGACTTCCTCCTCGCCTCCTCTCTAAAAGAGCGCCCTCCACTGGATGGCATCGCACGATGGCAGCCTCACCAACAGTCTGTCTGTCTTTTTGTCTTTTTTGTTATTTTTAGTGTGTTTTAAAAGTCTGGTTTGTTTTATGTGGGGGTGGGGTAATGTGAAACTTTTTTTCAATCTCTTACCGTGCCGGAGATGCGATTGTTTTTCCGATCGTATCTCCGGTCGCTCTGCGGCCTAACATCGTGGAGCTGGCGGCCTCGCTCGGGACTGACTTTGAGCCCCACCGCGGGGAGATGGACCAACCAACGGAGCCTGCGATCCCTTGTCTGGGATCAACACTCCAACCACAGCCTGCGGACATCACCATCGAGGAGCTCGCAGTCTCGGGTAGAGATGAATGTTGGGAAGCTCCAAAGTCGCAGAAGGTTCGACCAGCCCCCACTTGGGGTCGATTGCCCGGCGCCGGGAGCTGACATCCCCCGACGCAGGAGCTTGATCGCCCCGACACGGAGAGCCCAAACGTTGCCGGCTACGGGAGTCGAGATCGTCCTGGCAACGGAAGGCTCGAGGCCCCCCGACCGCGGGAGAACAAAAGGGAAGAGATTTAACTTTTTTCGCCTTCCATCACAGTGAGGAATGTGGAGGAGTCACTGTGGTGGATGTTTATGTTAAAATGTGTTTTGTGTGTTATGTTGCTTTTTATTGCTATGACTGTAAGGCAAATCAAATTCCTCGTATTTTGCAAATATACTTGGCTAATAAAGTATGATTAAGATTATGATTTAATTCTGAGTCTATGTCCTCTGGTCCTAGACTATCCCACCAGTGGAAACATCCTCTCCACATCCATTCTATCTATCTATGCCTTTCATTATAGACAATAGACAATAGGTGCAGGAGTAGGCCATTCAGCCCTCGAGCCAGCGTTGCCTTTCAATGTGATCAGAGCTGATCATCCCCAATCAGTACCCCATTCCTGCCTTCTCCCCATATCCCCTGACTCCGCTATCTTTAAGAGCCCTATCTAGCTCGCTCTTGAAAGTATCCGAGAACCGGCCTCCACTGCCCTCTGAGGCAGATAATTCCAGAGACTCACAACTCTCTGTGAGAAAATATGTTTCCTCGTCTCAGTTCTAAATGGCTTACCCTTATTCTTAAAGTCATTATTCTGTAAGTTTCATTGAGGTCCCCCCCCCCCCCCCCCCCACTCAACCATCTAAACTCCAGCGAGTAGAGGCCCAGTGCTGTCAAGCACTCATCATATGCTAACCCACTCAATCCAGGAATCATTCTTGTAAATGGAGAACAGCGTGAGGAGGTTTAGATGAGCTGCTGAACGAGGCTGTGAGGCCAACACAACTTCAACAGGTGAAAATGACAGCGTGAGGCTCCAGCCAGCTCCTCACATCCCAGCTGCACCATAGGAAATACATTTACACCCCAAAATTAAACATGGAATGCCAGACGAGGGGGTCAAGCTATGAAAATAAGCGGGGCATTTTGTTGTATAATTCCTCTCGTTCGAGAGTCAACATTGCTGTCTAACCTTTGGATTACAATCTTACAACACCAAATCTATTGCACTAATAACTACAATCACTCCATTCTCTGAAACAGATGGTGTTTGTTTTACATGAATGACCCAATTTCTGCAAATTTCACATTTTAATGCATGGCAGGAAGAACATAGTCATTTTTCTATTTTCCTCTGTACCCAATTGCTTCCACTAATAGCTGCCCTCATTATGGGACTTTTATTAAAACATAATACGAGAAGACTGCTGGCCTTCTCCTACTCCTCTACCGTTCAATTCCATCATGGAACATAGAACAGTGCGCCTGGAGAACTGGGACAAGGGTCAGAAGAAGAGTCTCGACCAAAAACGTCGCCCATTCCTTCTCCCCAGAGGTGCTGCCTGACCCGCTGAGTTACTCCAGCACTCTGTGAAACGTCACCTATCCATGTTCTCCACAGATGCTGCCTGACCCGCTGAGTTACTCCAGCACTCTGTGAAACGTCACCTATCCATGTTCTCCACAGATGCTGCCTGACCCGCTGAGTTACTCCAGCACTCTGTGAAACGTCACCTATCCATGTTCTCCACAGATGCTGCCTGACCCGCTGAGTTACTCCAGCACTCTGTGAAACGTCACCTATCCATGTTCTCCACAGATACTGCCTGACCCGCTGAGTTACTCCAGCACTCTGTGAAACGTCACCTATCCATGTTCTCCACAGATGCTGCCTGACCCGCTAAGTTACTCCAGGACTTTGTGTCTTGTTTTTGTAAGCCATCATCTGCAGTTCCTTGTCTCTTCATTGCCAAACCAATTTGTACCAGGAGCAAAGTGAAATATCAGGAAACATCACCAGAAACTAATGACCACAGAATTGGTGAATTTTTCAATTTAAGAATGTTTCCAGTTATGATGCCTGAGGGAAATTGCAGAATATTGTATGTCCTACTTTAGAACTTGCAACAAGCGGTGAGATAATTGCAGGGCTGCACGTTGGCGCAGCGGTAGAGTTGCTGCCTCGCAGCGCCAGAGACGCGTGTTCGATCCTGACCACGGGTGCTGTCTGTACAGAGTTTGTACGTTCTCCCCGTGACTTTTCTCCGGGATCTTCGGTTTCCCCCCACACTGCAAAGACGTGCAGGTTTGTAGGTTAATTGGCTTGGCATGTGTATAAAATTCTCCCTGGTGTGTGTAGGATAGTGCAAGTGTGCGGGGATCGCTGGTCGGTGCGGACTCGGTGGGCCGCAGTGCCTGTTTCCACGCTGTATTTCCAAACTAACCTAAACAAAGTCTGAAGAAGGGTCTCGACCCGAAACGTCACCTATTCCTTCGCTCCATAGATGCTGGCTCACCCGCTGAGTTCCTCCAGCATTTTTGTCCATCTTTGATTTTTCCAGCATCTGCAGTTCCTTCTTAAGCTAAACTAAAAGCCGCTCTCTGCCCACTCGCCTGGGTCATTACTCAGTGCGTTCATAGAGAAAGCCGTTGCCCCAGCGATAAAGAGAACGTTTAAATGAAATGACATTTTGAAAAATTGAGTATCCAAAACCATTTCCCTAACATTTTCACACCTGCTCACTTATTCCTAAAGAAACTGATGTTCATTTATCTTCAGCGGTGCTGTGTTTCGGCGGAGTAATGGAGATTTATGAGCTGTTTCTCAGCCTTGCACAACAGTTACTGCTCAGCGGGAAGTGACAGTATGGGCTAGGACACAAGGAGAATTGCGTACAGTTCTGGCCGCTCCCGTCACCGGATGTGGGGGCATTGGAGAGGGTGCAGGGGAGGCTTACCAGAGCGATGGCTGGATTAGAGGGTGGGGAGAGCGACAGGGAGAGGCTGGACAGACTAGGAATGTTTTCTCTGGAGTCTCGCAGGCTTAGGGAAGAGATCTGATGGACCTATAAGATTGTTAAGGGTTTGGACACGCTAGAGGCAGGAAACATGTTCCCGATGTTGGGGGAGTCCAGAACCAGGGGCCACGGTTTAAGAATAAGGGGTAAGCCATTTAGAACGGAGACGAGGAAACACTTTTTCTCACAGAGACTGGTGAGTGTGGAATTCTCTGCCTCAGAGGGCGGTGGAGGCCGGTTCTCTGGATGCTTTCAAGAGAGAGCTAGATAGGGCTCTTAAAGACGGCGGAGTCAGGGGATATGGGGAGAAGGCAGGAACGGGGTACTGATTGGGGATGATCAGCCATGATCACATTGAATGGCGGTGCTGGCTGGAAGGGCCGAATAGCCTACTCCTGCACCTATTGTCTATTGTCTATTGGCATACGTATATAAGATTATGAGAGGCATTGACAGGGGAGACTGGAGGACGTGTCCCACTTGCCGATTTATTTCGGCGACTGCCGGCGCCAAAACATTTTGAACATTTCAAAATCCAGCGGCAACAAAAAAAATGTTGCGACACCACGCGTCGATACGTCATCACGCCGCGTCACCGTGCAAATCTTTTCGGTGACCTGATACAATAGACAATAGACAATAGGTGCAGGAGTAGGCCATTCGGCCCTTCAAGCCAGCACCGCCATTCAATGTGATCATGGCTGATCATCCTCAATCAGTACCCCGTTCCTGCCTTCTCCCCATATCCCCTGACTCCGCTATCTTTAAGAGCCCTATCTAGCTCTCTCTTGAAAGTATCCAGAGAACCGGCCTCCACCGCCCTCTGAGGCAGAGAATTCCACAGACTCACCACTCTCTGTGAGAAAAAGTATTTCCTCGTCTCCGTTCTAAATGGTTTACCCTTTATTATTAAACTGTGGCCCCTGGTTCTGGACTCCCCCAACATCGGGAACATGTTTCCTCCCTCTAACGTGTCCAAACCCTTAATAATCTTATATGTTTCAATAAGATTCCCTCTCATCCTTCTAAACCTCAGAGTGTACAAGCCCAGCCACTGCATTCTCTCAGCGTATGACAATCCCACCATCCCGGGAATTAACCGCGTGAACCTACGCTGCACTCCCTCAATAACAAGAATGAAATTCCTCAAATTAGGGGACCAAAACTGCACACAATACTCCAGGTGTGGTCTCCATAAGGCCCTGTACAACTGCAGAAGGACGTCAGTCAATGATGCCGGCAGTCGCTGAAAAAATCGGCAAGTGGGACAGGCTCTTTTTCCCAGAGTGGAAATGGCAAAGACTAGAAGATACCCTGGCGTGGTTTTAAAGGGCCTGTCCCACATAGGCAACTGTCGGCGACTAGGCTGTTGCCACACGGTCGCCGGGGTGTCGCCTGTATGGTCGTGAGTCGTCTCCTCAGTCGCCCAAAGAGTCGCAGGGCTTTTCTGGTCGCCACTGAATTTTGAAATGTTCAAAACCTTTTGGCGACAGTAGGCGACAGTGGGGTTGACGCCAATGAGCGTAGCCTGACCTCTCCTGACGTACGTGCTGTCGTAGTTGTTGCCGGGTGACGTTGGTTGTCGCCGTTGCTGACTTTGGGTTTTTTTGTTGTTAATGTAACGATTCTATTTCAAATTTTTGGTCGCAGGGGGGGTCCAGTCGCCGGTTTTTCAGCAACCTGCTACGACTATGACAGTCGCCGGCAGTCGCCTAAAAATAGCCCAAGTGGGACAGGCCCTTAAGTGTTTACCTTTTTGGTGAGGTTGTGCATCAAAGAACTTCATTCTACCCAATGAGCAGTAGTGCTGTCTAGAAATAGTTGGGTTTCCTCAATTTGAACACATCAACATTACAGCACCAGAGACCCGGGTTCGATCATGAATCTTTAATCGGACTTTTCTGGCTTTACCTTGCACTAAACGTTATTCCCTTATCATGTATCTGTGCACTGTGAATGGCATGTTTGTAATCATGCATTGTCTTTCTGCTGACTGGCTAGCTAGCAACAAAAGCTTTTCGCTGTTCATGATGACAATAAGCTAAACCGCACCTTAAACTCGATGCTAACTACGGGTAGCAATGTTACAACATTTTGAGAATTAAAAAATCAAGTCTGCAATTTTTCCCATCGGATAAAGCAGAAAAAGAAGTTTAATTTGACACCTAATTCACTTTCATATCTTCAGTATTAAAAAAGTTATGGCCATTTTCATACTCGGAAATTAGCATCTTGTTCCCCATTGCCTTTCCATTGACTTAACTCAAAAGCTGTGATTGAGGACAGTCAAAAGCCCATAACTTTCCTAAGAATTAAGAGAACCGAAAGAAATGTTCAGTTATAGATTGAAGCATTCTGAAACAAATATGAAACAATATTACTTGGATGACCTGAAATTAAAGCATATAATTAGTTAGTTACCCAATTGTAGCTAATTACAACATTCAATTACTAGATCTAAGCATCTATCCATTTCTTAAGAAAAGATTAACATTTTTAATTAGCCTAAGTGTCCAAATAACATTCACACAAGCATTCACAATATAACATGATTTTTAAATCTCATTGTCATAAATTTATAGGCCAAATGGAAGGAACTTAGTGTTTAATTCCCGTAAATTAATGGCCATTTTAATAATCTTGTGAGTGGGTTTTTGTGAAACGCGTTCGTTTGGAACGTTGCGGTTGCGGTGAATTTCAAACCCCATATCGGCAGGAAAAATACTGCCGGTTCCTATGGGGCCTAAATCACCTTTTCGCAACGTAATATGTGGATTAAGGTCATCCTAAGAAGCACATTTATATGTAAAATAAACGGCTTTCCTTTACCTGTCCCGTACGTGAAATCCGTCCCCGTTGCTCGCGCTCACGGCATTAGAAGATCATTTTTATTTTACTCCAGCGCTGAAATTGTCAGGCGATTAAAAAAAAAAATATTCACAGACCGGCAGTCGGCGACAAATCTTCAGCAAAAGCTTGCATCCCGAGAAAATAAAACTCCAGCAGGCAGGGGAAAACCGCATTTTAACCCCGCCCCCCCCTCAAAGACGCCAAAGTCGCGCACTCGGCCAGTGATAGAACTGCAGCGCCGCTGAAGGTAAGTTTTGTAACATAACTACTACAGGTGCTCTCTGTGCATAGATTGTACGTTCTGTCCGTGACCTGCGTGGGTTTTCTCCAGGAGCTCAGGTTTCCTCCCGCACTCCAAAGACGTGCAGGTTTGTAGGCTAATCGGCTTGGTATAATAAATGTATAAATGTAAAATGTAAATTGTCCGCAGTGCGTGTAGGACACTGTAAGTGCGCTGGTTGGTGTGGACTCGTTAGGCCGAAGCCTGTTTCTGCTCTGCATCTCTAAACTAAACCAAAGTGCACTAATCTGACAGAGAGAGTAGTAATTTCAGCAATGTGGGAAGGAAAGTTGTTTCCATTTTGGTGAAGATGTGCATCAATGAACTTTATGTAACCAAATCAGAAGTAGGATTGCTGACTTGAAATAGTTGGAAGAAGGACACAAAAATGCTGGAGTAACTCAGTAGGACAGGCAGCATCCCTGGAGAGAAGGAATGGTTGACGTTTCAGGTTGGAGACCGTTCTTCAGACATGGATTTCCCCAATTTGAGTACATCATGATCTGGTTTCTATTGTGTTTCCATCACAGGGCATCACTCTTTTCCATTAATTCCGTAAAATGGAAAAAAATATAATCACTGTTTTGATTGGGAAATGTGAACTGTTTGAATAAGATTTCTCCTCTATATGATGTGCTTTCCTATGCCAACCTTTTGCAATTTACGATTGTCCTTATTAAAATTCTTTTGAGATCATAATCATCATCATAATCATAATAATATTTTATTAGCCAAGTATGTTTTGCAACATACGAGGAATTTGATTTGCCGTACGGTTATACCAACAAAATGCAACAGAACGCACAAAATACATTTTAACATAAACATCCACCACAGTGACTCCTCCACATTCCTCACTGTGATGGAAGACGAAAAAAAGTTCAATTTTTCCCCATCTTTGTCCTCCCGCGGTCGGGGGCATCGAGCCTTCCGTTGAAGGAACGATCTTACTGCCATAGCCGCGGCAGGCGCTCCGTGTCAGGGCGATCAAGCTCCTGCATCAGGGGGGAATCTCAGCTCCCCCGCGCCGGGCGATCGTACCCGGGTCGGGGCTAGTCGAACGTCGTGCGGCTTTTGGAGCTTGCGACGTCAGTCTCAAACCGGGACTGTGAGCTCCTCGATGTTGGAATCCGTAGGCCGCAGTTGGAGCGTGGATCTCAGGCAAAGGATCGGCTCCGATGGTAAGTACACGTCCCCGCGTTGGGGCTCAAAGTCAGTCCCGAGCGAGGCCGCCAGCTCCACGATGTTAGGCCGCAGAGCGACCGGAGATACGATCCAGAAAACAATCGCAACTGCGGCAAGGTAAGAGACTGAAAAAAAATTCCCCCAACCCCATCCCCCCCTCCACATAAAACAAACCAGAGAACATTAACACAAACGTTTAAAACACACTAAAAATTGTTTTTAAAAGACGGAAAGGACAGACAGACTGTAGGCGAGGCTGCCATCGTTGACGGCGCCACCCAGTGGACAGGGTCATAGAGTCATAAAATGATACAGTGTGGAAACAGGCCCTTCGGCCCAACTTGCCCACACTGGCCAACATGTCCAAGCTATACTAGTCCCACCTGCGAGCATTTGGTCCATATCCCTCCAAACCTGTCCTATTTATGTACATATCTAACTGTTTCTTAAACGTTGCAATAGTCCCACCCTCAATAGACAATAGACAATAGACAATAGGTGCAGGAGTAGGCCATTCGGCCCTTTGTGCCAGCACCGCCATTCACTGTGATCCTGGCTGATCATCCACAATCCACTACTCCTCTGGCAGCTTGTTCCATACACCCACCACCCTTTGAGTGAAAAAATGCATCCTGTGTGAAGATGCAGTAATTGAGCTCCCTTATCATGAAGCTAGGGTGATGGTAGCTAATTATGATCGATAATTAACCTTTGATAATTATGATAAAAAATAAATACAAATTGCCATCTCACCTGAGTGGCCTGGTGCATTGAAAATTAATGATTTCAAGAATGGAGTTGCATTACCTTACATGTAATTTTTTGGGAGGAGGCTTGCGAAGGATTTTGAGATTTTGAGATTTTCTTTGCTTTATTGGTCCAGTTATTGTCTTTCCCCTCGTTGAGTAGTAGTGTGTTTAGTCAGTAAAATTCTTGTCGGAGTTGTTTAAAATTGTTTGTTTCATTTATTTATTGCCACGTGTACTGAGGTACAGAGAAAAGCTTTTGTTGCGTGCTTTCCAGTCAGCAGAAAGACAATACATGATTACTTACACTCGAGCCATTCACAGTGTACAGATACATGATAAAGGGAATAACGTTTAGTGCAAGGTAAAGCCAGCAAAGTCCGATCAAGGATAGTGCGAGGGTCACCAGTGAGGTAGATAGTAGTTCAGGACCGCTCTCTGGTTGTGGTAGGATGGTTCAGTTGCCTGATAACAGCTGGGAGGAAACTGTCCCTGAATTAGGAGGTGTGCGTTTTCACACTTCTATGCCTTTTGCCCGATGGGAGAGGGGAGAAGAGGGAGCGGCCAGGGTGCGTCTGGTCCTTGATTTCCGAACAGCTAGGTGCAGCAACAAGTTTAACTAAAGGAAGGGCCTGCACTTGGTGATTTTTTTCCGACGACTGCCGGCGTCATATCAGGGTCGCCAAAAGATTTTGAACATTTCAAAATTCAGCGGCGACAAAAAGAAATGTTGCGACACTTGAAAAAACACCGTGCGTCGATACGTCGTCACGCCGCTTCACCGCCGCAAATTTTGCGGTGCCCTGATACGTCAGTCAATGATGCCGGCAGTCGCCGAAAAAAATCACCAAGTGGGACAGGCCCTTAACGTTAGTTGCTCTTCAATATCGTGTGGGACGGGTTTGGCGCATTGTGGTTTGGGATATGAGCTATTCACATCAGGATGTAGAGAGCTAGGAATACAATGGAAAGCAGATCGTTCATTTGTGGGTATATTACCAAACGATGGCTTCGACCCAATTGGAATTATTTCAGTTAAAATAAGCAAATTAACAGATGTTGAGTGCCATTTATAAAGGATGTCTTATTCTGAATGAAATTGTTACAAGCTGCCACTGTTGTATATTTTAAACGGAATGATTCTTCTGAACCCCCAGCGTAAAGGCCTGTCCCACTGTACGAGCTAATTCAAGAGTTCTCCCGAGTTTCCCCTGATTCGAACTCGGAGAATTACGGTAATGGCCGCTCGTAGGTACTCGGGGCTCTCGTGGACATTATTCAACACGTTGAAAAAACTTCACGAGCTTACCGCGTTTCCCGAGTACCTGACGTTAGCGTTACGAGCCGCTAAGAAATGTCCCCGAGCACCGCCGTACCCGCTATGTACATTCTACGTACTTACCACGAGTTTGATTTTTTTTTAAACTCAGGAGAGCTCTTGGGTAAACTCGTATAGGCCCTTTACTTTTTTAACGATGACCAACATTATTAATCTGGCAAAGCCTGAGGTTTATCATGGTCACCGGTTACAGTGTACGGTGTCATGGTGGCGCAGCGGGTAGAGCTGCTGCCTCACTGCGCCGGAGACCCGGGTTCGATCCTGACCACCGGCGCAGTCTGTACGGAGTTTGTAGGTTCTCCACGTGACCTGCGTGGGTTTTCTCGGAGATCTCCGGTTTCCTCCCACACTCTAAAGACGTGCATGCTTGCAGGTTAATTGGCTTGCTATAAATGTAAATTGTCCCTGGTGTGTGTAGGATAGCGTTAGTGTGCGGGGGGATCGCTGGTCGGCGCGGACTCGGTGAGCCAAAGAACCAGTTTCCGCGCTGTACCTCTAAACTAAACTGAGCTAAAAACACAAAAAGCTCGAGTAACTCAGCGGGACAGGCAGCATCTCTGGAGAGAAGGAATGGGTGACGTTTCGGGTCGAGACCCTTTGGGTCTTTCTCTCCAGAGATGCTGCCTGTCCCGCTATAGTCACTCCAGCTTTTTGTGTCTATCTTTGATTCAAACCTGCATCTGCAGTTCCTTCCTAAACTAAAAACACACTCCACCTAACTGCGTTAGAGAGAGAGTGGTCCGCTTAAATGGACACCAGAGGCACTGCTCTGGGTAATTATATTGTGATTTAATATAAGGAAATGAGTTAAATTTCTCATTGACAAAAGTGGAGATTATAAAAGCTTCCAGATGATTGCTGCAATTATCTGGGTATATTTTAGAAGTGGCTTCACACCAGTCTGGAATTAACCTGCGTACAAACGGGTTGGAAGGTGGACATTTTATACCTAATTGCGGAATCTTGTGTTAATGCAATTGAGATGAGGGTGTTGACAGACCACAAGTAAATAAGCGGCTGGGCGGCGCAGCGGGTAGGGCCGCTGCCTCACAGCGCCAGAGACCCGGGTTTGATCCTAATGGGCCTGTCCCACTTAGGCGATGTTTTAGGCAACTACATGTTCACCGGGAGTCGTCTCCTCAGTCGCGCAAAAAGTTGAAGCGTCTTTCTGGTCGCCGCTAAATTTTCAACGTGTTGAAAAAATTTTGGCGACGGTGGGTTTGACGCCAATGAGCGTAGCTTGACTTACAGTTTCTGTTCCTGCTTTCTCCCCGTATCCCTTGATTCCGTTAACCCTAAGAGCTAAATCTAACTCTCTCTTAAAAACATCCAAAGAATTGGCCTCCACTACCTTCTGTGGCAGAGAATTCCACAGATTCACAGCACAACGGGTTACAGAGGTTATGGGGAGTAGGCAGGAGAGTGGGGTTGGGAGGGAGAGATAGATCAGCCACGGTTGAATGGCGGAGTAGACTCGATGGGCCGAATGGCCTAATTCTGCTCCTGGAACCTATGAACTTTGCCACTTCATAGTAAGAACTTTGCAATAACTTGGGATGTGAGCGGGGGCAGGTTTATTAACACAGAGTGAGGTGGGTGCCTGGAAAGCGTTGCCGGGGTGGTGGTGGAATCAGATACGATAGTGGTGTTTAAGGAGGGTTTAGATAGACACATAAATATGCAGCGGATGGGGGAATATGAATCACAGGCAGGCAGAAGAGATTGAATTCATCTGGCATCACATTCAGAACCGACATCGTGGGCTGAAGGGCCTGTTCCTGTGCTGTACTGTTCTATGTTCTCAATTTTACTTTTTTTATTTCTATGTTGTAGGGTGCAGTTGCTATTTATTGTAAAATTTGTTTTTTTAATACCTGATATTCAATTTTTTGGCATTGTTAAGTTTGTTAGAAATGTTATTGGATACATACTATACAAATTCAATTGTAGATTTGTAGATTGTAAATTGTTTAATGTGCCCATTCCCAATTGATCACACAATTGATCCTCCAACCTCATCTATTACATCCGCTATTCTAGGTGTCAGCTGCTCTACATTGGTATGACCAAGCATAGGCTTGGCGATCGCTTCGCCCAACACCTCCGCTCGGTTCGCAATAACCAACCTGATCTCCCGGTGGCCCAGCACTTCAACTTCCCCTCCCATTCCAAATCCGACCTTTAGTCCTGGGCCTCCTCCATGGCCAGAGTGAGGCCCACCACAAATTGGAGGAGCAGCACCTCATATTTCGCTTGGGTAGTTTACACCCCAGCGGTATGAACATTGACTTCTCCAATTTCAGGTAGTCCTTGCTTTCTCCCTCCTTCCCCTCCCCTTCCCAGCTCTCCCACAGCCCACTGTCTCCGCCTCTTCCTTTCTGAAGAAAAAGGAAGAAAGGTCTGAAGAAGGGTCTCGACCCGAAACGTCGCCTATTCCTTCGCTCCATAGATGCTGCCTCACCCGCTGAGTTTCTCCAACATTTTTGTCTACCTTTGATTTTTCCAGCATCTGCAGTTCTTTCTTAAACACAATGTTTGTCTGATAGTCATATCACATATTAAACAAAAATAACCGTCTACATTTTGTACACTAAACTCCTTTGTGTTATGGTGAACTTTACTAGTTTCAGGTTTATGTTTAGGTAGGTGATTGTCACGTGTGGAGCGATGTACAGTGAAAAGCTTTGCTTTGCTTCTTATCCAAACATGCTAGCAAGATAATATGATACATAAATACAATATAGTCACTACCTCTTCTCCCCTCTCCCATCAGGCAAGAGGTACAGAAGTGTGAACACGCACACCTCCAGATTCAGAGATAGTTTCTTCCCAGCTGTTATCAGGCAACTGAGCTGAACCATCCTCTCACCAACTGGAGAGCGGTCCTGACCCCCCATCTACCTCATTGGAGACCTTGGGACTGTCTTTAATCAGACTTTACTGGAATTTATCTTGCACTAATCGATTATACTCTTACTCCTGACTCTGTACGCTGTGGACGGCTCGATTGTAATTATTTACAGTTTTCCGCTGACTGGTTAGCACGCAACAAAGCAACAGGTAGAGCAAAGGCAAAGATAGGAAGGAACTGCAGATGCTGGTTAATAGTGAAGATAGATACAAAATGCTGGAGTAACTCAACGGGTCACCAGAGATGCTGCCTGACCCATTGAGTTACTCCAGCATTTCGTGTCTATCCTCACTGGGTTACGCCAGCATGTAGTACACAATATAGTTCCCAGCATTGTAGTGAATCCGTTCCAGCACCAGTGATGGACATAGGTTTAAGGTGAAGGGGAAACGATTTAATAGGAATCTGAAGTGTAACTTTCTTACACAAGGGTCGGTGGGTGTATGGAACGAGCTGCCAGAGGAGGTAGTTGAGGCAGGGACTATCCCAATGTTTAAGAAACATTTGGACCAAAAACCGGAGTTAGTTAGAGGAAACCGGAGCACCCGGAAAAAACCCACGCAGGTCACGGGGAGAACGTACAAACTCCGTACAGACAGCACCCATGGTCAGGGTCGAACCCGGGTCTCTGACGCCGTAATGCCCCTGTCCCACTTAGGAAACCTGAACGGAAACATAGGAAACCTGACCGGAGATGCGATTGTTTTCCGGATCGTATCTCCGGTCGCTCTGCGGCCTATCATCGTGGAGCTGGCGGCCTCGCTCGGGACTGACTTTGACCCCCAGCGCGGGGACGTGGACCAACCATCGGAGCCGATCCCTTGCCTGGGGATCCACGCTCCAACCGCGGCCTGCGGACTACAACATCGCGGAGCTCGCAGTCTCGGGTTGAGACCGAGTCGGGAACTGCAAAACCGCACGACGTTCGACCAGCCCCGACCCGGGGTCAGATCGCCCGGCGCGGGGGAGCTGAGATTCCTCCCCCAATGCAAGAGCTTGATCGCCCCGACGCGGATGCCCGCTGCCGGCTACGGGAGTAAGATCGTGCCGTCAACAGAAGGTTCGAGTCCCCCGACCGCTGAAGGACAAAGAAGGGAAGAGATTTAATTTTTTTTTCGCCTTCCATCACAGTGAGGAATGTGGAGGAGTCACTGTGGTGGATGTTTATGGTAAAATGTATTTTGTGTGTTCCGTTGCTTTTCATTGGTATGACTCTATGGCAAATCAAATTCCTTGAATGTTGCAAAGCATACTTGGCTAATAAAGTATGATTATGATTATGATTTTACATCCACATTTGTCTTTACATGATCGTGTGTTGGCAACTTTGTTGACGACGCCAGCTTTGTCTGCATGTTCTACCCACCGCAGAATCTTCCACAGAATTCTCGTTGTGTAGAGACACAAGGAGCTGCAGATGATGGAATCTTGAGCAAAACACAAAGTGGCGCAGCGGTAGAGTTGCTGCCTCACAGCGCCACGGATCTGGGTTCCATCCTTATCGTGGCTGTTGTCTGTACAGAGTTGATACATTCTCCCTGTGATCTTGTGAGTTTTCTCCGGGGTGCTCCAGTTTCCTCCCACACCCCAAAAATGTACAGGTTAATAGGCTCCTGTAAATTGTCCCTAGGGTGTGGGATGGAAGTAGGACATGGGTGATCATTGGATGGCATGCACTCGGTGGGCTGAAGGCCCTGTTTCCCTGCTGTATCTCTAAATTAAACAAAGTGCTGGAATAACTCAGCGGGGCAGGCAGCATCTGTGGAGGGAATGGACAGATAACGTTATTGGTCGGTACACTTCGGTAGAATGGGCGTCAGAGTGGTGCATCAGTAAAGATGCTGCCTTACAGCCCCAGAGATCCCGGTTTGATCCTGTCTTTACGGAGTTTGTACTTCTTCCTGTCACCTGCATAGGTTTTCTCCAGAATCTACGGTTTCTTCCCTCACTCTAAAGACATACAGGTTTGTAAGTTAATTGGCTTGGTGTCATTGTAAATTGTCCCTTGCGTGTGTTAGTGTGCGGGGATCGCTGGTCGGGGTGCTCAGTGGGCCGAAGGGCCTGTTTCTGCGCTGCATCGTTATACTATAATTAAAAAAACTATACGCACACATTATATCTATATATACACACGCATGCATACATACACACATAGAAAGATCTGGAGGCTAGTTAATTTGTATTGCTGATCATTCTGCTGCATTCCTTTCTCTTCATCTATATATTACTGAAACTCTTTGTTTGTGCCGGCAATGTGTCACTCTGCTCAGCTTTTTCCTATCTTCTTCCAAACGCTACGCCACAGCCTTCCCATTTTCACACATTATACTCACATTTTTCCCATCAAAGCGATAAACATCTTCCCGTCGCATTCCGACCTATATTTCCGAAGTTATTCACGATTTAAAGTTTCAAAAAAAGCCCAAACCTCTTTCTCAGAGAGCGTCCAGTGATGATGTCACAATGCCTCTCACAGTGCACCAATCACAATGCTGACTTCCACAATGACATCACTATGGGACGTTGCCAATGGTAACATTGGGCTCTCAAGCTGTCCAGGCCCTGGCGTTGCTCTACGGCCTTGGTAGGTCCTGGGGCAGGGAATGGGAGTGAGGGGAGGTGGATGAGGGAAATGAGGAGGAAGGAGATGGGGTAGGGTCTCAAACTCCTCCCTCTCTACCACCTCTCCTCCCTTTACCCACGACCTCGAAAAGATCATCCACTCATTTATGTCCTCCTGTCTTGATTACTGCAACTCCCTTTACACTGGCATCAGCCAATCATCCCTGTCCCCGCCTGCAATTGGTCCAAAACGCCGCAGCGAGACTCCTGACGGGCACCCGAAAAAGGGACCACATCACCCAATTCCTGGCCTCTCCCCCCTGGCTCCCAGTGCGGTTCCGAATCAATTTCAAGCTCCTTCTATACAAAGCCCTCAACGGGCTCGCCCCCAGTTATATCAAAAATCTGCTTTCCCACCACACCACCTCCAGGTCCCTCAGATCGGCCGACTTGGGGTTACTGACCATCCCGCGGTCTAGGCATAAGCTCAGGGGCGACCGACCGCGCCTTTGCGGTTGCAGCTCCTAGACTGTGGAACAGCATCCCTCTCCCCATCAGAACTGCCCCCTCCATCAACTCTTTTAAGTCTAGACTTAAAGCTTATTTCTACTCTCAAGTCTTTCTTGAGGTCCTCTGAGGGAGCGCTGTATGTATGCATTTATGTATGTATTATTGATCTATGTACCACTGTTTGTAGCATGTTAGTACCTGCACTAATGTAAAGCACTTTGGTCAACGAGAGTTCTTTTTTAATGTGCTGTAGAAATAAAATTGACTTGACTTGACTACGCTCCCCCTCTACTCCCCTCCCTCTCCCTCTCCCTCTCTACCCCCTCCCCCTCCCCCTCCCCCTCCACCCTCTCCCCTCCCTCTCTACCCCCATCCCTCTCTACCTCCCACTTTGTCTAGTTTAATTATAAACCTTGTACACCAAGCTGATTCTTAAGAGCAACCCAATCAATAGGAGCGTAAGGCACGATATCTCTGCAGATTAATGAATTAATTCACACCTTCTCTATCTGGAGTCCATTTCAGTTATTTTCAACATCTTGCAATATAACCTTTGAATCTTTCAGCTTTGTTGTAATTCCATTCGGTAATTGCTTTTGCCACTTACATTGTTTGCATTCTGCAAGATAGCGGGTTGGAATGTTCCTGGGTCTCTCTGACCACAGCTCAGACCATCACGCAAACCTTTCTTCCATCCACACGCCACGCTGCCTCGGCAAGGCCACCCGCATAATCGCCTCCCTCTTGCCTGATGGGTGAGGGGAGAGGAGGGAGTGACTGGGGTGAGACTCGTCCTTGATTATGTTCAGGATTTCTAGAAGGCGAATTATGCCATTCAGCCCATCACGTCTACTCCGCCATTCAATCACGGCTGATCTATCTTTCCCTTTACACCCCATTCTCAATACACAATAGACAATAGGTGCAGGAGTAGGCCATTCGGCCCTTCGAGCCAGCACCGCCATTCAATGTGATCATGGCTGATCATCCCCAATCGATACCCGTTCCTGCCTTCTCCTCATACCCCCTGACTCTGCTATCTTTAAGAGCCCTATCTAGCTCTCTCTTGAATGTATCCAGAGAACCGGCCTCCACCGCAGTCTGCAGAGAATTCCCGACTCGCTGTGTGAAAAGGTGGACCAGTTTCGCTGGAGGAGAATCCTCTTCAATGCAGACCCGCAGACAAAACGGGCCTGACCGACTTCCTCGCACTGCTCTCCATTTTCTTCTCCTGCCTACCAGTATGGCCTCAGTGCCCTGCAACACTGGAAGTGGAGGCTCATTAAAAACCACAGTTACCGATCGCTGCAGGCGGAGCCTCTCTCCGTTCTCACTTACATTCTTAAACTGTGGTCCTGGTTCTGCGCACTACAGCCCCAACATCGTGTCCTGCCTCTAGCGTGTCCAAACCCATAATATTCTTACATGCCTCCCTGTGTGTGTCGGATAGTGTTAATGTGCGGGGATCGCTGGTCGCCACGGGCTCACATGACTGGGCCGAAACTAAATTGATGTCAAAGGTGCCGGATGGGCCATTCGCTTGAGCCAGCATGCCTATTCATTGTTGGATCATGGCTTATTGATTGGGGACCCCAATCAACCCGCCATGCCTTCTCCATCACAAAAAGTTAGGCGGTAGCTGGGGCTCAAAGCAATGCCTCCTGGGTACACCTTTTTACTTCGGATCATTTAGTTTCGACTACGTGAAGAAGCCCCGACCAGGCGATCCCCGCACATTAACGTATCCGACACATGTCACTAGGAACGGGACTGTAAGAGGGGTGGCACACCAGCGGTGAGTAAAAGGCAGGTAAGTGGTTTACACTTCCCTATTTAGGCTCCATAACGCTGGCTGGCTAGCCAGGAGGAGTTTGAAAATAGAGGGTAAAGCCATTGAGCGGGTCCAAACGGAGATCGGGCTCCGCAGATAACTGCGGAGTCCCGATATCCGGTAGCTGTAAATCCCGTTGTTAGTGAGCCTCCAGCTGCTCCAGTGTCGCAGGGCACTGAGGCCACTACTGTAGGCAGGAAAAGTAAGAGGAAGTCTGTCAGGCCCGTTTTGTCTGACGGGTCTGATGAAGAGGATTCTCCTCCAGACAGGAAAGCCATGTGGCAAAGAATGGAGCAAATGGAGACCATGCTCCAAACTCTCATCAACCAAGGGTCCAAAGACCCAGAATATTCCCAGGCAGCCTCCGAAGGAGTTCCATATCATGAATATGGTGCCTACACACAATGGAAATATGACTCTCCAGAGCCTTGTTTAGGTCTGGAAGAGGTCTCCTTCAAGCAAGTCTCGGGAGTACCAGGGCGGCAGGAGACTGACCCTGAAGCTGGTGGCCCTGCTCATGTGTACACACCAGAGCACAAGAGCCAAGCTCCGGGTCTACCTGATGTAGCGCAAAGTTTTGCTATACCGGAAGGGAGCGGTGAGGCCATGGAAGAAAACTTGGCTGCCAACATCAACTACTTGGTTTCTCACCAGCTCCAAGATACTGTCATGGTTGAGACAGCTGAATTATACAAAACACCTGTGACGTGCTCCACTCAGGGTGCCAACAGTGAATTCTGCAATTTGGGCACCCATGAGTTCAACGATACGAGGGCAGGAAATGCGTTTCCAGCATGTCCTCAAGCTCATAGCAGCTGGCATCCCTGCTTTTGGGAAGCAGATAAAAGGGTGTGCTATGTCTAAAGATCAAAAAGACATGCTGGCGTTATTCTGCAATTCCTACTTTGAAATAAATTGCATGAGGAAAATCGCCATTTGGCCCATATTGCACCCTAGATTTGCAGGATTGTGCAGATCGAGTAATACTCAAGCTCCGGATTATTTATTTGGGGAGAACCTGCCGAAACAAATCAAAGATATTGATGAGGAGGCAAAAACGATTAGCCTCATGAAACCTTTCATCCATAGTCAAAGAAAACAAGCAGGCTGGATGAGAAGGGGATTTGATTCCGGAGCAGGAACAAGCAGAGGCAGGGCAATGGGTAGAAGGTACCCAGCACAGCCGAATGTCAACCCATTTATTTGGAGAAGGAGGCCGTCACGGTCATTTACTGAGGTACAAAAACTTCATTCCATCACAGAAAAAACTTCTGGGGAACAACCGGGGGTAATTGGGAGTAGATTCCAATTGTTTTATGATGAGTGGTGCTGTATAACATCTGATCGGTTTATATTAGATACTGTGTCAGGTTCTACAATAGAATTTATGGCAGGAGTTGATCCACCTGTACAGAATAAACCTAATCGGGTTTTGGTGTTTCCTGCACTAGAAACTTGTCAGATAAAAGAAGAAGTTAAAAATGTATTCAAAAAAGGAGTAATTGAAAGAACAGTGAATCATCCGCAACAATTTGTGCCCAATATATTCCCCAGACCAAAGAAAGATGGGGGTTGTAGAATCATTCTGGACCTCACAAATTTGAATTTGTATCTCCAGTATAGGCATTTTAAAATGGACACCTTCAACACTGCAAAGCAGTTGTTGTCACAAGGCTGTTATATGGCTACTATAGATTTAAAAGATGCTTATTATTCAGTGCCAATTCATCATCATTATCGCAGGTACTTGAAGTTTAATTGGATGGGTCAACTGTGGCAATTTAAAGCATTACCTAATGGGTTAACTTCAGCTCCCAGGCTGTTCACAAAATTATTGAAACCAGCACTGGCATTATTAAGGGCTCAAAATCACATTGTAATGGCTTATCTCGATGATATTTTAATTGTAAATGCCACTCAGGAGACAGCTGAAGAATCAGTTTCAGCAACTATAAACCTGTTTGAAAGGCTAGGGTTTCTGATCCATCCAACAAAATCTAAGCTACAGCCATCCCAAACAATTGATTATTTGAGATTTGTCATTATTCAGTTGATATGTCAGTAACTTTGCCAACAGATAAAGTTGTGGATATTACAAATGCCTGTACTTGCCTCGCTGACAAACCTTATCCCTCCATCCGAGAAGTAACTTGAGGTATTGGTAAAATAGTAGCAGCATTCCCTGCTGTCGAGTTTGGACCTCTGCACTATCAAAGTCTTCAAAGAGCCAGAGAACAAGCACTAAAAAAGCGTGCAGGTCATTTTGATAGGTCCATGCAGTTACCAACTTTAGCTGAATTGCAATGGTGGATTCTCAATGTTGCACAAGCTACTAAAAATATTTTGGTTCAGCAACCTTCAGTGGTTTTACAAACTGATGTGAGCGCTCTCGGATGGGGAGCTATGGACAGCGACACTAGCTGTGGTGGTAGATGGACTGTCCAAGAGGATTTAATTCTCCAAACATATGGAATCAATTATTTGGAGTTATTGGGGGCATTTTATGGATTGAAAGCTTATTGTTCTACAATGAATGACTTGCATGTTCAATTACAAGTAGACAATACCACAGCTGTGGCATACATCAATCACATGGGGGGAGTAAGATCAGTATCATGTGATAATCTGGTCAACCTGATGTGGCACTGGTGTATCTCTAGGAACATCTGGGTCTCAGCTATCTATCTACCAGGGAGAGACAATATTGTGGCAGACAACAGATCACAAAAGTTCAATGACAATACAGAATGGATGTTAAATCCAGAAGTTTTCAAAAAGATTGTCAGTCGGTATGGGTTACCAGATATTGATCTGTTTGCGTCCAGATTAATTCACCAGTTGCCTAAATATGTCTCATGGGAGCCTGACCCAGGAGCAGTAGCGGTGGATGCATTCTCGCTACATTGGGGAAATATGTTCTTCTATGCTTTTCCCCCATTCGGCCTGATTAGGCAATGTCTCACCAAAATAGAGCAAGACTCCGCCACGGGCGTTTTGGTGGTTCCAAACTGGCCTACACAGCCATGGTTCCCATTGGTGTTCAGAATGATAACTCAACCATTCATGACGATCCCCAACAGCAGTAATTTGTTGATACAACCAGTAACAGGAGAAATTCATCCATTACATGATCATATTAATTTGTTAATTCTGCAGGTTCTGACCAGACCATTACAAGGGCTTGGACTGTCGGATAGGACCATGGATGTCACAACTGCAGCTTGGAGAGGTAGCACTAAGAAACAATATATGTCTCATATAAAGAAATGGTAAATCTTTTGTATACAACAGATATATCTTATCATACTGCAAACATATCGGATGTATTGGAGTTCCTTGCTATGTTGCATTTTGATCAGCACCCAAGTTATAGTGCCATTAATAGTGCTCGGAGTGCCTTGTCCTCCTACTTAGGACAATTTTCAGAACGTCAATCTATCGGGTCTCATCCATTAATATCCCGATTTATGAATGGAATTTTTAATAAAAATTCTCCCAAACCCAGATATACAGAGATCTGGGATGTCAGTATAGTTCTCACATTGCTTCGGCAATGGGCTCCAATTACGTCACTGTCTTTTCAGAAGTTAACATTTAAAGTGGTAATGCTCATGGCATTAGAATCAGCACAACGAGTACAAACATTGCAAATGTTGCGGTTAGATTGTACGCAGTTGTCTGTAGATAAAATTACTTTTTATGTTTATGAACTAATCAAACAAAGCGGGCCAGGAAAGGTCAGAACCAAGGTAATCTTTAAAGCATACCCTGTGGACCAAACATTGTGTGTGGTTAAGCATCTGAGTTGATATATTGAAGTAACCAAGAGTCTCCGGGGTTGTGAGACAGCAATGCTCATTACCCACAAGAAACCATATAAAAAAGTGACAGTACAAACTACTTCTAGATGGTTAAAACAGGTTCTGGATTTAGCTGGAGTGGACACTCATGTGTTTAAATCTCACTCCACCAGGGCGGCATCAACATCCGCGGCGAAGGCGCAGGACGTGCCGCTCGACCAAATTTTAGAGGCCACAGGATGGTCTAAAAAATAAACATTTTCAAAGTTTTACGATAAACCTGTTGTCACAGTGTCAGGGTTTGGACATGCTGTGTTGGGTTCTGTTTAATTTGTTTGCTTTGTTATATATCATTCGTTTCATATCCTTTGTTGTAATTTCCCCCTGGGATAGAGGGGTTATTACTTTCCTTTTTTCTTCTTATTATTATTAAAATATTTATTGCATAATTTCAAGCAATGTTCAATATATTATTTATTCACTACTGTGTCAACTGAAGCAGTGTGTCATATGGAGTGAAACTACGGCATGAAAATCACAGAGCTTTAAAATCTTCACGTAGTCACTCACGTGACTCCGAAGTAAAATAGTAAGATTAAACGAGAACTTACCTGTTCGAAGGTTGATCTTTATTTTATGAGGAGTTACTATGAGGGATTACGTGCCCTCCGTTCCCGAACTTCATAATCTAAAGGATCATCTGGTAGTTCTAGTCTTTGTGTGTGAGCCTCACTATCTTACTTTGGCTATAGGTCTCTGTGTTTTTCACGCCGCTGCTTTGAAGTATGACGCGCATGCGCCTGGCGGGGCTTCTTCACGTAATCCCTCATCGTAACTCCTCATAAAATAAAGATCAAACTTCGAACAGGTAAGTTCTCGTTTAATCTTACTATTTTCTAAGTTTCTATCTTTGTTCCAAGCATATCCTGGCACCAATATCCAATTCTATTTCCATTACATTGACGACTGCATTGGTGCTGCCTCCTGCACCCCTGCAGAACCTGTTGATTCCATCAACTTTACCACTAACATCCATCCTGCCCTCAATTGCATTGTGCAGCCAGCTTCACCGCTGTCAAAATCAAATATTTTTCTTAGACACATTCCAAAACCATTAAAACTTATTTAAGAAATTACTTAAAACATGAAAATAAATACTGAAAACAATTAATGATGTTTGAGTAAACTCAATTTATTCAATGGAGATCATAGAGTGATGCATTGTGGAAACAGGCCCTTTGGCTCAAGTTACCCACACTGACATGTCCTATATACACTCGTCCCACCTGCCTGCATTTGGCCTATAACACTCTAAACTTACCCACGTACCTGATTCTTAACGTTTCATAAACAATAGTTCCTGCCACAACTACCTCCTGCGGTAGCTCGATCCGTTACACCCACCACCCTTTGTGTAAAAACATTGCCCCTTAGGTTCCTACTGAATCTTCCCCCTCCCCCAACCCCCTTTACCGTAAACCATTGAATTCTGCTTCTCGCTTCCCCTACTCTGGGAAAGAGACTGTGTGCTTTTACCCAATCTATTCTTCTCATGATTTTGTACACTTCTATGAGATCACCCCTCATTAGCCTGCGCTCCGAGGAATAGAGACCCAGCCTGCCCCAACCTCTCCCTCTAAGTGTATGCTAGCCAAAGCGAGTCAGCACGTCAACTCCCCCTCCCATTCCGAATCCGACCTTTCTGTCCTGGGCCTCCTCCATGGCCAGAGCGGGTCCCACCGTAAATTGGAGGAGCAGCACCTCATATTCCGCTTGGGTAGTTTACACCCCAGCGGTATGAACATTGACTTCTCCAATTTTAAGTAGTCCCTGCTTTCTCCCTCTTTCCCCTCCCCTGCCCAGCTCCCCCAAGCCCACTGTCTCCGACTCTTCCTTTCTTCTTCCCGCCTCCCCCCACCCCACCCCCCACATCGTACTGAAGAAGGCTCTCGACCCGAAGAAGGCTCTCGTCGCCTATTTCCTTCGCTCCATAGTAGCTGCCTCACCCGCTGGGTTTCTCCAGCATATTCGTCTACCTTCGATTTTCCAGCATCTGCAGTTTCTGATCATTTCATCTTCCCTGTTGATAGAACGGAGTTGCTGTTTCTCTGAAGCAACTTACCTGGTGTTGGCTCAGTGGATAGCCCTCACAGTGGAATGGCTGGTCACATCACCCTTTACATTGCATTGTTAAAATGTCCTGCCGTGCACATCCAGGCAAAGGGTCGATAAAATGTTCTAGCCAGTGGCAAAGTCTGAACCGCGTTCTCAGGGTGGAAGTGTCAAAGACGTCCAGGAGAGTTCTCGACACCATTTTACAGGAAAGATGTTAGCAAGCTTGAAAAGGTACAGAGAAGATTTACGAGGATGTTGCCAGGACTAGTGGGTGTGAGCTATAGGGAGAGGTCGAGCAGGCTGGGACTTTATTCCTTGGAGCGCAGGAGAATGAGGGGGTGATCTTATAGAGGCGTACAAAATCATGAGAGGAATAGATCGGGTAGATGCACAGAGTCTCTTGCCCAGAGTAGGTGAATCGAGGACCAGAGGACATAGGTTCAAGGTGAAGGGGAAAAGATTTAATAGGAATCTGAGGGGTAACTTTTTCACACAGAGGGTGGTGGGTGTATGGAACGAGCTGCCGGAGGAGGTAGTTAACTTGCCCAGGCATGGATTATCCCATTGTTTAAGAAACAGTTAGACAGGCACATGGATAGGACAGGTTTGGAGGGATATGGACCAAATGCTGGCATGTGGGACTAGTGTAGCTGGGACATGTTGGCCGGTGCGGGCAAGTTGGGCCGAAGGGCCTGTTTCTACACTGTATCACTCAATGACTCTATGGCATAAGGTGAGAGGTGCAAAGTTTAGAGATGTGCAGGGCAAGTTATGTTTACACAGAGAGTAGTGGGTGTCTGGAATGCACTGCCATGGGTGGTGGTGGAGGCGGGTGTGATAGTGGCATTTAAACAGCTTTAAGGTAGGCATATAGATGTGCAGGGAATGGAGGGATATGGATCACATGCAGGCTGGGGAGAATAGAGTCACACAGCACGGAAACAGGCCCTTCAGCCCAACTTGCCCATGCCAGCCAAAGTGCCCCATCTACACTAGTCGCATCTGTCCGCATTTGGCCCATATCCTTCTAAACCTATCCATGTTCTTGTTGAAATGTATTTTTCATATTAGTATAGTACCTGCCTCGTCTACCTCCTCTGGCAGCTCATTCCATACACCAATACACCCTCTGTGTGGAAATCACGGCCCTCTCACTGTAAACCTATCTCCACTGATTTTACCCTGTGTAAAAGATTAGTTTAACATGGCAAGGTGTTTGGTGTGGGCATTGTGGGCTGAAGGGCCTGATCTTGTGCTGTACCGTTCACAAGTTCACAAGTTATAGGGGTAGAATTAGGCCATTCAGCCCATCGAGTCCACCCCACCATTCAATCTTGGCTGATCTAATCCCATTTTCCTGCCTTCTCCTCATAACCCTTGACACCCGTTCTAATCAAGAATTTGTCAATCTCTGCCCCACTGACTTGGCCTCCACAGCCCTCTGTGGCAATGAGTTCCACAGATTAACTAAAGAAATTCCTCCTCACCTCCTTTCTAAAAAAACACCCTTTAATTCTGAGGCTGTGGCCTGTGGTCCTAGACACTCCCAGCAGTGGAAACATCCTCTCCACATCCACTCTATCTATGCCTTTCACTATTCTGTAAGCTTCAATGAGGTCCCACCTTAATCTTCTAAACTCCAGCGAGTACAGGCCCAGTGCCGACAAACGCTCATCATCTGCTAACCCACTCATATCCTGGAATCATTCTTGTGACCCATTAGTCACCAGTTCTGTCCCAAACCCCTAAACTGGTTCTTTTTTTCACCATTTTCTGCTCTCAGTTTGTACGCTTTATTTTTGTTAGCACAGTAATGTGGTACTTGAGTACCTAATACATAAATACATATTTCCATTCTAGTACAACTTCGTATTTTAAAATTTAATAATAAAAGAACAGTGAGAGAAAAAATAAATAAAGAGTGTCGGAATGGATAGACAAGCGAGTAGAAACAGATAGCAAAAGAAATAAAGGACAGAGATGAGAAGCTAAAAAGGGGAAAACAAATGGTCGGCACGGACTGGAAGGGCCGAGAGGGCCTGTTTCCGTGCTGTAATTGTTATATGGTTATATGGTTAAAAAGATTGAAAAAAAAAGGAGAAAGTAGAGAAAAGAGAGATTAGGAGAGATCTACCTATTTCGTATTTTTGCCCATCCGTCACCGGTTCTAAACCATTTAATTTCTAAGGTTATGTTATGTTGCACCATCTACTTGTAAAAAGTTGAGAAAAGGAGACCAAGTCTTTAAGAATTGGTCTACTTTGCCTAGTAGGAGGAATTGTACGCTGTTTTTAAGTTCACTTTCTCTTGCTTGTATATAAGTGATTTGGACAGGCTAGCATTGGCAGGCAATGACTCTGGTTCACTGATTTATGATAATTAGTTTTGGATGTGATTCACTTTTGCCTGTGGTTTTGCTGAGCAACACTTATTTTATTCTTTAAAAGAATTTCCACCGAAAGTTATTTTACAGAAGGTGCCGGACATGTGAATTTAAATGACCCCTGAGCTGCACAAAATGCTGGCCTCGGAGACGCACGGTGGGGCAGCGGTAGCGTTGCTGCCTCACAGCGCCGGAGACCCGGGTTCCATCCTGACCACGGGTGCTGTCTGTACAGAGTTTGCACGTTCTCCCCGTGACCTGAGTGGGTTTTCTCCGAGATCTTCGGTTTCCTCCCACACTCCAAAGACGTGCAGGTTTGTAGGTTAATTGGCTTGGTAAAAAGTGCAAATTGCCTCTAGTGTGTGTGGATTGTGTTAGTGTGCGGGGATCGCTGGTCGGTACGGACTCGGTGGGCCGAAGGGCCTGTTTCCACGCTGTTTCATTGAACTAAACCAAATTAAACTAAACTCAGTGGGTCAGGCCGCATCTCTGGAGCAAATGCATTGTTTAGTTTAGTTTAGAGATATAGCGTGGAAACAGGCCGTTCGGCTCACCGAGTGCGCGCCGACCCGTGCTCTAACATTATTCTACACACACTAGGGACAATTTCAATTCTTACCAAAGCCAATTAGCCTGCAAACATGTTCATCTTTAGAGTGTGGGAGGAAACCAGAGCACTCGGAGACAACCCACACAGTCACAGGGGGAAAAGACAAACTCCATACAGACAGTACCCGTAGTCAGGATCGAACCCGGGTCTCTCTGGCGCTGTGAGGCAGCATCTCTACTGCTGCACCGCCCTAGTGCAGCAAACTAGTCGATGTTTCAGGAAGAGCCCTGACCCAAAACGTCACCCTTTCTGTTTTCTCCAGAGATACTACCTGACCTGCTGAGTTACTCCAGCACTTTGTGCCTGTCTGGTATTAACGAGCGTCGGCAGTTCCTTTCTATTACATTAACAGATTTCTGCTTAGTCTACAAGCCAGCTATCCATCAAAACTTTGAACAGTCTGACTCGAGCGACACCAACCTAACTACCTCTTCTGTTGCTGCCTTAGCTGACTTTAACGTCCTCATTCAGTGGGGCTGAGCAAACAGCTTGGGACTTCATTGTAATGATTGATTAACTTCCAAAGCAAATTGATTTTTTTTCAAAAAACAATTTACGGAATCCATGCTATCAAATTCACTAAAGGGAATTACCCAGCATAAAGATAGGACAACTAAACCTACAAAGATGCTAAATAGATTAACTTGCATTTTTAAAAGCCAGTTTATTTTCATTGTGAACAACATATGTTTTAAAGAAGAGTAAATGATTTAACAAGATTCACAACTAACGATTCCACTGAATTTTGGATTTCATTGCAATTCAATTTCCATTCCATTGATGTGTCAGTGTGACCAAGAGTTATCTGTGCACTGGAGCTCAAAGCCTAATGCCCCTGTCCCACTCCGTGCGGTTTCCGTGCGGTTCCCGGAGGTTTTTGTCAGTCTCCCTAATGGTCGAAAGTGGTTTCCGCTTCTTCTATGTTCCTGCGATTATTTCAAAAAATTGAAAAAACCTCTGGGAACCTTGGATGGGGCGCAAAGTCTCCAGAGGTTTCCATTCAGGTTTCCTAAGCCCCTGTCCCACTTAGGAAACCTGAACGGTAACCTCTGGAGACTTGGCGCCCCACCCAAGGTTTCCGTGCGGTTCCCAGAGGTTCCCGGAGGTTTTTGTTCTCCGGCAACCACCTTCAACTAGCATCGCAACCAGGCTTCGACTAAAAAATTACCGATTTTTAAAACAGAAACCACTTTCGACCATTAGGGAGACTGACAAAAACCTCCGGGAACCTTCCGGGAACTGCACGGAAACCTTGGGTGGGGCGCAAAGTTTCCAGAGGTTTCTGTTCAGGTTTCCTAAGTGGGACAGGGACATTAGTGGGACAGGGGCATGAGTGAAGACGGATCCAAAGTACCTGCTCAACTCGTCTGCCATTTCCTTGTTCCCCATAATAAATTCACCTGTTTCAGTCTTCAAGGGTCCAACTTTGGTCTTAACTAATTTTTTCCTCTTCACATACCTAATGAAGCTTTTACTGTCCTTTATATTCTTGGCTAGATTGCCTTCGTACCTCATATTTTCCTTCCGTATGGCCTTTTTAGTTATCTTCTGTTGCTCTTTGAAAGTTTCCCAATCCTCTGGCTTCCTGCTCATCTTTGCTACGTTGTACGACTCTTTTATTTTTATACTGTCCTTGACTTCCTTTGTCAGCCACGGTCACTTCTTACTCCCCTTGGAATCTTCTTTCCCCTTTGGAATGAACTGATCCTGCACCTTCTGCATTATTCCCAGAAATACCTGCCATTGTTGCTCCACTGTCATCCCTGCTAGGGTATATTTCCAGTCAACTTTGGCCAGCTCTTCCCTCATGGCTCCATAGTCTCCTTTGTTCAATTGTAATCTCATTTAATCTTTTCCCCTCTCATCTTAAAGTTATGCCCTCTAGTGTTGGACACTTGCATAAGTTCATAAGTGATAGTAGCAGAATTAGGCCATTCAGCCCATCAAGTCTACTCCGCCATTCAATCATGGCTGATCTATCTCTCCCTCTCAACCCCATTCTCCTGCCTTCTCCCCATAACCGCTGACACCCGTAATAATCAGGAAGCTAACAATCGCTGCCTTACAAATATCAACTGACATGGCCTCCACAGCCGTCTGTGGCAATTATTTTATTATTGTTTTATTATTATTAATGTTTAGTGTTTTCTGAGTCATTCGTAACTGTCACTGTATGTCATGTTGTTACTTGCGGGCGGAGCACCAAGGCAAATTCCTTGTATGTGAATACTTGGCCAATAAACCTACTTACTTACTTACTTACTTAATTCCACAGATTCACCACCCTCTGAGTAAAGAAATTCCTCCTCATCTCCTTCCTAAAGGAACGTCCTTTAATTCTGAGGCCATGACTTCTAGCCCTAGACTCTGCCACTAGTGGAAACATCCTCTTCAGTTTCTTCGATTTCCTCCCACACTCCCAAGTCGCACAGGTTGTTTGGTTTGGTATAAATGTAAAAAAATGATCCCTAGTGTGTGGAAAAAAGTGTTAATGTGCGGGGATCGCTGGTCGGTGCGGACTCGGTGGGCCGAAGGGTCTATTCCCGCTCTGCATCTGGAAACTAAACTAAATTGAATTTCCATTGATAATGGGCAGTGTGACAGCATCAGGTCTAGTTTATAGGCAGTTTTAGCGTGCAGAGACGACGACCAGTTTATTTAAGCAGATTTTATTATGAAATCGTTTTATGGTCTAACAGGTCCAGACACATGCGACTGGTCACCACGGTGGTCAGTCGATCAATTGCCGCGCGAAAGCGAAACCGCGCGAAAAAAAGGAGCCCCTCCCGAGTCATGTGACCGCGGCTTCCGCACGCCGGGTTTGATACCTGCGTGCTCCAGCAGGCGCCGTTACACAGTGATGTTTTTTTTCTATTGAATTGAATCAGTTGAAAAGGCAGACTTGATGCTGGATTTCAGGGAGAGTTGGTTTGCAAATCTGCAGCTCTCTGAATAACACGACCCAGTTCAAGGCTTCAAGTGCTTCATGACAGCTGTTCTCCATCTTCCCCTGCAGCCAGTAAACATGATTGAACTGCAAGCCACCGGATTACAAGGCAGCAATATTAACTTCATGCGGCAAGGTTTTGCAGAGATGGGTAAACCCTAGTGACATAAGAAACCTTGAGCCAAACACAAAGTGCTGGAGCAACTCAGCGGGTCAGGCAACATGAGGTCATAAGGAATAGAAGTAGAATTAGGCCAATAGGCCCATCTGGCCTACACCACCATTCAATCATGGCTGATCTATCTCTCCCTCCTAACCCCATTCCCCTGCCTTCTTCCCATAACCCCTAACACCCGTACTAATCAAGAATCTATCTATGTCTGCCTTAAAAATATCCACTGACTTGGCCTCCACAGCCATCTGTGGCAAAGAATTCCGTAGATTCACCACCCTCTGACTAAAGAGATTTCTCCTCATCTCCTTCCTAAAAGAATGTCCTTTAATTCTGAGGCTGTGGCCTCTTGTCCAAGACTCTCCCACTAGTGGAAACATCCTCTCCACATCCACTCGATTCAAGCCTTTCACTGTTCTGCGAAAGTTATGGACTGATGATGTTTCAGGTCGGGACCCTACTTCAGACTTTTGAAGAGATGACATTTCAGGTCGGGACCCGTCTTGAAACTGATGCAAATGACGTTTCGTACCGGGACTCTTCCTCAGACTGATGACAGATGATATTTTGGGTCGTGACCCTTCTTCAGGCTGATCCTGGCTATTACTTGGAATATTTTTTGGCTTGAAATACAAGTGACAGATCAAATGCACCCGGCATTCTAACCATACTTGGTTACATGTGAAAAATATCTTGTAGAATTTACCTCAAGGGCAATTCACATTTTTGCTGAATCAAATGAGACCTCAATGTTCTTTTGCATTCCAATTTCAGCAAAGATTAACTAACTTCCACGTGGAAAGAAAGTCTTACTCACAATATTATTGAGACAAATTTTCAGATTTTTGCTTTCCAAATCTTATTTATTTGCCACCTCTAAAGATATGCATTTGGACTGGTACATGGACTAGGTTCACAAGATTGATCCCTGGGATGGCAGGACTGTCATATGAGGAAAGATTGAAAAGACTAGGCTTGTATCCACTGGAGTTTAGAAGGATGAGGGGGATCTTATAGAAACATATAAAATTTTAAAAGGACTGGACAAGCTAGATGCAGGAAAATTGCTCCCAATGTTGGGTGAGTCCAGAACCAGGGGCCACAGTCTTATAATAAAGGGGAGGCCATTTAAGACTGAGGTGAGAAAAAACGTTTTCACCCAGAGAGTTGTGAATTTGTGGAATTCCCTGCCACAGAGGGCAGTGGAGGTCAAGTCAATGGATGGATTTAAGATAGAGTTCGATAGAGCTCTCGGAGCTAGTCGAGTCAAGGGATATGGGGAGAAGGCAGGCACGGGTTATTGATAGGGGACGATCAGCCATGATCACAATGAATGGCAGTGCTGGCTTGAAGGGCAGAATGGCCTCCTCCTGCACCTATTTTCTATGTTTTTATGTTTCTATGTTTCTATGGACAGGACGGGTTTAGAAGGATATGGGCCCAACAAGGGCAGGTGGGACTAGTGTAGATGAGACATGTTGGTCGGTTTGGGCAGGTTGGGCCGAAGGGGCTGTTTCCATGCTGTATGAGTCTATGACATTATGTAGACACAAGGAACTGCCGATGCAGGAATCTTGAGTGAAAAACAAAGTGCTGGAAGAACTCAGCGGGTCAGGCAGCATCAGTGAGAGGAATGGTCTGTCCATTCAGATGCTGCCTGGCCCTTTCAGTAGATATATTTATGGCAGAGATAGATAGATTCTTGATTACTTCCTAGGACGTACTTCCTGTGGCAGCTGAGGAAGCACAATCTTCCACAGGCAATGATGGGCCAATTCTACACGGCCATCGTAAAGTCTGTCCTCACCTTCTCCATCATGGTCTGGTTTGGCTCAGCCACCAAGCACGACATCCGGAGGCTGCAGCGAATCGTCCGATCAGCAGAGAAGGTTGTTGGCTGCAACCTTCCCCCCCCATTGATGAACTGTACACTGCAAGGGCCAGGAAGCGAGCGGGCAAGATCATCTCTGACCCCTCTCACCCTGGCCACAAACTCTTTGAATCACTTCCCTCCGGAAGGCGACTCCGGACTGTCAAAGCTGCCACAGCCAGACATAAAAACAGTTTTTTTCCATGAGTAGTAGCTCTACTCAATAACCAGTCACCCCCTTTTGCTCTGGTATTTTATTTAATTAACATGTTTAATCAATACTTTTTTATTATTAATGTTTAATCATTTTATGTGTCATTCCTAACTGTTCATGTATGTCTTGTTATCACTAGCGGGCGGAGCACCAAGGCAAATTCCTTGTATGTGAATACTTGGCCAATAAACTTATTCATTCATTCATTAGTACGGGGTGTCAGAGGTTATGGGGAGAAGGCAGGAGAATGGAGTTAGGAGGAAGAGATAGATCAGCCATGATTGAGTGGCGGAGTGGACTTGATGGGCCAAATGGCCTGATTCTACTCCTGTTCCACATGACCTGACCCTCTGTGTTTTCTCCATAATTGTTGTATTTTTGTGCAGCTTTGTACATTTACAGACTGCTCAACTGCACCACAAAATGTAACTTATCTAGCAAATTCAGTCAGCCATTCCCCCCCCCCCCCCCCCCCCCTCCCTCCCCCCCTCACTCCCCCCTCCCCCCCTCCCTGTGCCCCACGTGGACTCACACTTATTTATCCCCTCCCCTCACCACCACCCCCCCCCCCCCCCACCCCTCCTGCAACTCTCCCCCCTCTGGCTTTACAATCCAAAACCCTTCAACGTCTCTCACACCTCCCTTCCTGTCTTATCTCTGGGCTTTGTTACAACCATCTGCCTATCAATCACCCCTTGCCTGTGTCCACCTATTACCTCCCACGCTTTGTCCAGCCTCTCCCCTTTCACCTGCTTTCCTCCTCTCCCCACAATCAGTCTGAGGAAGGGTCTCGACCCGAAACGTCACCTATCCATGTTCTCCACAGATGCTGCCTGACCCGCTGAGTTACTCCAGCACTCTGTGTTTCCAATTATACTGACAGTGTTCACTAATGTGTTACTCTAATGGGCCTTGTTCCACTTAGGCGATTTGTTTGGGTGACTACAGGTTACTGCCGCAAAAGTTCCAACATGTTGAAAATTTTTTGGCGACAGTGGCGACAATTTTTGCTGTCGTAGGTTGTCGCCAGGTGTCGTAGGTAAATTCCATTAACACTAGCAGTCGCCTAAAGAAGGTCACCTAAGTGGGACAGGCCCATAACTGTGATTTTCTAAAGTAAAGTGAACTAAACTAAACTAGACTAGACTAGACTAGACTAGACTAGACTAGACTAGACTAGACTAGACTAGACTAGACTAGACTAGACTAGACTACACTAGACTAGACTAGACTACACTAGACTAGACTAGACTAGACTACACTAGACTAGACTACACTAGACTACACTAGACTAGACTACACTAGACTAGACTACACTAGACTAGACTACACTAGACTACACTAGACTACACTAGACTACACTAGACTAGACTAGACTACACTACACTAGACTACACTAGACTAGACTACACTAGACTAGACTAGACTACACTAGACTACACTAGACTACACTAGACTACACTAGACTAGACTACACTAGACTACACTAGACTAGACTACACTAGACTACACTAGACTAGACTACACTAGACTAGACTACACTAGACTAGACTACACTAGACTACACTAGACTAGACTAGACTAGACTAGACTACACTAGACTAGACTACACTAGACTAGACTACACTAGACTACACTAGACTAGACTACTAGACTACACTAGACTACACTAGACACTAGACTACACTAGACTAGACTACACTAGACTACACTAGACTAGACTAGACTAGACTAGACTACTAGACTAGACTACTAGACTAGACTACACTAGACTACACTAGACTAGACACTAGACTAGACTAGACTACCACTACACTAGACTACACTAGACTAGACTACACTAGACTAGACTACACTAGACTACACTAGACTACACTAGACTACACTAGACTAGACTACTAGACTACACTAGACTACTACACTAGACTACACTAGACTAGACTAGACTAGACTACACTACACTAGACTACACTAGACTACACTAGACTAGACTACACTAGACTACACTAGACTAGACTACACTACACTAGACTACACTAGACTAGACTACACTAGACTAGACTACACTACACTACACTAGACTAGACTACACTAGACTAGACTACACTAGACTAGACTACACTACACTAGACTACACTAGACTAGACTAGACTACACTAGACTACACTAGACTAGACTACACTACACTACACTAGACTAGACTAGACTACACTAGACTACACTAGACTACACTAGACTAGACTAGACTACTAACTAGACTACACTAGACTACACTAGACTAGACTACACTAGACTAGACTACACTAGACTACACTAGACTACACTAGACTAGACTACACTAGACTAGACTAGACTAGACTACACTAGACTAGACTACACTAGACTACACTAGACTAGACTACACTAGACTAGACTACACTAGACTAGACTACACTAGACTACACTAGACTACACTAGACTAGACTACACTAGACTAGACTACACTAGACTACACTAGACTACACTAGACTAGACTACACTAGACTACACTAGACTAGACTACACTACACTACACTAGACTAGACTACACTAGACTAGACTAGACTACACTAGACTAGACTACACTAGACTAGACTACACTAGACTACACTAGACTACACTAGACTACACTACACTAGACTAGACTACACTAGACTAGACTAGACTACACTAGACTACACTACACTAGACTAGACTACACTAGACTACACTAGACTAGACTACACTAGACTACACTAGACTAGACTACACTAGACTACTAGACTAGACTAGACTAGACTAGGACACTAGACTAGACTACACTAGACTACACTAGACTACACTAGACTACACTAGACTAGACTACACTAGACTACACTAGACTAGACTACACTAGACTACACTAGACTAGACTAGACTACACTAGACTACACTAGACTAGACTACACTAGACTAGACTACACTAGACTAGACTACACTAGACTACACTAGACTAGACTACACTAGACTACACTAGACTACACTAGACTAGACTAGACTACACTAGACTACACTAGACTAGACACTAGACTACACTAGACACTAGACTACACTAGACTAGACTAGACTAGACTACACTAGACTAGACTACACTAGACTACACTAGACTAGACTACACTAGACTAGACTACACTAGACTAGACTACACTAGACTAGACTACACTAGACTAGACTAGACTAGACTAGACTACACTAGACTAGACTACACTAGACTAGACTACACTAGACTACACTAGACTACACTAGACTAGACTACACTAGACTACACTAGACTACACTAGACTACACTAGACTAGACTACACTAGACTAGACTACACTAGACTAGACTACACTAGACTACACTAGACTACACTACACTAGACTACACTAGACTACTACACTAGACTAGACTACACTAGACTACACTAGACTACACTAGACTACACTAGACTAGACTACACTAGACTAGACTACACTAGACTAGACTACACTAGACTACACTAGACTAGACTACACTAGACTACACTAGACTACACTAGGACTACACTAGACTAGACTACACTACTACACTAGACTACACTAGACTAGACTAGACTACACTAGACTAGACTACACTAGACTAGACTACACTAGACTAGACTAGACTACACTAGACTACACTAGACTAGACTAGACTAGACTACTACAGACTACACTAGACTACACTAGACTAGACTACACTAGACTAGACTAGACTAGACTAGACTAGACTAGACTACACTAGACTACACTAGACTACACTAGACTAGACTAGACTAGGACTGACTACACTAGACTACACTAGACTAGACTACTAGACTAGACTACTACTAGACTACACTAGACTAGACTACTAGACTAGACTAGACTAGACTAGACTAACTACACTAGACTACACTAGACTACACTAGACTAGACTACACTAGACTAGACTCTAGACTACACTAGACTAGACTACTAGACTAGACTACTACTAGACTAGACTAGACTACACTAGACTAGACTACACTAGACTAGACTACACTAGACTAGACTAGACTACTAGACTAGACTAGACTACACTACTAGACTACACTAGACTAGACTAGACTACACTAGACTACACTAGACTACACTAGACTAGACTACACTAGACTACACTAGACTACACTAGACTAGACTAGACTAGACTAGACTACACTAGACTAGACTAGACTACACTAGACTACACTAGACTACACTACACTAGACTAGACTAGACTAGACTACACTAGACTACACTAGACTACACTAGACTAGACTACACTAGACTACACTAGACTACACTAGACTAGACTAGACTAGACTAGACTAGACTACACTAGACTAGACTACACTAGACTAGACTACACTACACTAGACTACACTAGACTACACTAGACTACACTAGACTACACTAGACTACACTAGACTAGACTAGACTAGACTACAGACTAGACTAGACTACACTAGACTACACTAGACTAGACTAGACTACACTAGACTACACTAGACTAGACTACACTAGACTAGACTACACTAGACTACACTAGACTACACTAGACTACACTAGACTACACTAGACTAGACTACACTAGACTAGACTACACTAGACTAGACTACACTAGACTACACTAGACTACACTAGACTAGACTACACTACACTAGACTACACTAGACTAGACTACACTACACTAGACTACACTAGACTAGACTAGACTAGACTACACTAGACTACACTAGACTACACTAGACTAGACTACACTAGACTACACTAGACTACACTAGACTAGACTAGACTAGACTAGACTAGACTACACTAGACTAGACTACACTAGACTACACTAGACTAGACTAGACTACTAGACTAACTAGACTACACTAGACTACACTAGACTAGACTAGACTACACTAGACTACACTAGACTACACTAGACTACACTAGACTAGACTAGACTAGACTAGACTAGACTACACTAGACTACACTAGACTACACTAGACTACACTAGACTACACTAGACTACACTAGACTACACTAGACTACACTAGACTAGACTACACTAGACTACACTAGACTAGACTACACTAGACTACACTAGACTACACTAGACTACACTAGACTAGACTACACTAGACTAGACTACACTAGACTACACTAGACTACACTAGACTACACTAGACTAGACTAGACTACACTAGACTACACTAGACTACACTAGACTACACTAGACTAGACTACACTAGACTAGACTACACTAGACTACACTAGACTAGACTACTAGACTAGACACTAGACTGGAGTAACTCGGCGGGACAGGCAGCATCTCGATTTAACTTAGTTGAACATAAACCAGAAGGGTCTCGACCCGCAACGTCACCCATTCCTTCTCTCCAGAGAGGCTGCCTGCCTGTCCCGCTGAGTTCCTCCAGCACGTTGTGCCTGTCTTCGGTGTAAACCTGCATCTGCTGCTCTTTCCTGCTCATATCGCCTGCGATTCTTTGTTTAAGCTGAAGTCACTCTGTTTAACCTGAAGCTGAGGATCAGATTTTTGTTCAGTTCTCTGAGGAGACGATGGAATGAGTTGAACGACTAGCCGAGTGTACGACAGACAGGCCGGCTTCATCAGAGCACACAAATCAATGCTCTGCTGAAGGGTGAGCTGCGACCTTTGCTCGGCACATCAGCAGTTGCCCACAAGCGGGGGAAATCTCATGGAGTCTCCAGAAGCCTTAACATTATTGGCAGAAGACATTCCGCTCTGTATTTCTTTAGGGATTGGATTCATAAGCTTTCTACAGACAGATAGACAGATATACTTTTTGCACAAACAAGAGAGAGAGAGCGAGAGAGAGAGAGGATTAACAGAGGCAGCTCCCATCAACGAATGCCAAGCGCGGCACGGTGGCGCAGTGGTAGAGTTCCTACAGCACTTGCAGCGGCAGAGACCCAGGTTCGATCCCGACTACGGGTGCTGTCTGTACGGAGTTTGTACGTTCTCCGTGGGTTTTCTCCGAGAATTTTTGTTTCCTCCCACACTCCAAAGACGTACAGGTTTGAAGGTTAATTACTTACATTAAAGCCCTGTCCCACGGTACGAGTTCATTCAAGAGTTCTCCCGAGTTTCCCCTGATTCGAACTCGCAGATTTACGGTAATGGCCGCTCGTCGGTACTCGGGGCTCTCGTGGACATTTTTCAACATGTTGAAAAATCTTCATGAGTCTATCCCGAGCTTACCGCGTTTCCCGAGTACCTGCCGTTAGCGTTACGAGCCGCTAAGAGACGTCCCCGAGTACCCACTACGTTCATTCTACGTGCTTACCACGAGTTTGATTTTTTTTTAAACTCGGGAGAGCTCTTGAATGAGCTCGTACAGTGGGACAGAGCTTTTACTTACTTACTTTTACTTACTTACATTATGTCTCCTGGCATGTAGGGCAGCAACGAAGGACCTCCACTCCTGTCTGTTCTGGGTGATAGCCCTGTAAGTCCATCACGCCCAGTAGCATTGGTTCCTTCAGTTGCTGTTTCCGTAACATATGTGTTTTACGAGACAGGGTTGTTAGCCCTGTGCTCAACCTCCAACCTGGAGGACCAGTGGGTCGCTCTTCGTCTCGCCTCTACCCTTCCACCTGTCCAGCATGGGAGACCCTAACAGGAGATGAATCGCCCACTGGCGTAGCTCTAGGAGTCACTGAGACACACAAGCTCCCCGACCACCACAAGGTTGCAATCCTACAGGGAGTTGAAGGTTAATTGGCTAGGTATCAATGTCAAACAGTTGTCCCTAGTGTGGGTTGGATGGCGTTAGTATGCGGGGATCGCTGGTCGGTGCGGACTCGGTGGGCCGAAGGGCCTGTTTCTAAATTAAACTAAACTAAATTAAACTTAGAGCGGGTGGCAGGAAAAATAAAGAACTTGCATCTGTAAAGATCACTATTTAGACTTTAAACTTTAGAGATACAAAGGGTGGTGGGTGTATGGAATGAGCTGCCGGAGGAGATAGCTGAGGCAGGTGGTCTTGCAAGGTTTAAGAAACATTTAGATGGGTACATGGATAGGATATGTTAAGAGGGATATGGGCCAAATGCATGCAGGTGGGACTTGTATAGGTGGGATAGTTTGGGCAAGTTGGGCCGAAGAGCCTGTTTCCACACTGTAAAGGGCCTGTCCCACTTGGGCGACATGTTAGGCAACAGCCTGAAAAGAGGTTGTCGCGTCGTGGTCGGGTCGTGACGCGTGTAGTGACGCGCGGTGTCTCCCTGCCACCCCAGGATTTTGGAATGTTCAAAATCCTCGCGTGACATCTGCGTGTCTAACCATGTTGTGCGCCCTTTCGCACGATGACGTGCGGGTGACGCGTGGTGATGCACGGTCATTGCCTATGCTCATTTATTGTTTTTTTAAATAATATTTTTATTAGAAGCATATGCATATCATAATACAAACATTTCTTATATATCAATCCTACATTGCTAATAGGGGGGAATCCAGCTATCAAAATAATAGTGGTCCTCCTTTATCAGTTGTAACTCTGATAAAGGAAGGACCACTATTTAACTCTGCTTCTATTTAGGTTTTTTTTAATAGATAGAAAGTAAGAATTTTTTTTTTTTTAAAAGGCATGATAAAGAAGAATGGAGTAATTTATCAATAATACAACTTTGGAGATAGGTCCGTAAGTTATAAAGCATAACTATTCATCTAATCCTGAGCTCGGGTTTCAGTCAGATTCCCGTGCTGAACTAATTCACCCCTTCATAAAATCAATAAATGGAGACCATATTCTATCAAATAATTCTTGTTTGTCAAATAAGACAAATCTAGTTTTTTCCAAGTGTAAGGTCTCCGTATTTCCATAATCCACATTTTAATTGTGGGGGTTATAGGACCTTTCCAAAATTTTAATATTAATTTGTTCCCAGTTATTATACTATAATCAAGAAAGTTTCTTTGGTTTGTTGTAAGTCTTAGGCATTGTTCTAATATTCATAATATTATTCCAAATTTATTGTGGGACATCGTGCGTCACCATGGGTCACTATGCAAGAAAAATGCGTCATAATGCTTCGCGATCGTGTCTAAACCAGGATCTGCAGTTCCTTCCCACACAATTACTTGACCAATTTGCACTGGATTTTCTTTGGGGTGAATCAGCCTCTGGGACCTCTTCAGACAGATTGCAGAGGAAGGGGGGGGCAGAGTGGTGCAGCAGGAGAGTTGTTGCCTCACAGCACCAGAGACATGGGTTTGATCCTGACTATGGGCGCTGTCTGTACAGAGTTAGCACATTTTCCCTGTGACCGCGTGGGATTTGTCCGGGTGCTCCGGTTTCCTCCCACATCACAAAGACGTAGGTTAATTTGCTTCTGTAAATTGTCCCGAGTGTGTAGGATAGAGCTAGAGTTTGTGCGATCGTCTGTTCGTCTTGGCGGGCTGAAAGGGTCTATTTCCACGCTGTAGCTCGAAACTGAACTAAATTAAGTACCTTGAGTCCCCCCCCCCCATCAATGTTTCTATGTTTCTATCTCTAACTCCATCTTGATGAGCTGAATAACCTTTTGAAGAGCGAAGCCACCTGAATCACCAATGACCACAGGTTTGTGCCATCTATCACCGTAGACTTAGTTTTAGTTTTAATTTAGAGATACAGCGCGGAAACAGGCCCTTCGGCCCACTGAGTCCGCGCCGGCCAGCGATCCCCGCACATTAACACTATCCTACACACACTAGGGACAATCTTTACATATTGTAACAAGCCAATTAACCTACATGACCTGTACGTCTTTGGAGTGTGGGAGGAAACCGAAGATCCCGGAGAAAAACCCACGCCAGTCACGGGGAGAACGTGCAAACTCCATACAGACAGCACCCGCTGTCTGGATTGAACGGGTGCTTGTCTCTGTGGTAGCCTTCTGCGTTTTAATCGTGCCCCATTGTTAAGGCTTCTGCATGAAGCTAAGCAAAGGACTATTGAAGAAAATCCAATGTTCCATGAAGATTAAATTGACAGTTTTTCCCATGGCTGTTGGCTTTATTGACAGTGCACAACACCTGCCATTGGTTTCTGGAGCTAAATTAAAGCTGACAGCCTTGAGTTTAACGTTGTAGGAAAAAAATTCACCTTGTACTCGCAGTTCCGAGCTGTGTCAAAAGGTGGAATGATCTGAAAGGCCGGCAAAGAGAAACATCTGTGGAAACCGTTGCTGAGAAAAGTTGCTCTGTTGGGATTATTGTGTGTGTCACTGGGGGGAAAATCAGTCATGCCCGACTCCACGTTTCACCGAGAGGTTGTCAACTGTTGCTTGACACATGGATGCTGTCTTATATTAGTTTAGTTTAGTCAAGTCTAGTTTGGAGATACAGCGCGCAAACAGATCCTTCGGCCTACCAAGACCCCACCGACCAGCGGTCCCCGCACACTAACACTACCCTACACACACAAGGGACAATTTACAATTGTACCAAGCCAAGTGGCTTACAAACCTGTACGTCTTTGGAGTGTGGGAGGAAAGCGGAGCTTCCCGGAGAAAACGCACGCGGGTCACGGGGAGAGCGTACAATCTCCATACAGACAGCACCCGCAGCCAGGATCAAACCCGGGTCTCGGCGCTGTAAGTAGCTTTACCGCTACACCACCATGTCGCCCAATAGTTTAGCTTAGTTTATTACCACAGACAATAGACAATAGGTGCAGGAGTAGGCCATTCGGCCCTTCGAGCCAGCACCGCCATTCAATGTGATCATGGCTGATCATCCACAAAATTATCACCTATACCGATAGTTCATGCTCATGAGTGATAGGAGCATAATTAGGCCATTCGGCCCATCAAGTCTACTCTGCTATTCAACCATGGCTGATCTATCTTTCCCTCTCAACCCTGTTCTCCGGTCGTTTACCCATAACCCCTGATGCCTGTAGTAATCAAGAACCTATCAATCTCCGCCTTAAAAATATCCATGGACTTGGCCTCCTTGAATTCCACTTAGATATACGTGGAAGGTAGACAGAAATGCTGGAGAAACTCAGCGGGTGAGGCAGCATCTATGGAGCGCTGGAATAGATGACGTTTCAGGTCAAGACCCTTCTTCAGACATCTTCTTAGAGATATGTGGAATATAATGCACCATATAGGCATAGGTGACGTGCGGGGAGATGAAGAGTAAATGGCAGATGGTCTGCCTTTGACGATAGAACTGGTAGGTAAAGGTGATTGCAATCCAGCCCAATGAGGTTTTGTTTAATTTCTTATTGTCACGTGTACTGAGGTACAGTGATTACATGATTACAATCGAGCCGTCCACAGTGTACAGATACAGGATAAAGGGAATAACATTTCGTGCAAGAAAGTTATTCTTGGGATGGCGGGACTGTCATATGAGGAAAGATTGAAAAGACTAGGCTTGGATTCACAGGAGTTTAGAAGGATGAGGGGATATCTTATAGAAACATATAAAATTATAAAAGGACTGGACAAGCTAGATGCAGGAAAAATGTTCTCAATGTTGGGTGAGTCCAGAACCAGGTCATAGAATAAAGGGGAGGCCATTTAGGACTGAGCTAGGAAAAAACTTTTTTACCCAGAGAGTTGTGAATTTATGGAATTCCCTGGCACAGAGGGCAGTGGAGGCCAAGTCACTGGATGGATTTAAGAGAGAGTTGGATTGAGCTCTAGGGGCTAGTGGAGTCAAGGGATATTTTGGTCGCCTAATTATAGGAAGGATGTCAACAAAATAGAGAGAGTACAGAGGAGATTTACTAGAATGTTGCCTGGGATCCAGCAACTATGTTACAGAGAAAGGTTGAACAAGTTAGGTCTTTATTCTTTGGAGCGCAGAAGGTTAAGGGGGGACTTGATTGAGGTCTTTAAAATGATGAAAGGGATAGACAGAGTTGACGTGGATAAGCTTTTCCCATTAAGGGTAGGGAAGATTCAAACAAGAGGGCATGACATGCGAATTAAGGGACGGAAGTTTAGGGGTAACGTGAGGGGGAACTTCTTTACTCAGAGGGTGGTGGCTGTGTGGAATGAGCTTCCAGCAGAAGTGGTGGAGGCAGGATCGATTTTAACATTTAAAAGTAAAGTGGATAGGTATATGGACGGGAAGGGAATGGAGGGGTATGGCCTGAGTGCAGGTAGATGGGACTAGGGGAAAACAAATGGTCGGCACGGACTGGAAGAGCCGAGAGGGCCTGTTTCCGTGCTGTAATTGTTATATGGTTTATATGGTTTATATGATATGGGGAGAAGGCAGGCATGGGTTATTGATAGCGGACGATCAGCCATGATCATATTGAATGGCGGTGCTGGCTGGAAGGGCCGAATGGCCTCCTCCTGCACCTATTTCCTATGTTTCTATGTTTCTATATTTCTAAAGTCCAATGATGTCCAATTCAATATAGCCCAAAGAGGTAGATGGGAGGGTCAGGACCGCTCTCTAGTTGGTGATATGATGGTTTGGTTGCCTGATAGCAGCTGGGAAGAAACTGCCCCTGAATCTGGACGTGTGCGTTTTCACACTTCCGTACCTCTTGCCTGATGGGAGATGGGGGAAGAGGGAGTGGGACTGAGAGTGACCGGGATGAGACTGGTCCTTGATTATGCTGGTCCATTAAGAATGACCCATGTGTTTTAGTTTAGTTTAGAGATACAGCACGGAAACAGGCCCTTCGGCCCACCGGGTCCGCACCGACCAGCGATCCCCGCACACTAACACTACCCAACACCCACTCGGGACAATTGTTACATTTACCAAGCCAATTAACCTACAAACCTGTACGTCTTTGGAATGTGGAGGAAAGTGAAGATCTCGGAAAAAACCCCACAGGTCAGGGGGAGAACGTACAAACTCCGTACAGACAGCACCCGTAGCTGGGATCGAACCCGGGTCTCCGGCGCTGCATTCGCTGCAAGGCAGCGACTCTACCACTGCGCCACCGTGACCGCCATGAATTGAATCAGGAGTAAGTCATTTACACCCCACTGCCTTCCCAGTATAAGATCAAAGCTCAACTTTCACCTCAGTGCCATTTACCTGAACTTTATTTCCCTTAATTCCATTAATTTCTCAGAGCCATACAGCTGTGCAGCCTGGAAGCAGGACCTTCGGCCCATCTTAACCATGCCAACTGTTGACATGTTGGATTATTGCCTGCATTTGGCCCTTTGAACACTTCCTATCAAATTATTTATTGTTTAATGTTTAATGTTTTATGTGTCATTCCTAACTGTCACTGTGTGTCATGTTGTCACTTGCGGGCGGAGCACCAAGGCAAATTCCTTGTATGTGAATACTTGGCCAATAAACTTATTCATTCATTCATTCCTATCCACCTGCTTCTGTAGCTTCTCCTGCCGGCTCATTCCAGGTATAGGTTACCCTTTGAGTGTAAAAGTGGTCATAATGTCCCTCTTAAATCTCGCCCCTCTTAAGCCTGTGTGCTCTCGTTTTGGAATCTCTTGGGATAAAGGCTGTGTGCGTTCTCTTTATCCGGGTCCCTTGCGATCCTGTACGCCTCAATAAGATCACCCCTCAGCCTCCTACACTCCAAAGGAAAATATCCCGGCCTATTCAACCTCTCTCTGTAACTCAAGATCGCAAGCCCAGATAATATCCGAGTGAATCTCTTCTGCACCATTTTGCCGCATAAATCTGACATTAGCACGGCACGGTGGCGCAGCGGTAGAGCTGGAGGTAGAGGTTCGATTCCGGCTACGGGTGCTATCTCCGTGACCTGTGTGGGTTTTCTCCGGGTGCACCGGTTTCCTCCCACACTCCAAAGACGTACATGGTTATAGGTTAATTGGATTTGGTAAAAATTGTAAATCCCACGTGTGTGTAGGATAGTGTTAGTGTGCGGGGATCGATGGTTGGCACGGAGCCGGTGGGCCAAAGGGCCTGTTTCCACGCGGTATCTCAAAACTAAACTAAACTAAATTAAACTAAACCACTTTCCTTTCCCATTTGCCCCTGCGTGAAGTCATTGCATTTTGAGAGGCCATTCAGCCCATCTGGTCAATGCCAGACTTCAATGTGTTCTTTATTATCACAAACAATAATAGTGCAATAATAGTCTGAAGTAGGGTCACGACCCGAAACGTCACCTATTCCTTCGCTCCATAGATGCTGCCTCACCCGCTGAGTTTCTCCAGCATTGTTGTCTTCCTTCGATTTTTCCAGCATCTGCAGTTCTTTCTTAAATAATAGTGCGATAATCACAATAATAGTCTATGTAGTTCAGAGCTTTCTTGGAAACATAGAAAACATAGAAAATAGGTGCAGGACGAGGCCATTCGGTCCTTCGAGCCAGCACCGCCATTCATTGTGACTCATTGTGATCATGGCAGGGAATTCCATAAATTCACAACTCTCTGGGTAAAAAGGTTTTTTCTCACCTCCGTCTTAAATTACCTCCTCTTTATTCTAAGACTGTGGCCCCTGGTTCTGGACTCGCCCAACATTGGGAACATTTTTCCTGCATCTAGCTTGCCCAGTCCTTTTTATAATTTTATATGTTTCTATAAGATCCCCCCTCATCCTTCTAAACTCCAGTGAAGTTTTGGAGGTTGCAGTGTTAGCAAAGTTTAAGGGAGAGGTCCAGGGCAAACACAGAGGGTGGTGGGTGCATGGAACGTGCTGCAGCATGTGGTGGTGCAGATACGATAGTGGTTAAAAGATTTTTAGATAGGCACATGGATACGCAGGAAATGGAGGGATATGGGTGATGTGCCGGCAGATAAGTGGTGGTCATGGCATCGTGCTGAGCATGAACGGCCTGTTCTTGTGCTGTACTGTTCCATGTTCTATGTTCCACGCTTGAAGCAGCGGCAACTATTGTGTCACTGTACCACCCAAATGGTACGAGACCCAAGGATGAACTGTATACTAAGTTGCTGATGTTGCATGGCTTAGGAATCTGGGATATACAGTGCCCTCCATAATGTTTGGGACAAAGACCCATCATTTATTTATTTGCCTCTGTACTTCACAATTTGAGATTTGTAATAGAAAAAAAATCACATGGGGTTAAAATGCACATTGTCAAATTTTAATAAAGGCCATTTTTATACATTTGGGTTTCACCATATAGAAATTACAGCAGTGTTTATACATAGTCCCCCCATTTCAGGGCACCATAATGTTTGGGACACAGCAATGTCATGTAAATGAAAGTAGTCATGTTTAGCATTTTGTTGCATATCCTTTGCATGCAATGACTGCTTGAAGTCTGCGATTCATGGACATCACCAGTTGCTGGGTGTCTTCTCTGGTGATGCTCTGCCAGGCCTGTATTACAGCCATCTATAGCTTATGCTTGTTTTGGGGGCCAGTCCCCTTCAGGCATGCTTAATTGGGTTCATATCGGGTGATTGACTTGGCCACTCAAGAACTGAACATTTTTTATCTTTGAAAAACTCCTTTGTTGCTTTAGCAGTATGTTTGGGATCATTGTCTTGCTGGAGAATGAACCACCGGCCAATGGGTTTTGAGGCATTAGTTTGAACTTGAGCAGATAGGATGTGTCTATACACTTCAGAATTCATTATGCTACTACCATCAGCCGTAGTATCATCAATGAAGATAAGTGAGCCTGTACCTTCAGCAGCCATACATGCCCAGGCCATAACACCCCCACCACCGTGTTTCACAGATGAGGTGGTATGCTTTGGATCTTGGGCAGTTCCTTATCTTCCCCATACTTTGCTCTTGCCATCATTCTGATATCAGTTAATCTTCGTCTCATCTGCCCACAAGACCCTTTTCCAGAACTGTTGCTCTTTTAAGTACTACTTGGCAAACTGTAACCTGGCCATCCTATTTTTGCAGCTAATCAGTGGTTTGCATCTTGCAGTGTAGCCTCTGTATTTCTGTTCATGAAGTCTTCTGCGGACAGTGGTCATTGACAAGTCCACACCTGACTGCTGAAGAGTGTTTCTGCTGTAATTCCTACATGGTGAAAACAAAAATGTATAAAAATGGCGTTTAATAAAATCTGACAATGTTCACTTTAAAGGGCCTGTCCCACTGTACGAGTTCATTCCAAGAGCTCTCCTGAGTTTAGAAACAATCAGACTCGTGGTAAGTACGTAGAATGTACGTAGCGGGTACGTCGGAGCTCGGGGCGTCTCTTAGCGGCTCGTAACGCTAACGGCAGGTACTCGGGAAACGCGGTAAGCTCGTGAAGATTTTTCAACACGTTGGAAAATGTCCACGAGAGCCCCGAGTACCTACGAGCGGCTATTACCGTAATTCTCCGAGTTCGAATCAGGGAAAACTCTGGAGAACTCTTGAATTACCTCGTACAGTGGGACAGGCCCTTAACCACATGTGATTGTTTCTATTACAAATCTCAAATTGTGGAGTACAGAGGCAAATAAATAAATGATGGGTCTTTACCCCAAACATTATGGGGGGCACTGAATGTAGCGGGGGAAATACAGTTACAATGCAGGATTTTAGCTTTTGTGTGAATGGTAGAACAAGCCAGAAGCAATGACAATGTCACTATTATGGTTTAACAGCAGTAAACGGTACGATAGAACTTTATTTATCCCAGAAGGGAAAGTGATCTGCCAACAGTCCTAAAATACGAGGTACATGAAATATGAAATTAAAGTGACGAGTGGAAAGGATTGGGGATGTTGGGGGTGGCGGGGGTTAAATTTAAAAAAGAAAATTGTCCCTAGTGCGTGTAGGATAGTGTAAATGTGCGGGGATCGCTGGTCGGCGCGGACCCGGTGGGCCAAGGGGCCTGTTTCCGTGCTGTATCTCTAAACGAAACATCCTCATAAATCTTCTCTCACCCTTTCCAGCTTGACGACATCTTTCCTATAACATGGTGCCCCGAACGGAACACAATACTTTGATTGTGGCCTCACCAATGTCTTATACAACTGCAACATGACCTCCCAACTTCTACACCCAATACTCTAGCAGGTCTTGCAGGGTTAACGGATTTGTCATAATAGAGGGGGTGGGGGGGGGGGGGGGGGTGTGGAGAGGGGAGTCCGTCTACTGCATGACAGAAGGGGGAGTTGTACATGTTCATAGCCACATGGAAAAAGCATCTCCTGTTTCTACAGCATTCTAAATTCACTGGAGCAGAACGTTCAGCTTCATCCATGTATTTTTTTTTTAAATATTTATTTTATTAGAAGCAATTGTACAAAGAGAAAGTAATCGACCTAACAAAGTTACAATTTTCGCATTGCTTCAATTTTACCATTTTATAAACGAATAGCTAAACCGGGAAAGAGGGAAAAGGAAAAAAGGGAAAGGAAGAAGAACAGAAAGAGAAAAGAAAGAATTTCGAAAAAAACACGAAAGAGAAAAAAGAAAAACCCCAGAACTAAGGAAGAAGTGAAAGAAGCGGAGATATATCCCACCGCCCGCTCACACGACCCTAGCGTTGGATTTGAATTTATGTTCAACCATTATGTTGTTGAAGAAATTCAATGAAAGGAAACCATATTTTGGTTCATCCATGTATAAGCAAGCTCGCACGAGGATCTGCAGATGCTGGAATACTGAGCAAAGCTCAATCAAAGTTCTGTTGGATCCCGGCGGGTCAGGTAGCATCTGTGAAGGGAGGTGATTCACCTTCAGCCTGACCGGCAACGTGGACAAAGGTTCATGGACAAAGAACTCCAGGCGCTGGTTTATACCAAAGGTGGACACAAAGTGCTGGAGTGACTTCCCCGGATCTGCTCCTCTCATTACTTTGTACGCCTCTATAAGATCACCTCCTGTGCGCCAAGGACTGGAGTCCCAGCGGTCTTGTGGCCCGCCATATCGCCTGTCCATTCCCTCCACAGATGCCACCCGACCTGTGGACTTCATTCGAGCACTTTATGCATTCGCACCTTAGAATGGAACGATTCAAAGAACATTATAGATGTGGAAATCAGCCAGAACATTCTAGAAGTGGAAAGCTAAAAAAAAATCTCTCATGTCTGCAGAAGTTCACGACCGGGGCATTTTTCCTCATTTTCTTCAAATTATTCATGCTTTTACATCTAATTTTCCCTTTTCCTCTCCATGTGTTTAATATTAGGCCTTCTTTTCCTTTGCATCTTGTGTGTCTTTCCCTTTCATGTTATTCATTTTGGCACTCGCTCGAATTAAACCATGCCACATAAAGACTTGGTTCTCTCTCTGAGTCAATACTAACTCCCCTGTAGAAACAAAGAACTGCAGATGCTGGTTTATACCGAACATGGGCACAAAGTGCTGGAGTAACTTCACCCAATCTATTCCTCTCATGGTCCTCAATAGTCAATAATCAATAGTCAATAGGACCAGGAGTAGGCCATTCGGCCCTTCAAGCCTGCACCGCCATTCAATGTGATCATGGCTGATCATCCCCAAGATGACTCCGCTATCTTTAAGAGCCCTATCTAGCTCTCTCTTAATAACTCCTACACTAATGCGAAAACCCCTCGTCCTTAGTGCAACCCCAAACAGTTCATGGTTCATAGATGACGTTAGTGTGTGCAGTGTCCAAGAACCTGATCGTCGCTGGGAAGTCGCTATTCCTCAGCCTGGAGTCCCTTCGGCCCACTGAGTCCGTGCCGACCATCGATCACCCGTTCACACTAGTTCTATGTTATCCCACTTTCCCTTCCACTCCCTACACACTGGGGGCAATTTACAGAGGGACGAACAATCCACAAACTGGCATGTCTTTGGGATGTGGGAGGAAATGAGCGTGGAATGACTTCTCAATGATGATATAAGGACATAAATTCAGTGGCACTGCAGTTCTGCCACTCCTCGTGTGCGCGACTTTGCCGCCATTCAGAGGGGGGTGGGTTTAAAGTGCCGTTTTTCTCCAGACAGGCAAATCGATCCATCTCAGGGGATTTCGTCGCTAAAGAGAAATCGCTCCAACATTTGTTTTATGAAGGTATTTTTAAACTACGCTCGATCATTTATTAGCAAGAGTAATTTAAAAATTATCTTCTAAAGCCGTGAGCGCCGACAAATGGAAGGATTTTACGTAGGGGATAAAATAAGGTACACAATTTATTTTTACATAAAAACGTGGTTCTTAGGAAGCCTTTAATCAAATTTTCATGTTGCGTAAAATGGACAAAAAAACTATACGAACCGGCAGTGTTTTTCCTGCCAACTGTGGGTTAAATTCATTGCAAACCGCAACGTTCCAATCCACCGCATTCCACTAAAACCCACTCGCAAGTTGATTTAAATGGCCATTAATTTACGGGAATTAAACACTAAATTCCTTCCATTTGGCCTATAAATTCATGAAAATGAGATTTAAAAACCATGTTATATTGTGAATTATTGTGTGAATGTTATTTGGACACTTAGGCAACTTAAAAATGTTTATCTTTTCTTAAGAAATGGATAGATGTTTAGATCTAGTTATTGAATTTTGTAATTAGCTACAATTAGGTAACTAACTAATTATATGCTTTAATTTCAGGTCATCCAAGTAAGATTGTTTCATATTTGTTTCAGAATGCTTCAGTCTATAATAACTGAAAATTTCATTTCTCTTAATTAAGAGCTCTTAATTTTTAAGAAAGTTATGGGCTTTTGACTGTCCTAGATCACAGCTTTTGAGTTAAGAATGGAAAGGCAATGGGGAACAAGATGCTAATTTCCGAGTATGAAAATGGCTATAACTTTTTTAATACTGAAGATATGAAAGTGAATTAGGTGTTAAATATTTTTATGCTTTATCTGGTTGGATAAATTGCAGACTTGATTTTTTAAATCTCAAAATTTTGTAACATTGCTACATAGATCACAATCAAGTCTTGTAATATTTTTAATTGAGCACTACACAAATCACATCTGATGAGTACATGGGTGCGGATGAAGAACAGAAATCAAACTAAACCTCTGAGATCGAATATGGACAATGTGAAGTCCTGTTGTATATGCCAAATGACATTATCCCTCCTTCTTTAGAGGAATGAATGTAAAATAAAATGTGTTGTGGATAACCAGCATTTATCTTGAGAGGACTAGAATATAAAAACAGGAATGAATGAATGAATGAATGAATAAGTTTAATGGCCAATTATTCACATACAAGGAATTTGCCTTGGTGCTCCGCCCGCAAGTGACAATATGACATACAGTGACAGTTAGGAATCACATATAAAACATTAAACATTAATAATAGTCAAGTCACTTTTATTTCTATAGCACATTTAAAAAACAACTCTCGTTGACCAAAGTGCTTTACATTGGTGGAGGTACTAACGTTATACAACAGTGGTTCATATATTAAGTACATACATAGATACAGACATATAGCCCTCCCTCAAAAAACATTATTGATTAAACATGTGAATTAAATAAAATACCAGAGCAAAAGGAGGCTACAGATTTTGGGTTATTGAGTAGAGCAACTACTCGTGGAAAAAAAAAACTGTTTTTATGTCCGGCTGTGGCAGCTTTGACAGTCCGGAGTCGCTTTCCAGAGGGAAGTGATTCAAAGAGTTTGTGGCCAGGGTGAGAGGGGTCAGAGATGATCTTGCCCGCTCGCTTTCTGGCCCTTGCAGTGTACAGTTCATCAATGGAGGGAAGGTTGCAGCCAATAATGTTATGTTAAGGCTTTATAAGAAGGCAAAGTGGCAATAAAGGGGCTTTTTGGTTGGCTGGCAGTGACTAGCGGAGTTCCGCAGGGGTCGGTTCTGGGGCCACTACTCTTCACATTGTATATTAATAATTTGGACGAGGGGATTGAAGGATTTGTGGCCAAGTTTGCGGATGATACGAAAACAGGATGAGGGGCAGGTAGTGTAGAGAAAGCAGGGACTCTGCAGAGGGACGTGGGCAGGTTGGGAGAGTGGGCAGAGAAGTGGCAGATGGAATCTAGTGCAGCAAGGTGTGGAGTCGTGCATTTTGGTCGTAGGAATAAAGGCATAGACTATCTTCTAAATGGGGAGAGAATCCAGAAATCAGAGGTATAAAGGGACTTGGGAGTGCTGGTGCAGGATTCCCAAAATGTTAATCTGCAAGTCGAATCGGTAGTAAAGAAAGCAAACGCAATGCCAGCATTTATTTCAAGAGGGCTTGTGTACGAAAACAGGGATGTAATGCTGAGGCTCTATAAGGCGCTGGTCAGGCCGCATTTGGAATATTGCGAGCAATTTTGGGCCCCATATCTGAGGAAGGATGTGCTGGCTCTGGAGAGGGTCCAGAGGAGGTTTACGAGAATGATCTCAGGAATGAGTGGGTTAACCTATGATGAGCGTTTGTCGGCACTGGGCCTGCACTCGCTGGAGTTTAGAAGAATGAGGGTGGACCTCATTGAAACGTACACAATAGTGAAAGACTTGGATAGAGTGGATGTGGAGAGGATGTTTCCAGTAGTGAGAAGGCAGGAACGGGGCACTGATTGGGGATGATCAGCCATGATCATATTGGATGGCGGTGCTGGATCGAAGGGCCGAATGGCCTACTCCTGCACCTATTGTCTATTGCCACATGTGACAAATGAAGCGCCATTGAAACATAGTTCCCAGAAAATGACATCACAGATAGACTGGGCGATGGAGAAAGCTTCTGGTTTGCGGGTCCTCATCAGGCAGAGAACGGACTATGTTACAGCTGCTAGAGAGATGGGTGAAGCGGCACTCAGAGTATTGGGTACAGTTTTACTCACAATGCAATAGGAAATATGCCATTGAGCTGGAAAGAGTTCAGAGAAGATTTACAAGGATGTTTCCAGGACCCGAGGGCCTCAGCTGGCTGAGCAGGCTAGGACTTTATTCCATGGGGTGATCTTATAAAGCTGTATTCTTCCTTTTCTTCTTCTTGCGTGTGGCGTGCACAGCCTAAAGTTGGAAGACAACTTGTTCTGTTTGATCTTCTGCTCTTTGTGCACGCCCGGTTGATTGCATTCGTTGAAACAGGGTGGACCACATGAAGGTTGCAATCTCCCACACAATAAAGCCATGAGGGGGACAAACAGTCTTTTTTCCGCAATGTAGGAGAATCATGAACTTGAGGGCACAGTTTTAAGGTGGGAGGGTAAAGATTTAATAGGAATCTGAGGGCTAACATTTTCACACAATGGGTGAAGGGTATATGGAACGAGTTGCAAGAGGAAGCAGATATGTGGTTATTAACCAGATTTAACAGCCAGGTAGATGGATAGGATGGGCCAAATGCGACTTGCTTAGATGGGGCATCTTGGTCAGCAGGGATGAGTAGGGCCGAAGGGCCTGTTACATTGCTGTATGACTTTATGCCACTCCTCGGTTTTTAATACTCCTTTGTATTTTAAAGACAGAAGAAAACACACGTAATGAGCCAGAGGTGGGGTAATTATGAGGGGAAAACAAGAATTTGGAAAATGTGGTACATTTCGGTAAACTTGTCACGGAAGTGGGGAAATGGGGGTCCCAGAAAGGATGGGCGTAAGAGAATCTGTGGAATTCTTAGTCACAACCTCAGAGTTAAAGGACGTTCCTTTAGGAAGGAGATGAGGAGGAATTTCTTTTGTCTGAGGGTGGTCAGAGTCAGGGTGAATCTGTGGAATTCTTTGCCACAGACGGCTGTGGAGGCCAAGTCAGTGTATACCTTTAAGGCAGAGATGGATAGATTCTTGATTAGTGCGGGTGTCAAGGGTTATGGGGAGAAGGCAGGAGAATGGGGTTAGGAGGGAGAGATAGATCAGCCATGATTGAATGGCGGAGTAGACTTGATGGACCGAATGGCCTAACACTGCTCCTATCACTTACGACCTTATGATACACTAACAGCCGTCACACGTGTCGAGAGTGATGTTTGAGTACGTAACGTCTCAGTGTAGAAACAAGGGACTGCAGGCGTGTTTAAAAAAAAAAAAACACACAAAGTGCTGGAGTAACTCAGCGGGTCAGGCAGCATCCCAGGAGAACACGGATAGGTGACTTTTCAGGTGCTTGCCTTTCTTCAGAAGGGTTTCAAACTGAAAAGTCAGATTACATCGTAATTGGTTTTGCATGACTTTTCCTGCCGTGAACCTATGATTTAAAACCTTCTTAAATAGTAGGTGTTTTACTTGAGGAATGGCATCTTATTGGACTAAATTTCAAAGATTTCTTATGTAAAAGCTTTTCACTTTTTTTTCCTCTCTCTCTGACAACTCTTCTCTGGTGCCAGAAATGGGGCCAACCAACATGACATCTTATATTTACCCAGAACGAGTGGCTAGAAAGATGGAATTCCAGCCTGGTTTCTTATAGTCATACCGCATGGATACAGACTTGTACCCTGGGACAAGATCCAGACTGTCCACCGTATCTATGCCTCTCATTATTTTATATACTTCCATCAGGTTCTCCTCAACCTCCGATGTTCTGGAGAAAACAATGCAGGTTGTCCACCCTCTCCTTGGAGCTGATGTCCCCTAATCCAGGCAGCCTCCCCCCTGCAATCCTTCTCCAAAGCCCCCACATCCTTCCTGCAATGGGGCGACAAGAACTACACACATAAAGGGCCTGTCACTCTTGGCGATTTTTTCAGCGACTGCCGACATCATTGACTGACGTATAAGGTCACCGGAAAATTCGTGGCGTGATGTGGCGGTGGCGTGGCGTGATGGCGTATAGACGCTCGCCGTTTTTTCACGTGTCGCAACATTTTTTGCCGCTGGATTTTGAAATGTTCAAAATCTTTTGGCGACACTGATACGACACTGGCAGACTCCCGAAAAAATCGCCAAGTGGGACAGGCCCTTAATATTCCTGACCAAATTCCTAAAATGCCACATCACGACTTCCTGAATCCTATTGAGGAAGATTCATTCTGTTCATTACAGCTTTAGTCCAGTTCAGGTTCAGTTTAGTTTATTGCCAGGTGCACCGAGGTACAGTGAAAAGCTTTTGTTGCGTGCTAACTAGTCAGCGGAAAGACAATACATGATTACAATTGATCCATTTACAGTGTACAGATACATGATAAGGGATTACATTTAGTGCAAAATAAAGGCAGCAAAGTCTGATCAAGGATAATCTGAGGATCCCCAGTGAGGTAGATAGTACTTCATAACCGCTCTCTGGTTGTGGTAGGATGGTTCAGTTGCCTGATAACAGCCGGGAAGAAACTGTCCCTGAATCTGGAGGTGTGCGTTTTCATATTTAGTCATCGAGTGATACAGTGTGGAAACAGGCTCTTCAGCCCAACTTGCCAATACCGGCCAACATGTCGCATCCCGTAAGGGGGAGGTACAGCAAGACCTGGGTGTCCTTGTACACCGGTCACTGAAAATTGGCTTACAGGTACAGCAGGCAGTGAAGAAAGTTAATGGGATGTTGGCCTTCATAACAAGAGGATTTCAGTATAGGAGTAGAGAGGTTGTATAGGGCTCTGGTAAGACTACATCTGGAGTATTGTGTACAGTTTTGGTCTCCTAATTTGAGGAAGGACATCCTTGTGATAGAGCCAGTGCAGCGTAGGTTCACGAGATTGATCCCTGGGATGGCGGGACTGTCATATGAGGAAAGGTTGAAAAGACTAGGCTTGTATTCACTGGAGTTTAGAAGGATGAGGGGGGATCTTATAGAAACATATAAAATTATAAATGGACTGGACAAGCTAGATGCGGGAAAAATGTTCCCAATGTTGGGCGAGTCCAGAACCAGGGGCCACAGTCTTAGAATACAGGGAAGGCCATTTAAGACTGAGGTGAGAAAAAACTTTTTCACCCAGAGAGTTGTGAATTTGTGGAAGTCCCTGCCACAGAGAGCAGTGGAGGCCAAATCACTGGATGGATTTAAGCGAGAGTTAGATAGAGCTCTAGGGGCTAGTGGAATCAAGGGATACTGGGAGAAGGCAGGCACGGGTTATTGATTGGGGATGATCGGCCATGATCACAATGAATGGCGGTGCTGGCACAAAGGTCCAAATGGCCTCCTCCTGCACCTATTTTCTATGTTTCTATGTTACATTAGTCCCACCTATCTGCATTTGGCTCATATGTTCCAAACACGTCCTATCCATGTACTTGTCGAAATGTTTCTTAAGCGTTGCAGTGGTACCTGTCCCAGCTACCTCCTCCATCCGGCACCTCTCCATCCATACACCCACCACTTTCTCTGTGTGAACAAGTTACCCCTTAGATTTGTTTTAAATCTTTCCCCCCCTCACCTTAAACCTATGTCCTATTGTTCTTTGTTCACCTATTCTGGCCATTGTGGTGTAGTCTCCATCCATTCTAAACTCCATTGTGGTGAAGTCCTGGTCTTTCCCTACATCGGCCATGATCACATTGAATGGCGGAGCTGGCTCGAAGGGTCAAATGGCCTCCTCCTGCACCTATTGTCTATTGTCGATTGTCATTCACAGAGCGATGAAAAAAGAAAGGCAATTAATTTTATTCACCGCGCATATTTCCACTAACCTTTGGTTTATTATTATTTTTTGGAAACTCTATTTTGCCTTTAGTTTAGTTTAAGAGATACAGCGCAGAAATAGGCCCCATGGGCCACTGATTCCGCGCCAACCAGCGATCCCCGCACACTAACGCTATCCCGGGGGGGGGGGGGGGGAGATTGCAACCTTCACGTGGTCCACCCTGTTTCGACGAATGCAACAACCCGGCGTGCACAAACAGCAGATCAAACAGAACAAGTTGTCTTACAACTTCAGGCTGTGCACGCCACACGCACGAAGAAGATCACTATCCTACACACACTAGGGACAATTTACAATTTCACAGGTTCCCAAGTTATAAGAGTCGAATTAAGCCGTTCGGCCCATCGAGTCCACTCCGCCATTCAATCATGGCTGATCTCTGCCTCCTAATCCCATTTTCCTGCCTTCTCCCCATAACCCCTGACACCAGTTCGAATCAAGAATTTGTCTATCTCTGCCTTAAAAGTATCCACTGACTTGGCCTCCACAGCCCTCTGTGGCAATGAGTTCCACAGCTTCACTACCCTCTGACTAAAGAAGTTCCTCCTCACCTCCTTTCCAAAAGAGAGCCCTTTAATTCTGAGGCTGTGGCCTCTGGTCCTGGACTCTCCCACCAGTGGAAACATCCTCCCCACATCCACTCTATCCAGGCCTTTCATTATCCTGTAAGTTTATCGAAGCCAATTAGCCTACAAACTTGTACCTTCTTGGAATGTGGGAGGAAACGGTACCACCCGGAGAAAACCCACGCAGGTCACGGATAGAACGTACAAACTCCACACAGACAGCGCCTGTAGTCAGGATTGAACCCGGGTCTCTGGCGCTGTGAGACAGTAGCTCTACCGCTGCTCCACCGCCAGGCTGTCTTCGATCAATAGATAATATCATAAACAAACAATAAAAAAGAAGTTTAATAAATACAAAAAAAAAAACTAATATAGTCCAGTGACAAGCAAAGTCCGCAGAGTACACGAGGAATTGTGGCAAAGTAATAGCCCTGTCCCACGTGCGAGTCCACCCACGAGTTATCCCGAGTTAAAGAAAAGTATCAAACTCGTGGTTTTCTACGAGATTCCAAGTTTATGTTCACGAGTTTCGACGAGTTCCCATTGTATGTCTACGTTTGCCGTTTGCTTCTCATTAAAATTCAGTCGTTTAAGAAAGAACTGCAGATGCTGGAAGGTAGACAAAAATGCTGGAGAAACTCAGCGGGTCAGGCAGCATCTGTGGAGCGGAGGAAATAGGCGACGTTTCGGGTCGAAACCCTTCTTCAGACTGATGAGAGGTCTTGACCCGAAACATTGATTAACATTCAGAAATGGTTAAACCACCCTTAAGGCAGTCTGCACACTTCATTTTTAATCTGGAGTCGCTGAAATGGTTAAACAGAGAGCTAGTTCCCTGCCGATAGTTCCCGTAACATCGCAATTCCGTGCAGAATAAGTGGCAAGAACGGACGGTGTAACCGGGACGAACATGCAGAGTGGATGGTGTGGAAACTGGAGTGTGTGGCAAGGCATTGTCGGCAGCACATACCCGATGAGCTAGCAATGATCGAACGTGTGGGAAGGCGAAAGTTTATTCAGCTGAGTTGCTCCAGCGTTTTTGTGTCTGTCCTAATGATAGAATCCGTGTGGTCCACAAAAAAAAGTGTGAACACACACAATTTAAAGACTTCCTCGTGTTTCACAAAGTGGACGTTTTGCACACAAATCACTTTGTGCGGATGATGGATCTATCTATATACCCTGCAAATGGCTCGGACTGTAACCGCGTCTCGGCCTTTCCGCTGGCTGGATGGATAGATAGCGCGCAGCAAAAGCTGTTCACCGTACCTCAGTACACGTGACAAGAAACTGAGCTGAACTGTGCTGTACAAAGTGAAAGCTGTATCTTTGCGAAAAACGTTTCAAGTACAGCGTAATCATTCACCCTGTTCGATGGGCGGCGAGTAATTGCACTGAGATTTTAAAACGATTCATTCCAAGATAATTGCAGGATTCTCAGAACTGCTGGTTTCACGTCCTGTTATAAATGGTTATATATTTTTTTCAATTTGCGTTGGACACTCGGGATCTATTACTGTGAGAAAGCCTTGCTTTCATGAGAAGGGAGTAGTTGAGTATTCCCCGTGGAGTGTCCAAGCTCAGATAGCCCGTAAACCTACTCCTAAATATATATCAGCCTTGAGCTTTCTCTCCCCCCTATACATGTTGTTCCGTCCAGGATATCACTTATCCAAATAATTTCGTTCTTTCATTGACTCTGTCCTCCTGTTATTAGTTGAAGCGTGGGGTTGATGCGACTTCACTACTTATTAAATCAAGAAAAACCATAAAGTTCTTAAAACAGTTCTTTTTCCTCCTCATTTTTTTTCTCTTTGCTTCGCCTCCTTCACAACGAAAACTGCAGGCGAAAAAAAAAAACTCCACTTCGCTCTGCGCTGTCATGTGTGGGGAATATTAAATAATTCTCTGAATGACATACTCGACTAATGGATAGACGCAAAAAAACTGGAGTAACCCAGCGGGTCGGGCAGCGTCTCTGGAGAAAAGGAATAGGTAATGTTTCGGGTCGAGATCCTTCGTCAGACTCAACTAATATTGAAAATGAAATGAAATTATTGAATAGTGCATTAATTTAATTTCTGAACAGTTTTAAACAGCTATACTTTCGGGTCATTGGCTAAGCTAATACTAAAAATATATATTTCTTAGCGCAAGGAGTCACTTACATTTCTAGGGCTCGGTTAAGTCGTATTTAATTAAGCCATACAATTAATTTCTAAGGTAGTTTCATCATTGGGACTGTTATATTTGTGATAGCTGAGAGTCCAGATGAAACTAAATTAAACTAACTTCCTGCCCCCCCCCAAAATTTATAATCAGTATGCTTCCATATAAATATATAACAGAGTGCCTGACCTTGTAAAATTCCATTCAGTTTTAATTGAGCTAGTGGCTATGTTGTCATTGATTCTTTTATATCGTCCAGTTTTCATTCTGAAATCAGCATCGTCCATTAGTGTAATCATCTGTGTGTGTGTCGCAGTAATTTCTCTCTGAATTCAAGGTATATTTCTTAAAAACAATACGCAGCGGCGGCAATATTTACAATTATTCAATGGCTGGGTATTATTTAGCAACATGTCTGGAAAAAAAAACAATTGCAACATAAAAGTTGCTTTATATTCTCAGTCCACAGTAAGTTGTTTGTGTGTTTATTCATAGTTTGGAAAATTATTCTCAACTTTTTAAAGCGTTTATTTTCCCCAACGTTTTAGCTTGAAAGTGATCAGTTAAAATGTAAAGTCCTGACACATTGTATAGGGTATAACATATACACTGGGATCTCATAAAGATGCACAAAACATCCCAAACTCATGATGCGAGCGGCACTTACTTTTTTTCCGCAA